>CM031240.1:191121096-191344665 GCA_018340775.1 Taxus wallichiana var. yunnanensis | reverse complement strand
TTTCAATCGATGTCATTCCTCCCCTCTTTCTTCTTTGAACATTCCTTCTACCATTTCCTTTCCACTTATTACCCCCTTTCTGTATTCCCTTCCTTCTCCATCATTTTCTTTGTTATCCTCTTCTCTCTCCCACCCCTCGTCTTATTTCCCTTCCCCTATATCATCTTCTTCCCCTTTTTCCATCACGTTTCCTCCTTACATCCCCATCGATAACCTGGTTGTTCAGCGTTGTCCTGTCTTTTTTATCATCCCACTCTCCACATGCATCTCCATACGGTCTGTTCCATATTCTTTTCCTTGGTCTTCCTCGCAATGACGTGATTCCTTGAATCTTCTCCTTGTATTCGTTCTATCTTCCTTTCCTCTCCCCCTAATTTTCACGTTTCTTGACCACTTCCCCTTTTCTCTACCATCCCTACCTTTTTGTTCATTACAGTATATGTTTCTCTTCCTTTCTCTCCTCTTTTCACACTTTCCTCGCCCTCATAGTTTCTTTTTTTCTCTATTCTACTTCTTCTTTTGTCCTCTTTCCATTTCCCTCCATTTCACCCCCTACTCCCACCTCGTTTTCTCCTTCTTATTTATCCTTTCCCATTTCCTACTTTATTTCACTTCCACGTATCCCTCTTTCTTATCTCTGTTGCTTCCTTCATTTTGCACATCTCTCTATTTCATCCCTTCACCCTCTCTCTCTGTCATTTTCCTCTTTTTTTCCTTGTTTATCCTTCATCATTCCCTTCTTCCCCTATCATCCCTCTCTCTTATTTCTACCTCTTTCATTCTTTTTTCCCTCCCCTATCTCCCTTACTCTTCTCATAATCAACCCCAACCCTATCCATTCTCTTTTCTCTTTCCCACACACCCTCACACCTAGCATTCAAGGTCGATTGAATCCTTTCTCCATTTGCGTCATGCGGTAATTCCAGTCTCTTCCACTCCATTATCATTCTCTTCTCCGCCGAATCCATTTCCTTTCTTTTCGAGGAGTTACATCGTATATTTCATTCTCGTCAGTCCTCTCGAGGGGGCATCACCACATCTATCCATAATCACATCTTCTCATGACATTTTTGTCTTGGAGGATACTATGACATCCGTCACTCACCACTTTCTATTCTCCCCAACAAACATTCGCTCTACCTTTTAAAAATTAGATTGAATTCTTCCCCCATACCGTCTACTTTCTTTGAAAGGACACTACTTTCATAGTACCCTTCCAAAGAGGGGCAAATGTAGACACCCCAATTTCACATCTATCCTAAATCAATTAATTCCCCTTCCTCATTTCCCACAAAAATACATTTCGAATTAATCAAATATAATTTGATTAATTATCCATTTCAAAACCCAAAAAATAATCTAATCCTCATCACATGTCATTATTCTCCATGTTTTTCCATTATTGAACTAAAAATTTAAATTCAAATCCTCACCCACCCTTCATGGTCCCCACTCACCTAAAATCCTCCACTTATGAATTAAAAATATAATTCAAATCCTCACCCATTCTTCGTGGCCCCCACTCGGCTAATCTTGCACACATTTTCAAACCACTCATCTAATCTTGCCCACATTTTCAAACCACTCACCTAATCTTGCCCACATTTTCAAACCATGATTACTTAAATTAATCTAAGTTAATCACTCCCAGTATAATACAACCTTACCCCTCCCCTCTAAAGACACAGAGAATAAGATTTCATGCCATATCTAAGTTCTTGCATCCTTTGAGCAAAGAACATTCTTTTACCTTGTCCTAATGTCAAAATAGCCTCATAATCCTTTTCCCATCTAGTGCAAAGTAAGAGGATCGTTGTTGTAGGAAGATCTTGCTCCGTCTTAAAGAAAATCACCTACATATCACAAAATCGGGGCTCAATCCAAGTTTCCTAGCCCATTCTCGAGGTTTGCTATGGAACGGAAAGGAGGAGGTATGATTATTGGTATTTTACTTCTTTGTTAGTAGTGTATTTTTCCTAGCATACGAGATAGATAAACTCCCACTAGGCGTGAGGCACGGAAGATCCTACGATGGAAGAAGAAAGAGAAGAGAGGCATCTCAAGTATAATAAAGATCGGGAAAGGGAGTTAGCGAGATAATGCAAGGTTGAGTACAGTGATGGATTTATGGAGGTAGAAATTGAGGGAAGGGTTTGAGGTTTGCGCGGAGGGTGTGGGTCCTGATTAGTCTGTGCTACCCTATATTGGAAATCACGAGAGAAACCTCTTGAGCTTCTAGTGATAAATCTTCGTATGGAGAAAGGATAATGGCCGTAAGTGCGCATCTAGACCCATTGTAGAACTAGACCCTTGCGCTTAGTTTTCCAAGTTCTGAGAAAGGTATCACTAGTCTAGTTGGTGTTGGAGTTGGTAGGTAAGAAGCCTCGAGTGGATATCATTATTCTTTGAGTGATATGGCCACGCATATGTTTCCTTTATTTAGTGGTATCCTTTTCAACATGTCGTTTCAGCGAGGTATGTGCACATAGAATGTGAGAATTACGTATGATATTAGTTCCATTTAAAAAATGTTGGAGCTTAGTTTAGCTCAATAGTGGGAACACAAAGTAGCACCACTTCAGGTCATGTACCTACTACAAGGGGATTATATAGGAGTTTGGGAGTGAGTGGATCTAGTGGATTTGGTGGGGGAAACACCAAAGGAAATCAAGTTTCTATACCTAGTGGACAAGGACCACAACCCCAGTAGCATGTGTTTTATGAGATGTTTCTCCACTTTACGTATTAAAAGGGTGTTGAGGATGCATTGGATCTTGTTCATAAGTGTGAATTTATATGGCGCACAAAGGGGATCACTTCCCCGGGGTGAAAGGAAAGGTAGTTTCTGATGACGTTCTAGGGCGTGCGCATAGTGGTCTTACCTAGGAAGTATGACTCACATCAAACAACATTTGATTATAATACACTCCATGATTCCTTCCTTGTGGAGTTTCACATTCCTAAGTTTGAGAATAAGAGCATCGAGTTGCATTGAAGGAGATCTAACAAAGTATGGCGAGAGTGTGTAGAAGTATGACATGTAATCTCTTATCCAAGTTATCTTATGAGATCCATCTATCGCAACATGCTAAGTGGTTCATTGGGGCCTGATAATGCCTTTCAGATGAGTGATTTCTCATAAGACTTTCACATATCCACATGAGGTGTTTGAGGCTTCTTTGTTTGTTGACGTCGTTAGGAGTGGTGACACTAGAGTGATTCTGTCCTATTTGGAAGATCAAATTTATTCCATGGTGAAGCAACTTGAGAATTTATCTTCAAATTTAGTGCATGAGACTCATTAGACTTTGGTGTGCAATTTGTGAAGTAGAGGGACATACAAAATATAGTTTCCCTTGGAAGTCAATACACACCATGATATTGGACTATGAGATCTGTCATGGGGAGCATGATCCAAGTAGATGCTCATTGTTGCGGTGCACACTCCGTAATAATGTGTCCTATTATTATAAGATTTGTACATCTACCACCCATGATACTAAGTATTATAGATTAATAGACTAGATCCATGATGTCATTGAATCTTGGTGTGTGAGAGACTAGGATTGTGAACAGTTCTAAGGATGAGGGTCCTAACTATGAAGGACACGTGGATGGTAGAGGAAGAGGATTTTTGGAGAATTTAGAGACTTCCATGTGGAACTTGTTTCAACTACATATCTACAAAACATTATAAGTATGTATGCCTAGATTTATTGCAATGCTCATGATGTGGGAAGAATCATAAGTATGAATATTTCCCATATTTTTATAGTCACGTGGTTCATAATCGAAAAAAACAAGATAAGGGTGTGGGGATGGTGAGTGTAAAGCACACTCATCCGCTATACATCCGTAAGATGGTGTCTAATACAAAGTTTGAGCTGTTTTGGTAGCTAATCACATTGAGGCTAGATGCACGAAGGAAATGCCCAAGTAGAGGCCCTCTTATTACAAAGAGGAGGTATTACATGGGAAGTACCACATCTAACCTACCAGAAAGAGGTGTATCAAGAGACTATGGAGGTGATTAGGAGTCTATAAGGAGAGATTCATTGTTTAAAGGAGAAGTCACAAAAGTTAGAGCAAGTGAAGAACTCTAAAGCTCCTTAGAGGGACGTAGATGATATCAAGGAGGTGTGTAAGATGTTGTGCTAGGAGAACATCATTCCCTATTAGGATAATGGTTGAGATAAAAATTACCATGCACTGGAGGTGGGTGCAAGAGGAATATCTAGCATGCTAACTTACCCCCTCATAGTCTAGACTATGACAAGGAGATCACATTGAATGCGGTAGTGGATGGATGGATCTTGAGTAATATTCTGATTGATACAGGTGTATAAGTTAATTTCCTCACCCTAGATGCATGGAATAAGATAGTGAGACCATCATTGCATTCATCTTTAAATGTGTTATACATGGTGAATAGGACTAAGGCCACCCCTCCTAGAGTTTTGAAGAATGCTTCCATAACTACCCAAGGAGTCTAGTTCAGTAGGGATTTTGAACTCTTGGAACTTGTCGAGAAGACTGACTTCCAGCATTACTTAGATAACTTTGGTGCTATGAAAACAATGTTGACCTATGTTTTAATAAAGGATACATCATTTTTGAGAACAAGGAGGAGCACATGATCATTCCATTGACTGATGGATGGTCTACACCTTATGTGGAACCATTGGGTGAAGAAGACTTAAACAAGATATATGTGTGCACCATCAAGGACCTAGAGTTTGTTCAACCATCAAAGGAAGGGGTCATTCAGTGGGATGATGCATAGTCTATGAGTGATACAACCAGCGTTGCTTGTGAAAATTGGGTGCATGGCACATATGAGTTGATTAGGAGAGAGTTGAAAGGTAGCGTGACACAGTATTCGGGGCATGTTTAGTGAGGCGTATGGGAGGAAGGAAGTTACCGAGATATGATAGAAAAGGTAACCTTGATACATTTTTATGTGCAATGGAGGTACATTGGACCTGTGAGATAGAGCGAGAGGAATATTCTTGTTTATACCTTGTGTGGGATAGCTACGCATTGGTGGATGACACATCATGATAATCTTATGGAGTGGCACGAGGTAAGGGTCGCATTCTCCATTAGATTTATGAGAAGTAATGCACCTACTGGGATACATGACTATGATGGGAAGGGGTTTGCCTAGTACCATGTTCAAGAGTGTGAGAGGACCTAGAGGGAAGGCCTAGAAGCCTTGCCCCTTCCTTGTAGGTGTACAAGTTCTATTCCACCTTACAAGGTTGTATGTGTGCATGGTATGTTTATTTGGAGTTGCGGAGACAAACAAGAAATTGGAAAGAGTTAACAACAGGTATTATTTATACCTTTGAGTACTTATCTTCTAAACCATCAGTAAATGAGGCCTTACAGGTGATCAAGCACCTTACATTGGGAGATAGTGCTAATTTATGAATATTCGCCCTAAAATGAACCACGAATATTTTTTCAATTTTGTTTCTACTGGAAGGTTGGAATCAATCTTGATATGTGGTTTAGCTGTTTTGATCAATGTCAATATTCTTTTCATTGCCTCCTCCATGTCTACACACCTCTGCATTCAATCCTTCGGACACTTTGATCTATTAGTTGGTTACATGTAGACTTTGTATGCGTAAGAGCTTGTGTATGTGTACGAGTGTATCCTTCTTGGGTTTTCTATACTACCCCCTATTGTAGTTATATGGTTTGTGTTTGTATTATATGTTGGGGTATTTGTTTTATCTTAGCTAATGAATCATGCAAAGAGTGAGTTGGCACTATACCGTAGGGAGCTTAAATTTTTCTATGGATGTGATATTTGGTTTTCCTGTATTTGTAACTCCTTTTTATTTTCCTCCAACTTCTTTGTTTCTTCTTCCTTTTAACTATTATCCTCTTATTTTGTTTTCTTTTTTTCTTATTCATGTTTAACATCCTTCTCTTCCTTCTTCTTTTGCTCTTCTTCCTTTTTTATCTTCCTCTTCCTTCTTATTTTATTCCTCTTCCTTCTTCTTCTCTTCCTCTTTTATCTTATCTTCCTCTTCCTTTTTCTTCTTATCTTCCTCCTCTCTTTCTTTCTCTTGGTTTTTTCTTATTTTCTTCTTTGTTTCTATTTGCTTCTTCTTCTTATTTTCTATCTTATTGTTTTCCTCCTCATTTTGTTTATCCTTATCCTATTTTTTCCATCTTTTGTCCTTTAGTGCTCTCTCTTTCATAATATGTTTGTTTTCTTTTTATGTAAGTGTATCAATTCTTTGAGATCTTGTATGTGGGTTTTATCCTTATTAGTTTTATTTTATTTTGTTTGAGTCGCTTGACTCCTTGTCAAATGATTTTATGATTGGTACTTCCACCATGTCCACTTGGGCGTATATTTATTTCAATAAGCTATGCGGGATGATATGGATGATGGCTTCTATCACTAAGGAGAATATTTTCAAATAGTGAATGATAGCCTCAACAATGGATACATGTTCGTAGTTTGTACCCACAACATCTTTGTTAGTCCACTTTTGAAACTCCACCAAGGATTAAACAAGTCTTGTAAATTATATGCAATTTGGGATAATTTTGATTCTTTTCGAGGTTTAATTTCCTTTGTGAATTAGGGACCTAAGTAATATTGTCCATGTGATGTGGCTAGAGGCATGAGTGAGGAAGATGGAGTTTCTTCTTCCCAGTAAATCTGATATTTTTACTAACTCTATATCTGAATCTTCTTCTTCTTCACTCATTTTTGATGCCTTTAGGACTTTTATTGTTGTCATTTTATTTTGTCTTTTGGAGGCTAGTGGTGGAGAGGATTTTTCCTTTTTATTTCTTCTCGTATTTTAGGTCATGTATTTATTGTTTTCTTTGGCCATTTTCTTCTAGGTTTTTATTCTTAAACCCCTCCCATGTTTCTGTAATCACATCATCAATGTTGGGAGGTACTGGTTTGCTAGGGTCCACTAAAAGGATTCTAATTTTCTTAATTATTGTATCCACTAACTCATTAGATGCCTCATGAGGTAGTGGAACTACATGTGCAAATCACAAAATGAAGGGTCTTATGAAAATGTAATTGATGTCCACAATAAAGACCACTTGAGCTTTCAAACTTGGATATTGTTTATTCTGAGATTATTGATCTATTTGCCACTATCTTCCTTATTTTTTTCAGTCCATCTTATTAGGGATGTAATTTTTGTACCTAATTCATTATGTTCATGTGGCTTAAGATTTTATTTGGAATTGGGATATTTGGGCTCCACTCAACTAGATCAATTTTGGGTTAAAGAGTGTTTGTAAAATACATGGCTAGGCATAGTAAAATGAACCCATAATAGAATGTGTGTTTTACCTCATTGATTTTTCTAGTGTTCTCATGGAATCAGAAACTAACACTTCACATAAGCTATATTTAGAATGGTGGGTCACCATATCTAAGTAAATTGTTGCACTTAGCTCATGTGTGTCATCTTCTCTATTAGTATGATAAATTTTCTAACAAATGGCCTTAGCGACATACCTTAAAGCATTTTTTATGTCATCAATCCACACTCCTCTTTTGACATTATCACATCCATAAGCCGTGTTGTTTTCTTCATTGACGTCTTCTTCTTTATAAGTACCCAGTATAAATATTGCTATAAATCTCATAACTCTTTCTAGCACCGCCACATTGATTAAATATAGTTGATCATGGTAGATCATTTGATTATGTAGGCAACTAAGAAGAACCTTAATTACATTGTATTCCCTAGCAAAGTAGGGAATTATATTCCACACATCCAGCTTAAATTCAGCTATAACCTTTGCAATATTCTTGTATTACATAGCTCCTAGTGTTGGGTTTCTTGAAGTAACAATTTCCTATCAATATCCAAGCGAGTTTGATCATATTCCAAAATTGTTTAATGTATATATTTCTAGATGTCGCGGCATACACAAGTTTCGAAGGAATAAGTGAAAAATATCCTATTGGATCATGCTTCTTGGATTTGAGAAAATATTTCTATAATTTTGGTTTTCGGAGGTCTTTATGTTTAAAAATGGTGGGACTCGCCATTTTTTCTATATGCTCTATTCTTCATTGTGTTCCCTAGCTCTCTTTCTCTTCTTATTTCTCACTTCACTTCTTCATGCTTAGATATTTTATCTTTGTGAATTTCATCTTCCTTGGATTTTGATTTTTAGCTTTATGTTGTCACCTACCGCATTTATTATGTTTTTAGGCGAAAAGTATATTCTTAGTTTGACAGTTTTTGTTTTCTTTCATTCCATGCTTTTCATCCTCTTTACTGTGGTATTATTTAGTGTTTTGAGGCTTTTCCTAATTTTCATGTTTTTACTATCTTTTCCTTACTAGTGTGGTATTTAATTTTTCCACGGGTGACCGCTTCTTTCTACAATTTTTTCTTTGGTTTCGTAGGAACCTTCTTCCTCCATGGTTTGTTTCTTTCTTACACGGGTATTTTTATCCCTCATGATGATTCTTCTTTGTTGTGTGGGTATCTTCTTTCCTTCGTAGATTTTTTGACATAATTTATAGGGAATGATTACTACACTGATTATAAATCCATAATAAATGCCAAATATTATAGATTATGTTGTGTAGATTACAAAATGTAATAACGAGAGTTGAAAGAAAATAAAAGAGATAGAGACAGAGAACACTAGATTTAAGTGGGGAAACTTGAAGGAAAAAACCCCACTATAATAAATCACTATCTGTATTAATAATCTCAAATAAAATTTTTACCCAAAACTTCCACTTCACACCTTAGTTTCACAAGATATTGTAGAGTTATTTTCACAGTAGTTCAATGTTGTGCAATACAGGTCTTGTTCTGCGTGATCATGAATAATGATCTTGCAAATCCAATATCTATCTTGATATCATTTTGTACAAATGTAATCATTGTTAATATCCAATCCCGAGAGGGATCACCCAAATCAATATGGGTGGGTGAATCGGTCGAGTCGCTTCACTCTTAAATGTGGAAGACCATCATAATAAATTTTAATGGACAATATTTTAAAAATAATATGGGGTGTACCATAGTGGTAGATATCCCACTTGACATTATCACCCCAACACTCCCCCTTAATGTTAAGTGGGAAGAAAAAAATAAAACAAGACATGTCGATTTACTTTTTCTACAAAAGGATTTACAAATCCATGAATCAACAACAATGAGTGATTCAAGATAGCATGCAAACAAGGGAAATCATATAGATCTTCCCATACAAAAATTATTAAGACTAGTGCTTTATATATATGAAGACTTATATCAGATTATGGATCCTTTTATAAACTAAGGCATACCCATAACTAATGCTTTCTAGGATTTACAAGTAACTTCACATAGTGTGACACATTTACTTATTACAAAATGGAGGAAGTATTATAAGTTTACAACAGCTATTAATAGGTTTAATTTTCATGCAAAATCCCCTCAATGGAAACTCTAATAGAACCAACAAGGCACAAAATTTGTAAAACTTAATAGAACACAAGCTGTTTTGTGAAAATATCTCGCAACTTGATCTTCATTCAAGCAGAACTTAAGATCAATATCACTATTCGGAAATTTTCTCAAATAAAGTGCATATGAACCTCTATATTATTTTTCATTTAATGTTGAACTAGAGTATTTGCAATAGAAATGTAACTTTTGCAGTCACATAGAAGAGTAGTGATCCCTTTGATGCCCATGTGTAGTCCATCAAATAGTTTTTAGCCATATAGCTTCCTTTGCTGACTTTCATAACACTTCTATAATCAGCTCAGTAGAAGATATAAAACTGTTGGTTGATTCTTGCTACTCCAAGTGATGACACCTACAAAAACTTGAAAATATATCCAAAAGTATACTTTCTATTTGCAGCATCACCAACATGGTCAGAATCACAATATCCAAATAATTGTGCATCGATAGAAGAAAAATAAAACAAACCATAATCAATCGTTCCTTTAACACATTTCAAAATTATTTTTCCATTTTCCAATGATCCTCATAAGGATCATTCATAAATATTGAAACAAATCCTACTACATATGAAATATCAAGTCTAGTAATAGTAAAATAAATTAGACTACCAACTAGTTGTCTATAAAGAGTAGGATCAAATTTAGCACAAGTAGGTTTAGGATCTAATTTGACACCAACTTCAATAGGAATGGAAATAGGCTTACAGTCAATCATGTTAAATATTATAAGTAAATTCACAACATACTAAGATTGAGATGTAATAATGGACTTATGATCTTGAAATATAACCATGCCTAAAAAATGATTTAGCAAGCCTAAATAAGTCATATCAAAATGTTGTTTTAGCCTTTCTTTGATTCTAGAAATTAATTTTTTTATCACTACTAGTAATCAAAAGATCATCAACATACAGTAACAATGATGATAATATGATTAGTTTCAAAATTAAAAATAAATAATTATTAGAAAAAAATTAGATAAACCAAGATCCTGAAAGAAAGTAATAATTTTAGCATATCAAGCTCTGGGATCTTGTTTAATACCATTAAAAGACTTTTTTCACCTTGCATATAAAAATTTCCTTACCAAGTTCTTCAAAACCTTTAGGATTATGCATGTATATTTATTCTTTCAATTCACCATTTAAAAATCATTTTAACATCCATTTGGTGAATATCTCAAATGCATATTGTGCATTCAATGCAAGAAGATTTCTAACGATGCTGCTCATTTTAGCTAGAGGAGAAAAAGTATCAACATAGTTAAGACTAGGTTTCTAATTGAAACCACGAGATATTATCCTTGTCTTGATATTTTCAATTTATCTTACGAGTTATACTTGATCTTGTACAACCATCTAGATCCCGAATGCTTCACTTAGGAGGAGAAACTAGTTCCCAAGTATTATTTTTATCAAAGCATTGTATTCATATTTCATAGCCTAAATCCATCTATCATCTTGACAGGATTATTCAAAATATTGTGGTTCAACCTCATATAGGGTCATCAAGGCATGATAAGTATGCTAACTACGAGTTACTTTTCTAAGATTAGCAGGTTGAGAGTCTTGAACAATACTTTGAGCCCATTTAGGAACCTTGTGATGCAAGACATTTTGAGATGACTCTCCCTCAATCTCCATCATATCTAGATTAGGATAATTATCCTCTTGAACTTCTATTTCCATAATGTTAGGAGAAATATTATCAGGCTCTATCTCAGGAGTAGCAGAGGAGGGTTCATGAGAAGCATCACAAAATGTCTTTTCTAAGACTTGAACATTTATATTTTCAAAAATTTCATGCTTGAAAGGATCATAAACTCTTATTCCTTTAGTTCTACAACCATAGCCAAAAATATAAAATAAAATGAGGTTGGATCAAGATTCTTCCTTTTATCTTTAGGAATAAAGATAGAAGTAAGGCTACTAAATATCCTTAAGTGAGAAATATCTAGTTTTTGATTTGTCCATACTTCATGAGGAATATCTTAATGAAGAGCTTTAGTAGGAAATCTATTAAGAATATAGATAACAATATTCATAAAGCCTAAACAAAATACTATAATTTGTGCTAGGAAGAAGAGAGAATTCTTAGAAAATGAGGGAGGGGTATAGCCCTATTTATAGTTTTCCATTTGGGAATATGGGAGATTTGGGTGCATGTGGGACAAATGTAAAAGTCCAAAAGCACTTTTAAAAAGGAAAAGTGAGGTTTGACTGTGTTTAGAAGAGATTGACCATGGTTAATATTTAATTAATTGTTTTAGAGGGTAATTAATCTTACTTAGAGAGAAATTAGGTTTCTGAAGGGCTTCTAAAACTTAATCAATCCAACGAAGTGGATTGATACTCCAGGGAGCTAATAAAGGTGGTAGAGAAGAGAATATTAGCCAAGAAGAGGTTATTATAACCTATTTAATTAGTTTACAAGAGGAAATACGACCAACAGAGTGTCGTAAGAGGGGATTTAGATAGATCTAACTATGAGGTGTCATAAATTTGTAAGGGGAAGAATAGTTAGTGCAATATTAAGAATAATAGTGTATTGATCAAACTATAAGTGTCTACATTTTCCCCTCTTTGGGGTGACGTAAGCCATGTCACTTCAAAGAAAGTAGACAAACATAAACGAGTAGAAAATTTTTAAAGGGGTAGAAGAAAAATTAATAGGATGAAGGATGAAGGATGCCCCCTCGAGTGTTGATGGGGTGACAAAGAAACTCGATCGGCGATCGAAAAAGAGAATAAAAGAAAAGTGCATAGAGAAGATGAGAAACAAGAAGAAAGAGGGATATTGAGCTATCCACAAATCAATTGCTATCAATATATAATCATCATAATGCTTAGAATCCTCCTCATCGGTCCTTATTAAAATGTGAGCATGTGATGGAAGCGTAAAATGACATGAAAGCCAAGATACAAACAACCATCTTGTGCTAAAATGACCAACTCCATGCAACATACATGAATGCAATGCAATACGAGAAATAAACAATATCACCTAACAGGGAAATAAGTACAATCACACACACTTAAACCAACAACGTTCAAGATAGTTGCACAAATATTTTGTTATCAAGATGTATTCCCAAATGTTCTGATAAATGACAAGGGTGAAGAATGATGCCCCAAGAAAGTGTATAATGCAAGGAAAAGATGGAGGACACTTGGGTCCAATGAAAAAGCAATGTGCATGATGAAAATAGTACCAGCAACTGATAGTGCCCCAGAGTACAGATGAAGTAAGCAACATAGCTTGTGTAGGTGATTGAAGATTTAGATGATTCATGAGTCATTGTTTCAAAATATTTGAAAATGTCAGCAAGATATGGGATGAGTGCCATGCGATAGACACATATTTCAGCCGTAGATGAATGGTTTACCAAGTTTTAATCTATTTCCAAGTATTTCAATGTTTTTGGTTTTTAAATGGTTTTACAAAAAAATTTTAGATTTTTGATCGGTCAGAAGAATTTCAAAAGATCAAAGATCTTCTAAAAGTACACAGCGAGGGTGATAGTGGGAAGGCAAGGCTGTCAGAGAGCCAAAATATATTCCCACAAGAAGAAAGATGGGTTGGGAATAATTTCTTTAAAATAAACTAATAAATAATTATCACAACGGGGAAAATAGATGAAAAATAGAGGAAAAGGTGGGAAAAGGTGCCTGAAAGGTTCGTAAATTATTTCAGTGCGATGGAGAAGTAACCAGGGTGGCACGAAGTGCCCCAACATGTGAAAATTAGCAAAAATAATTATTTTAATACAAAAATAATTATCATAGTGGATAGAAGAAGGTTAGAATGATCACGGTGGAGAAAACATGCCCTAGGGGCATCACGATGGGTTAATATACCCACCCGGGTCGGTAAATCAATCACGACCAATTCATTTCTACCAGAGTTCTTGTGAATTTTTACCGTGAGTGAGAGTGACAGCCCTAGAGTGAGATGGCGAGAATACCGAGTAGGAGGAGACGTGCATAGATCACATCCAAGAGTTCATGTGGGACCCAGCGGATGGACCCTACATGAGTGGCCTATCCCTTCTAGTTAATTACACATTTAATGCATTTTTAGGGTTTTTAGGGTAGGTAGGGTCAAATTTGACGTATGCGTGGGTGTATGTCGTTGGTTTAATGGGTACACACGTGTATGCGTCAAAAAAAGATAGGTACCGTACGTGCATCCATCGAAAAGTGGATACACACACGCATACCCATTGGGAGGGAAATTAGTGGATGCGCATATGTGCAAAATCAAACCAGTGGCGTAGGTGTTAGGGGCATGTTCACATCGAGTGATGGTAGGATAGGCATGCACACGCGCATGCTAAGGCAGTGCATAGGCATCACACTAGGCGCATATGCATTCTGTGTGGCCTTCAGTGAATGGAGAGAAGATTGAGGGCGTACGTGCATTGGTAAGGGCACATATGCATCTTTGAAAAGGGGCACGCGCAGTGCCAAAAGAGGCACGTAGGCACTAGAAGGAAGGGGGAAAAAACAACTTGCTAGTAAAATAGCCAAGTATAGAAGAATATAGACTAGATTAGTTTAGAAGAAAAGAATAATTAGTAAGTTAGATGATTTAAAGAAGCATTTTTCCTTAGAAAAATAGATAGAAGTAAGTGCTGATACTTGTGTTGATTTTACAGCGTATATACTACCCATTCTCCAGACTCGTGAGTGATATGGTTGGCTAGCGGTGATAGAGGCCCAGTTTGATGATGATGATAGAGTGACCTTGGACAGCCTCCTATATGTTACGGGATTGACTCATGTGGTTGAGATGCCACATATTACATTAGATCATGGCCTCTTGATAGCCATAAGCAGAGCGATGGCACAACGAGAGTCAGTGCTTTTGGCTCCCGACCGGGAGATTACTATTACTCTAGAGGACATGTGGCACATTATGCGGGTCCCGATTCAGGGTCAGCTCATCCAGTCTACGAGCCATTGGGATGATATTCAATGATATATTGTAGAGTTGTTTGGCATCCCGATGATACCACGGCATGGGATGACCATTAGGTTATCACGGTGCATTGATGATCTAGAGCTAGACCGAGTAGTGGTCTATATGATGGCCTTCGTCAGTGGAGTCTTACTCCTTGACAAGACCGGTGCTTCATTTCCACTCGGCCTCCTTGGAGTGATACATGGTTTGGTAGAGGGAGAGACCTACTGCTGGGGTCAGTGTATTTTGGCATCTATACTGGGACCTTCACTTGATTACCTACTACCATCAGAAGATGGTAGGACCAGCTCGCTTGCTTTAGATTTGGGCATGGGACCACATTGCCATTGGTCACCCCTTAGGTGTTTTGAGAGTTCGGGCTCCCGAGGAGCCTTCTACGATGGGTTGGGTCTCGACAGGGGATGATGTGTGGCCATATATGGGGATGCCTATCACTTATCACCATGAGCTTGATGAGTTACAATAGGCTTCCATGGTTTGGAGGCCATACAGACATTTCCAGTGGCCCGAGGATGGTTTAGAGCTCAGTATTGCCATAGTAGAGAGCATTTTATCTTAGGCAGCCATAGCTATATGTGAGAGTTATACAGGGTGGATCGGTGCTTAGAGGTAGTTTGGCATTACCCAGGATGTTCTTGGGCCAGATAGGTGGTACGCTCACAGGGCCCGAGAGTACTTTGATATGGGTCCACAGATCACCCGTGATAGAGCACTGGCTAGTTTCGATAGGTGGTACCTGCTATGTGGGTGCCACTTGAGACAGATTAGAGATCCAGGTACTACACTTGAGTATGGGCATGGTATCATGGTGTGCTTCCATGCCATTTGACTATTTCCAGGTGGCGTATAACGCCGGTGTGAGAGATCCTCCTCAGTGGGGCCTCCTAGTGGTGGCGAGGGTGGAGTCATTGGTGGTGAGGATAGTGATGATGATGATGATGATGATGATGATGGTGGGCCCGACTCATACCGTATGTCAGGGGTAGGGGATAGGGTCCAACATTACAGCAGCCACAGGGACAGGGCCCCAGGCCTAGGCCGAGACAGGTGTTTAGGGAAGTTGACATAGAGTTTCCCCCAGTAGGCATTCCAGTGGGGATATACACCCCTCTCCAGTAGGTACTTCTAGAGCAGGGCCCACCACCTCATGCTCCAGAGGGTGGTGGTGGATGGTGGACAAATTGGCTGCCCTTCAACAATAGTTACAGGCAGTGATTTTTGTGTGATTACGTGGTGGAGAGAGAGATGATGCGCTAGGCACATGTACAGGCCCTCACAGTAGAGTGAGATCAGGCACATGCTCAGGTGTAGATTTTGATAGTGGAGAGAGATCAGGCTAGAGCACAGGCCACCCAGGGCAGTGATAGTACCCTATGGTAGAGTCGATTAGTGAGATGGCCACATAAGGGGCTCAGATATTGAGCCTTTTACATCAATCTCAGACTCAGGTGCAGATGGTTGTTTCTCAGAGGACCACGCCCAAGAACAGTCACAGGGCTACATTATATAGAGAGATCAGGCATGAGCTCAGTGTGCGGTTATTATGGCAGATAGAGATCGAGAGGCCACCACTTCTAGATAGGCTCAGGCTGACAATAGTGGCAGGTTGATAGGTGAGTGAGATGTCCACCTTATAGGTAGCTATCACTTCTGGAGATGTTGATCTGATACGTGATGCCATGAGATCCGGTGGTGAGGCCTTATATTATAGGACTTGCTTACTTCAGGGAGTCCCGGACAGAGCGAAGTTGTTCCTTTTGAGTAGTCAGATGTGAGTACGATAGGCTCTAGATCACAGTGATCAGGTCATTCAGTTAGATCAGTTTGGCAGCCCATTGCAGCAGCAGCAGGTGGATGGACAATAGCCAAACCAGATAGATAGTAGGTGGTACCCCAGTGCTGGTCCATCATAACCACCTCTCTCTTCCATCCCACTGTCATGGACCCAGGAGCCCCAACGAGGGTGAGAGAGCTGTGGTTGAGCTCTTTACTTCTCCTTTTGTATAGATGTATTGTATATATGCCTCTTATGAAGGCTGATTTTTTGTATAGTTGTATGTACCATTGTTTTGATGATGCCTCTTGATGAAGGCTCGATTCTTTTTTATGCATGCCCTTTTTAGATGGCATATTGTATCGATGATGTATATTTTGAGCATTGACTTGGACAGTTATACATGTATTATATGGACATTTTGATATACTATACTATGATTATGCTTTGTATGAGCATTGATTATGATGTATGATTTCTCTTTCCTCTATGTATGTGACATACCTTAGATTTAGAAATGTGTATGTTTCATGCTTTCATATTGATGATGTATCTGTAGATAACACCACATGTTTTTAGATTTATGAGATGTTTTGAGTTTTATTCTAGCACTTGGGATGATACTAGATGATATTGGTGTGGGGGGATAGATTTGTGATTATGCGCAACCCCTCTTGCCCCCATTGATGATACGATATGTGATGATTAGCTTAGCATACATGCATGATGTAATACTTAGCATTTTTGTATATATGATGTAGTGAATGATGTTAGAAATGTGATGAAATGATAGATGATAGATGTGATAACAAACAACTATGTGCAAAAAACACACAAGCAAAAGTTAACAAAACTAAACAAATATACACATACAAACAACACAACAAAATACAACTAAATGAACACATGTAAATGCTAGCAAGAGATTAAAGTGGTACCCAATCTAAGCAAGTAAAATGAATTCTAATAGATGCACACAACAAACAAAGAAACCTACAATAATATTTTACAAGTATGAGAGTTCCTAAATGAATGCAATGCAATACACAATCAAATCAAACAAGATTCAATATAAGGTAAGCAAATGAACTATTCAAAGAACAAACAATTCAACAAGACTAAGTACATCAAGACTATACAAACCAACAACTAAAAGAAATCTAAATACTACTTTGTTTTTGTGGGACAACATTGATATATTTTCTAATGTTTTTGGGTTATCTCGAAAGATAAAATTTTCAAGGCTACATTTTCATTGTTGTCTAGGTTTCCCTAAGATAACGTTGTGAAACAAATGTAGCTTTATCCCTGAAAAGGGAAATTTTCTCATGTTTAGGTTTTTGTGTATCCTTTTTCCAAATGTTTTTGTATTTTCCAAGGTCATGTTCTGAAAGCAATGTACAAGAACAAAGAAGCGTGGATGCCCCCAGTGTGATGTGGGAATATACAAAAGGTAGAATGCCATGCGTGTATGTATGAGAAGGTGATAATGTGTAGGTGCTCTCAACGTTAGATGGGAGTATACAAAGGTAATGTCCTTCATGTAGATATAAGAGCAAATGAGCCAGATCATGGTATGAAAAAGGTGGCTCTAGTAGGGTTCCTAGACCTAGCAAAGGAAGTCATATCTAGAAAGTGGTGAGGATTACCCATCCTGCTGTAAGAGTAACTTGTGCACAGAAATCTTCCTTGAGCACCAAAACTAGTTTTCACTCAAAGACCTACCCACTGCCACCATAATTGTGTGGTTTTCACATGTGGACGACCTACTTTTTCTTTACTGTTTTCTCAATTTTCCATTTTTTTGCTTGTTTTTTTTTTTTTTTTTATTTTTTAGTTCTTATCTGATATTCTCATCATGCTTAAGCATAGAACCACTTGAGGTGCATGGCATTCATAGGTTCTAGAAGCTCTTCACCATCTGAATATGCAAGTTTATAGGCTCTGATCCATATTTTGCAATTACTACATAAGGACCTAGCTAGTTAGCCTCAAACTTACCTTTCTTTTCTCTGTCTTTGATGGTGTTCTTCTGATTTTCTTTTAGAACTAGATCTCCTACATCAAATTCCCGATGAATGATGCATTTGTGTATCCCTTGGACACTCTGTTCTGATAGAATTTTAGGTGATTGAGCGCTCTAATATGCTTTTCATCTAATAGTTCTAACTCTTCTAGGGAGAGCAACTCTGTAGTCCTCATCTTTATCAAGATAGTCTCTAAGAGATATTCTCAGGGAAGGAAGCTCCACTTCCAGAGGTATGATGGCTTTAGTGCCATAGATGAGTGAATATGGGGTCACACCAGTAGGAGTGCGGATGGAAGTACGATAGGCCCAGAGGGCGGGATGTATCTGTAGGTGCCAATTACGGCTGGTTTTACTGACCATTTTCTCCATAATCCATACAAGGGTTTTATTAGTGGCTTTTCCTGTCCATTACCTTGGGGGTAATAGGGGTTGACCACTTGAGTTGGATATGGAAGCATTGACACAAGGTTTTAACCATTTTTTTTTTGAAATATTTACCATTATCAGTGACAATGGCTGAAGGGATCCCGTAATGGCATATGAGATGGTTCATGATGAATTTTGAAATTTGTGCACTGAGTGACATAGGTAAGAGGGACAACCTCTACCCATTTGGTAAAATATTCGGTGGCAGTGATGATGTGAGTATGACCATCTGAAGAAGAAGGATGGAGCTTCCCTATGAGATCTAGGCCCCATTTAGAGAATGGCCAAGGCATTGCAATAGGTTGTAAGGCTGTGTTAGTGCATGTATCAAGTTTCCATATTTTTGGCATAGTTCACACTTCTTTACAAAGTTGCAACAATCTGATTCCATGGTAGGCCAATAATAGCCTACTCTTAATAGCTTCTTAGCTAAGACTATGCCATTGGTGTGCACTCCACAAATACCACCATGTACTTCCTTAATGGCATGGATAGAATCAACAACATCCAAACAACGAAGTAGATTCCCATCATAGCCATGATGATAAAGGGTGCCTCCTAGGAGGGTATAATGGGCTATGTGGTGGATAAGGGCATTTCTTTTCAGAATGAGTGATGTCTAGTGGAAAAGTGCCATCTTGTAGGTATTGAAAGATTGGATCATACCAAGGGGATAAGGGACCAACAACTTCACATGCTAAACATGACTCTGGCATATCATATGCTGGCACTTGTAAATGCTCTATGAAAGAAAGGCATCTTACTTTCTTGAGGGGAATGCATAATAGAGACCCAATAGTAGCCATAACATCCATGGATCTATTGTGTGACCTTGGTTTTTGCTCAAATATGACCTGTGTGAAATATTCCTTCAAGGTTTCAACCATCTTTTTATATGGAATAAGCTTCTCATCTTTAACTTTGTACTCATCATTAACTTGTTTAATGATAAGTTGAGAATCTCCAATGACTCTTAGTTATCGGATGTTCCAAGTAATAGCTAGCTTGAGGCCAGCGATGAGTGCCTCATACTCTGCAATATTATTTGTGCATGGGAATCCCAGCCAGAATGCTCTTGGTATGACATCACCTATTGGAGTGATGAGGACCACTCCTACTCTGGATCCATGGAAGGTGAAAGATCCATCAAAATGGACTTGCCATTCTATGATTCTTCAATATACATCATAGATGCATCTGGAAGATCTAAGCACAAAGGTTCCATCCTTGGAGAGGTGCTTCTGCTAACTGATCAGCCAGTACCTATCCTTTTAAAGACTTTTGATTCACAAACTCGATATCAAATTCACTCAGGAGAATGATCCAATTAGCCATTCGGCCTGTGAGGGTAGGTTTGGATAAAAGGTACTTGAGAGGGTCAACTTTGGATATGAGTTTGGTTTTATTGTTCAGGAGATAATGGCAAAGCTTTTGGAATGTGAAGACAACTGCCAAGCAGGCCTTTTCTATTTGGGGATAATTCAACTCATATGTGATCAAGGTGTGGCTGAGATAGTAAACTTCTCTCTCTTTATGGTCTAAGTTGTATTGGGCAAGCAATGCACCAATAGAAAACTGGTAGCGGAAATGTATAAGAGGAGAGGTTCACCTGGGGTAGGTGGCATGAGTACAGGTGGGCTGACCAAGTACTTGTTTTAGTAGCACGAAGGCCTTCTGATAGTCAGTCCCCAATTGAATGTGACATCTTTCTTGAGAAAATGGGTAAAGGGGTGGCACTTATCCACAAGTTGTGAAATAAAGTGACGGATTGCCTAAATTTTCCCTTGTAGACTCCTTAGTTGCTTGAGAGTGGTAGGTGGTGGCATTTCTGTGATAGTCATAACCTTTGCAGGGTCCACTTCAATCCCTCTTTGTGAAACAATGAACCCTAGGAGCTTTCCTAATAAAACACCAAAGACACATTTCTTAGGGTTCAAGTGAACCTTATAGTCTCGTAGACATTGAAAAATACACCTCAATACTTTAGGGTGTTCTTTTCTACTCTTGGATTTTGCTAGGATGTCATCAACATAGTCTTCCATGATGTCACTTATCATATCATGGAAGATAACTATCATGGCCCATTGATAAGTAGCCCCAGCGTTCTTGAGCCCGAAAGGCATGACTTTGTAGCAAAAATGTCCCCAAGGGGGTGATGAATGTTGTTTTATGTTGATCTTCTTCTGCAATCCATATCTGGTTATAACCTGAAAATCCATCCATTAAGGACAACATTTCATAACCAGCAGTGGAATCAACTATCATGTCAATGTTAGGTAGGGGAAAGTCATCTTTAGGACATGCCTTGTTAATGTCATGAAATCAGTGTAGATTCTTATGCCAACATGATTTTTCTATACGGGACTATGTTAGAGATCCATTCTGAATAGTCAATAGGTTTAATAAAATCAGCAGCTAACAACTTTTCCAATTCTTCTTTGACAAGGAGCGCCACCTTAGGATGCATCTTTCTCAACTTTTTCTTGATTGGTTTGGCATCTGGGTGCACAACGAGGTTGTGCACAACTAGCTCTGGGTCCAAACCAGGCATATCTACATATGTCCATGTGAATATGTCCACGTATTCTTTTAAGATCTCTACAAAGATCTTTTGTTCCTGAGCTGAGAGTGAAGCCCCCAACTTTATCATTCTAGGCTGCTCCTCTGAGCCAATGTTGACGTTGATTGTTTCCTCAACAAGCATTTTAGAAGCATCTTCCATCCATGTAGGATCAGGGGGAAGAGTAAGATCGACCTCCTGTGGTAGCTCATTATCATCTTTAAATGGATAAATCACTTCATCTTTAGACTCTTCATTTTGTTTATCTATGAGTTTTTCAAAGAGTTTGTCACTTTGTGAGATTTCCATTTATCCTTTTTGCCAGGTTTCTCAGAAGTGGTTGTACTTTTATTTACAACCTTCTTATTCAAATGTCCACACATCTCTGCTTCTTCCCAAGTATGCACAGGTGTCTAGTTGAATCAAAATCCTTTCTTGTGGTCCCCAGCTGGATAAAATCCTGAGTCCCATGAACTCTGCAAATGCCTCATCATTTTCAAAGAAATCTAGGGGCACGTGAAGTTGTTGATCCCAATCTATAAGTTCAGGATATACAAGGGCTACTTGATATTTTTTAAGGGGATGGATTCAGATAAGGTAAGGACCACTGAATTTGGGAATAGGTTCATGGAAGCAAGATCCTCATAGAGGCTACATTGGGAATCTACGTCACTATCAGAATGAGATGAAACATCCTCACGTTCAGAAGAGGTGGCATCATTCTCAGAGGGTAGAGCATTATGAGGCCTTATCCCAAGGCCATGTTTATCAGACTTAAAATGAGGGATGGGAATAGGCTCTAGCCAGGCCTTGTGCATTAATGCCACATCCAAACCCACTATAGCCCATGAAAACATCATGCGGTGACCTTTGATGTACTGAGGTGCTTGATGGCATGAAGCCATGGTGCCTTCGGCACTCTCTGCTGGTAGGATCCTCTAACATTTTCTCCTCAGATAGGAGACCACTATGGACAAATTTTTCCAATGGTTTAGGACATTGCTCATGAGTGCTCTTGAACTGAAAATAAGGCTTACCCCTTGTCTTGGGGGATACTGATAAGTCTGATATTAACAAATCCTGTTCAAGAGTGAATGGCTCACTGGGCCATATTTTTCCGATGTTGCCTCCCATGAAGAGAATGGGTTGACCAATGAAGGAAAGTCTTGATTGTAAGGCATGAGGGACTCTGAATCTATCCATTTTTTCATAGCTTCTGTTTGTAGGGGGACAACTACATCCATAGAAGGACACTCATAAGCTACACAAGAAAAACTATGCAATGCCCTACAATGTGTGAATGGTTCCAGGTCACCCAGAATGGTAACCACCTAACCTTCATGACATAACTTGATGCACTGATGGAAATTTGATGGAATAACTTGCATGGCATGGATCCATGGGCACCCAGGAGCATGTTGTATGGAAGGTCCAAGTCAAGGACATGGAACATTGTGTCATGACACATTGGGCCTACTTCCATGGGAACCACTATAGTACCCATTGATTCTCTTTCTTCATTGTCATAAGCCATGATTGTGATAGTCTTAGCTCCCAGATCTATTTTTAAATGGCCTAGCTTAACCAACTTCAAAGTGCAAATATTTAGACCAGATCCCCCATCTACAAGTACTCTCTTGATTTTGTGATGGGTAACCACCACTTCGAGATACAAGGGTAAGTTATGTTCTGGGTTGTTATGTGGGATTGCAGTATGATCAAAAGTAATATGATCATTGGAGTCTAGGCACGTAATCATGGCTTGAAGGTTTGTGGGGTCTACATCTGTCGAAACCCCTAAATTTTGCAAAGTCTTGTATAGTATGTTCTTATGGGCATTAGAGATTTTGAGGAGATCAAGAATAGATATCCTAGCAGGTGTTTTCTCTAACTGCTCTATTAAATTATACTGACCTTCCTGAGGGATAGGCATGGATCTGGTATGACTAAGTGGGCACGTCTTGTCCCTACTGACTGCAAACTCTTTTCTAAAATCCAGGATGGTGTTGATCTATTCATTAGATGAGCTAATACATCCAATGAGGGAATCATAAGGACTATCATTTGTAGGGTAAACATAGGCAATAGTTCTATAGTCGTTGGAGGTTTTCCCTGATCTGGTTTCCTTTTCTTTTTATCTGCATGATTAGGAAAAGGTTCCTTGTAGAATACCCATTTTTCATTTGGACCTTTTCCAGACTCAGGGGGAGAATCCACAATGATCTTTCCTTCCTCGATGAGATCTTGTATGTAATGGCGCAGTCTCAAACACCTATCCATCTTGTGTCCTTTAACATGGTGGAAGTCACAATATTCATGATCTTTGAACCAACCCAGTTTTGGAGCATCCTCTGGGTATGGTACCATTCATAGTTGGATATTCCACCATTTTTGCATCATCTAATTGTTTTAGGATGGTAGATAAGGACTCCATTAAGGATGTAAATGTATGTTTTGTAGGTGCTTTGGGATGAGGTCCTTGTGAAAGCTTTAAAAGTGGGCCTGTCTATGGCTTGGACTCTCTTGGAGTCTGTAATGCCATCACCAACAACATGCTTATTCTTATTGAAGAATTTAGGTTTGTCTATGGATTTGGCTTCATGTTTGTTTTTAACGATAGACTTAAGCATTCCCTTTTGCAATGAGGGCTTTCTCAATTTGACCACCTTTCTCTATGACTTCTTCAAAGTTTGAGCCACAATGCATTTGTAAGTGAAAGGCTATTTTAGGGTTTAAGTTAGGAACAAATATGCTCACTAACTATTTTTCCGTAATGCACAAGGAAAATGACTGCTAACCCACGCCATCATTGTAAAAATCCTGCAAAATGTCTCATTGGGTTTTTGTTTTGTATTGCATAAATCATTCATTGTGATGTCACTTTCCATATTATAGGAGTAATGTCATACAAATTTTTCCACTAATGTGGGCCACATTGTAATGGAGCCCTTGGGTATGCTATAGAACCATTCCAATCCCATGGCTCCTAGGCTGCGAGGAAAAAGTCATATTAAGAAATTATCGCTATATGTGACCTCTTGGCAAGCCATGTAAAAGTATTTTATATGATCACGAGGATCACTTTTGCACTTATACTTATCAAACTTGGGAATGGTAAAGTGTTTTGGGAAAGGTTGTTGTAACATGTCCTTATCAAAGGGGTAAGGGCATAGTTCTTCATACGAATATTTTCTATTCTTGGCCTACATTTCCCTCTTGTAATGTAGTGAGCATATTTTTCATTGATTGTAACTCTTTCTGAATGAGTTTCTCCTTAGTAGGTGACATTGGTCTTTGTACCTGAGTCACTTTAAAGGTATAGTCCATGTGTGGATCAAATTGAAACTCACTAAGTTTATTTTTGTCTTTGTCTTTGTATATGTTTCTTCTTGAAGAGCCTAAGTTTGCTAGCTTCTAGCTCAACTTCAAGATCTATTTTTGGAGGATCTCCTCCTCAACCAGGGGGTCCTCTTCTTCATCAAATTTTGGAGGAGGGGAAGCTTTACGCTCAATTTTCACTTTACGTGAAGCTTTATAGTGAGGTTTTCATGATGGGTCTCCTTCGACGGTGGCCTTATGTTTCCCAGAAGTGGAAGTGTATCCCACATCAAAAGGATTATCTATGTCTAAGAGAGATCTTCATTCTCTCCTAGTTTAGGGTTAATGACCTTTGTTTCTTCTTCGCACTCTTGTGGAAGTTTAGCTCCTAATTCTAAGACTCTTGCGAGTACTTGATCTTTATTATAATATAGGAGTTCATCAAATCTATTTAGGTCTAACCTCTTGTTGTTCTCTGGAAGAGTCTGACTCTTCTCCACTATGATCAATTAATAGCTCCATATCTTTGACTTGAGAAAAGAGAGGGCCAAATTGTTTCCACTAAATGGGAAGGTTTCGAAAGGGTTTTCTCCTATGTCATGCTCATTTGATTTGGTTTCCATTTTTGTGATTTTAGGCATTACTAGCAGATGTTTGTATGCAGCTAGCGTGACCCCTAAGTGTATGGTTTTGCAAGTAAGCCACTCAAGGTGATGTTTGAACTATACTACAATGTATCCTAGATGTAGTGTTATGTAGTCATTTTTATCAAGGAACACTCATATGCACACCTAAATGTAATGATCACTCAATTTTTTTGTTACCAAGCCTATGCCCTAAAAAGATATAGTGACAATATCGTATCAATATGTAGGTCAAGTTAGAATTCTAACAAGGCCTAAGTACTGACGTGGTGTTGACGTAGTCCCTCGACAAGGTATACTTAAAACTAGTTTGAATGCCGATGAAAGCCAAACCTTCTAAAAAATGGAAGTCATGACTAGATATAGCGTAACAATGTCACCGTGATACATTAACCGAGCAAGCAAGGTGTTAGTATCATGACAACCTTTATCACGATATATATAAGGCATTATCGACACTTTTCAAAAAGACTTAGATGACGTCAAAACCAAAACCAAGTGATAAGTATAACAAGGAGTTTTTAATCATGTGTGTGAGCAGCGTAACCATGCAATAAAGGGACTTATACCATTTTCTCATAAAAATGAGAACACGATGTAAGTACCAAGATTGTGCATCTAGAATGCGAACAAAACTATCAACTCAAGAAGAGATGAAAGATGAACCAAACTCACAAGTGGTGAAGATGATCTTGAAATCAAGATGGAAGGACTTTTATCAAAGATACGAAAAATGTACCTTGCACACTTTAGACATTTAACAACCCAGCCGCAAACATGGATGGGCGTAAATGGACAAAAAAAGTGGCGAGCACTATCTCTAATAAAAATGCAAGGTATGCACCTTTCTCACCCCAAAAAATGGGTGGTGAGAATGCAAGGGTATAGATCAAAAGATGAAAACAAACCAAGCGCCACTTGGGCAGAGTTTCACCTCATCCGAAGACAAGAATAAAACTAAGTGAAAGTGGGATGTAGTTTAGTTTCATGATGAAAGACACTTAGATCAAACTCACAAGGGTTCTTTTCCTTGTTCAAAAAACAAGGTTCATAGATTCCAAATGAGTTGTCACTTCATGATGGCTTGATGCAACAATGGACTAGTAAAGTGGGCTCCAAGATAGAATGGCCTCCTTAATAAGTTCTCTCAACTAGGTGTTACAAAGTTGTCTTAAGCGAGCATGATTTACCCAAATAGTCCCTTGACTATCTTGGGAGTATCTCGGCTTTACTTTACCCCCTTCGAGCACAAAGGGAAACTAAATGCATCCATGTGTACTCTCCTGGGTCACCATACATATGGAAACCGGTAACTCTAACTCACAAGGTGTACTAGTCAAGTGGGTAAGTGGAGCACTTCTTGTTTCATCCACGAGGTTACTTAGTGGTGGATTACTTTAGGGTTCTTGGAACCACCCCCATTGTTGTAGCTTAAGGCATTATGCCAAAGGGGTTATGTTCCAGTTGAGTGGATAGGGACGTACCCTTTTCCAAAACCTACAATATATGTGTTTTGAATATGGTGTGTTTTTATCTTGCTTAACTTAATGTGGTTTTAAGTAGCACACCATTTGGCAACCTACAAGAACACGTGTATTAGAAGTTTTGTTTTTGACATCTTTCTTCTACAAGCGTTGGGTCCTGTAGACAACAAGTTTTAGTAATTTTCCAGTTCACAGATTGATGTCAAGAAAGAGAACTTTACACCTTGCTTTTGATTCCTAAGATCACCAATAGGCACGAAGGAAGAGCATACACAATGTGAAAAATCCTACTAAATCACATGAAAGTTTACTTTATCCTTTATAAAATAAGTGTTTTGAACATTTGATACAAGTTTTGTATAAGTGTTTCTGATCTCCAAGATCACTTTTGAAGGTGAGGAGAGAGAGCATACACTTTTACAAACCTAGTTTTAAGCTAAGAACCAAAACACTTAACTATGCAAACTAAAATACCAAAGAAAAACTCTGTTTTTAACTTGTTAGTCCTAGAGAATATACAAAAGATCAAAAAAAAGATTTTTTGCAGATTATAGAAAAATTTCAATCTTACACATGACACACTGCTGCTCCCAAACCGACACCAACGCTCCCCAACCGACGGGTACACGCCTAACTCAATGGATACACCTGCTGAAAAAAAATTAGTGAAATCCAGTATACTAAAAACACAGATGCGTCCAGCCAGACAGAGATGCTTGCAACTCAACATGGATGCTTAGGTTTCAACGGAGATGCATGCCCAAGCATAAAACAAATAGTTTCAAATTTTTACACAGTCAAGCTATTTACGCAGACACGGCGTGCGAGAGAGTGGAGACGCGACCAGCCCATGATGGAGATGTGCACGCGTCCCTGTAGAGATAAAATTTTCCAATGATGAGGACAACTAGACAGTACGCTGCCTCTTTTCGATGGGGACATTGGGGTTTCAACGTGTACACACCCCTTCTTAACACCTACGTGTACCCTGTGAAAAACCTACAAAACTCACGGATTTTCAAATTTTCAAAAGAAAACAGGTTAGTTGTTAGTCAAAGTGTCCTATTTCTATATCAAACCCACAAAATACATGCAAATGAAGGTCATTTATCTAGTGTTAGAAACAAAAATGAGGAAATAACAAGTGATTTGACCCAAAAAACTTGAAAATGAACTTTGAAGAACTCAAAAGACCTCCATTAATGGAGGATGGACATAAGTGTCCCACCGGGCATGCCAAATGTGTTCAATGAAAAGTTGCAAAAGCCATGGAATTGGGGTAAGAATCTCTAAAGAAACCCCAAAGGCTTTGAACAAGCTGATCAATGGACCATCTGATAAGAAATGAGCAAGGGTTTCTTCTTTGCATACATTAATTTGAAGTAAACAAGCAAACTAAGCAAATGAAACTAACCTCTATTCTTTGAAAGCTTGAAATAATGAACCTAAGAGGATCTAAGCATTCAGTTTGTGTTTTAAGAGAAAGAGATCTCCCCATTAATGGCTTCAAGGCCAATGGTTCTTCCCTTTTACTCCATATTTGTGCTATAAAATACAAAAGCAAATGCTAATAGCTCAATGGAAGAAAATGAAATACAATCTAAAGCCTAAACAAAATACTATAATTTATGCTAGGAAGAAGAGAGAATTCTTAGAAAATGAGGGAGGGGGTCTAGCCCTATTTATAGTTTTCCATTTGGGAAAATGGGAGATTTGGGTGCATGTGGGACAAATGCAAAAGTCCAAAAAGCACTTTTAGCAAGTCAAAGTGAGGTTTGACTATGTTTAGAAGAGATTGACCATGGTTAATATTTAATTAACCATGTTTAGAGGGTAATTAATCTTATTTAGAGAGAAATTAGGTTTATAGAAGGGTTTGAAGACTTAATCAATCCAACGAAGTGGATTGATACTCTAGAGGAGCTAATAAAGGTGGTAAAGAAGAGAATATTAGCCAAGAAGAGGTTATTATAACCTATTTAATTAGTTTTACTTCAAAAAAGTTAACCAGATTGTCACTAAACTATTAGCTCGCACTTCTCGGTATAGCTAATAAGCTAGAAGACAATTAATAGAAAAAATAACATAATCTCGTATACACGTGTCGTTAATTAATTGGTTCACTTTTTCACACTCGATAGAATATGAAAAAGGAAAAATAAATGCGAAGGAACATGAGTAGGTTCAATTGGTTTCAGAATCGACAAAGACTCAAAAATTATTAGTCAAACAATGTCACTTGTCAATGATCTAGTGACTGACAAAAGACACTTTCCACCAAACTTTAAATAGATTTCTTTAGTCAAACTTAAAGTTCCATAATAAGATAAAGTTTGGGTCCAAAATCTAAAGACAAGTGTCATAGTCTAAGTGGCTAAGCCGGAGAAAATAATGACACCACGAAACTTGTAAAGACCGACACATCAAAAGATTAAAACATGTGTCCAAATGCAATTGTTTCACACTTCATAGTGTTACCAAAATGACTAAATAAAAATTGAACACACATGGATCCTTTTAAATGGATTTCTCTTTGCAAGTTTGATAAAGATTGACAAATGTGAAAATGTGGTTAATTTTTATTAGATAAGCCAACTGTCACAAAAAGAAAACTGAAAAGTGTAAAATGTAGAGATACTTAGAGTAAATTTATTGGCTCAACCTTCGCATGTGATAGAGGACTCTAAAAAATACTCGACAATGCAAAATATGGAGTAACTTGGAGAAATCCTATTGGCTTAGATTTCACAAAGACAAAAATAAGCTACAAAATTGATAAGCGCAAAATATAAAGTGACTTGGAGCTTTATTATTTAATTGTATTTTGCAAATGACAAGAGGAAATATAACCCAAGTCTGAAAATGCAAAAATGTGTAATCCCTTATTGACTCGCATTTCATGACTGAAAATTTAGAAAAACAATAATCTTGACAATGTAAAGCAAGGTGGAGCCTTCGATTGGCTTGGGATTCATAGAAATGGAAACATCTAAAAAGACTAACTATATGAAGCCAAATCTAGAAAATGATTGGCTCAAGCTTCACAACAATAGAATTTTGTGGAAAACAAAAATCTAATGA
This sequence comes from Taxus wallichiana var. yunnanensis, assembly GCA_018340775.1. Classification (NCBI taxonomy): domain Eukaryota; kingdom Viridiplantae; phylum Streptophyta; class Pinopsida; order Cupressales; family Taxaceae; genus Taxus; species Taxus wallichiana. Next base: position 191,314,891 of record CM031240.1, on the reverse strand, counting down.
AATTGACACAACGAAGCCAATTGGCAATCAATACTTAAATCAAGATTTGCAAAATCAAATCTAGAAAAAATGAAGATTTATAAATTGGGCGGATTTAAACACTCCGAACTAACTAGATCTAAATAGATCTTTTGGATCCATAATCAAAAATATCCCTAACGGCTATAAATTCCGTGAAAAACTAAAACAAGCTTGTAGACAATGTATTTAAACAAAAATGACTATAACTAGATGTAGAAACACATATCTAAGCATACACTTTCTCAAACATGATCTAAACATCCTTTTAAGCAATTTTTTAAAAAAAAATAGGTGGAATCGAATTTTAAACTTGATTAGCTTGAAGATGATTATGGAGCAACTAGGGCTTCACAGATCCATAAATAGACTTCAATATTCTTCACTCTAGCTAATTAAAATATTCTAGATCGATCTTGCACACGCATAATCACCAACTCTGATACCATGTCAAGATTTATAAGGAATGAGTAATACACTGATTATAAATCCATAATAAATGTCGAAGATTATAGATTATGTTGTGTAGATTACGAATGTAATAACGAGAGTTGAAAGCAAATAACAAAGCCAAAGATAGAGACAAAGACAGAGAACACCATATTTAAGTGGGGAAACCCGAAGGAAAAAAACCCCACTATAATAAAGCATTGTCTGTATTAAGAATTTCGAATACAATTTTTACCCAACACTTCCACTTCATACCTTAGTTTCATAGGATATTGCAAAGCTATTTTCACACTAGTTCAATGTTGTGTAATACAGTCTCATTCTATGATCATGAAGAATGATCTTGTCAATTTGATATTTGTCTTGATATCATTCTCGTATAAATATAATCATTGCTAATAGCCAATCCTGAGAGGGATCACCCAAATCAATATGGGTGGGTGAATTTTGTTGTGTGGGTATCTTCTTTCCTCTACAAATTTTTGTTTGTTGCGTAGGTATCTTCTTCCTCCATGGCTTTTCTTTCACCGCACAAGTATCTTATTTCCTCCGTGGCTTTTTGTTTTTTCTATGGATTATTATTCCTTCCATATTTTTCAGTTTAGTTTGTGGATTTGTATTTTTCTTCCTTTTTTGTGTTTTCTTTGCTTTTCTTTTTCTTTTTTTCCTTCCTTCCTTTAATTTTGATCATCCTCTTGTACTTCTTTTCTTCTTTCTTTTTTTCCATGGTTTTAGTAGAGACATCCTCCTCCTCATCCTATCCACTTGTCAATTTTTGGTTTTTTTTTCGTATTTTTTTTTTTTCAATTTATAGTGTGATATTTTTTATCCACACTCCATTGACATAGCTCGATAGTTATTTATTTTGTAAAATTTGAGTTTTTAGCTCCTGATGACAATATGTCCTTGATTATATATGGTCTAACCATTAAAATTTTAATTTTCTAGGTATTTTCCATTTACTATCATATAATAGGACTTGATCAATAGACTTGATCCCCTATGTCAAACTCTTTTTTCTTTATTTTTCTATCATGATTCATGCTTTCTGCACCTACATTTTTCTTGTTTTTGGTTATACACGGCTATGAATCTTTTCTCATCTAATTTTCTAATTCAATTAATCCTTTCATGCACTAAAGGATCTTCATTCATCCTAAAGGTATTTCCACCCTAAGACTTGGAATTATAAACTCCATGGGTACCATGGACTTCAAGTCCATATACCAATTGAAATGGGGAATACTTTGTCAACCTTTTTGTATGTAGTGTGGTATGCCCATAATGTTTTGGTATCTTTAAGTCCCAATCTACTTTTTGTAGTGAACATATCTTTTGTTAGTAATTTTTCCAATACCTTATTAAATGCTTCACTTTCCCATTTTCTTGAGGGTGGTATGGTGTACTTTTGTTATGATTTATCATGAAATGTTCTAGCAGTTATTTGATAGTAGCATTAACAAAATGTTTTCCTTATCACTTGTAATGCTTAGGGGACATCCAAATCTAGTGATAATATTCTCATAAATGAATTTGGTCATTTTTCTTGTAGTGCAATCTTTTGTAGGAGTGGCCTTTTCCCATATTGTGAGGTACTTGTCTTATGATGATAAATCTGGCCCTAGAATGTCTTAGCAATGGTTTGATTGGTCCAAAAATCTATGGCCCATTTCTCAAATGGGGCTAATGCTAATACTATGTCTTAGGGGAATTTCATCTCTAACATTTGGTTTTCCTACCCACTGACATATATCACAATATCTAGCATGTTTATGTGCATCTTAAATAATGTAGGCCACCATAACCTGCCATCATTTATCTTCCTTATTTTGTTTTTTCTCCTCCATTGTGGCCTCTTACTACTCTTCATGGGATTCTATTAGGATATTTTTCTTTCATGTTCTAGGACCACCCTTCTAAGGAATTCATCTTGTCCTTTCTTGTATAATTTTCCTTGAATTAAAGTAAAGGGAAAGGCCTGACTTAGTAAATTCCTCTTTTGTTGTTTTTTGTATTCATGGGAATTCTCCAGTTAGTTAGTAATTGTGTTATCTCATCAAATTCTTTAGGAATGGCCTCAACTCTAAATAGATGTGCTCTGGAAAAAATCATCATCAATAGGTCCTACATCTTCCCTATTTCAATTCTAGATAAATAATTTGGTCCATTATTTAATTTTCCTGTTTTAATGAGATAGTAAAGTCAAATTCTTGAAATAACATCAACCCCTACATATTCTTCCTTGTAATACCAGCTATTCAATAAATATTTCAAAGGCTCATGGTCTATATAAAAGAAAAATGGTGTAGCTAATAGGTAATGTCTAAATTTTTGTAATGCATACACCATGCTTAATGCTTCTCTTTTAGTTGTGGAGTAATTTTTCTCTAGCTTTAGCTAATTTATGACTTGCAAAATCTATTGGGTGATCCATCTTTTCTCTTGGTTGTGCTAAAACTACCTAATAAAATACCTAATGCATCTACATGCACATGAAAGGGACTTTCCAATATGGAAAGATTAAGATAGGTGCATGTATAATTTTTTTCTTTAAGTATCTCAAAAGCATCAACACATGCTTTAGTCCATTCTATTTGTTTATTTGTTCTTTTCTTGAGGAGCTCTTCTAATGGTGCACTAATCTTTGCATAATTTCTTATAAATTTCTATGGTAACCAATATATCCCAAATTATTCTTACCTCTTTTGTGTTTTTTGGAGGTGGGAGTGTTACAATTGTTGAAGTTTTAACTGGATCTATCAATAATCCTTCTTTGCAAATGATGTGACCCAATAATGTGCCAAATGGAGTCAAAAAAATACATTTCTTCAAGTTCAATGATATCTGAAGGGCTCTATCTTTGAAACATGAGTCTTAAGACTTTATATGATTTTTCAATAATCCATAGACTTGTCCAATCATCTAAATAAACTTCTAGAAAATCATGAATAAATTCTTTAAATGCATTTATCATGATTCTACTTCTAAAAATAAGGTGCATTCTTTAGCCCAAATGGCATTACTGTGTACATGAAAGATCCCCATTCTATAGAAATGTGGTTTTGGGTTGATCTTCAGGTGAAATCAAACTTGATGGTAGCCAGAAACCCATCAGTGAATGAATAAACCTCTCTTCCTACTACATTTTCTAAAACCTCTTCTGTGAATGGAGTAGGGAATGGGTCATGTACACAAGCCTTGTTTAATTCTCTATAGTCCACACAATTATGATTTCACCTATTTTCTTATTTTGGACTACCATAGGGCTTATCCATTCAACATCATCAATAGGTTTGATTATTCCTACATTCAACATTTTATCTATCTCAGTTTTGACCTTTACTTTTAGGTTGGGGTTTAATCTATAGGGTCTTTTCTTCAAAGGTTTAACCCCATCTTTTATCTGATTTTCATTGTTCCCACCTCTTCTTTTATTCCTCATAATTCCTTAAAATATTTAGGAAATATATCTTGAAATTCTTGAAGTAGTTCTACCACCTTGGCTACTTCTTCTTCCAATAATCTCCTATTTTTGTAAATTTTTCTTCTCCATTTATTCCAATGTTTTCATTCCTCAATTTTTGAGGTTGGTAGAAATATTTTTCTTCTTCTACCTTTGGTTTCTAGTACTTCTCTTTCTCCTTCCACTTTTTTTTTATTTTAAATTTTTGTTTTTCTTCTCTTTCTTGTTTTTCTACTATAAAAACAATATGCCATTTATTTTATTTTGATTGGTTGTTCTTTTTGATGTTTTTTTCATCTTGTTTGGTTTTTTTTGTTTTGAAAATTGATCTACAATATCTTTTGGAGTTAAGAATAAGAAATTTCTTATCTTTTGTAGTTCCCAAAGTGTATTTAGATCCACATCCCAAAAGTTAAAAGTGTGGCAAAAAATCTTTCACCACTTGGTCCCAATTTCTTGTTTCTTTTCTGGTTTCTTGATGCATATACCATGACCTAGGTAAGGTCCTAGTGTCCATACAAATAATTGAGTCCACACTAAGGGGAATTTTCTCCACATATTTTCCAATGTATTTCACATATCTAAATGTGTTTTTGTGGATCTCCTTCTCTGTATATTCTAGTATATTCACATATATATCCTTCACTCTCTCTAGATATCTTGTTTTCAATAATGTGACTAGAGAGTTCCAATGAGATATATTATTTTTGAGTTTCCCACCATCTTGCAACATTGATTGTTAATGTATCATCTAGTGCTTCCATATGTGAGATGTTTTTCATTAGGAAATATCCTTACCATTTGTTCTAGATATCCTTCTAGATCCCCAAACCCTGAATATTTTGGTAAGGTGCGATGGGACACTCCACAACTTAATCTATACACCCATTTGATTGGTTTTTTATTTATTTCTTAATCTTTTAGCTGTAGTGTACCCATCTTCTTGAAATTTTTCTGTGTGGCCAAAAATGTCTTTTTCATCCATGGATTCAAAGTAATCATCATCTAAAGTGATTACGTGGGATGGTAATCTTCTTGCATAATGTAATTTCCTTACTCTAGATTTAGAAATCCATGTACCCATGCTTCTACTATGTTATCTAAACTTTCATTTGTAGATTCACTTTTACTTGAAATTTCTCCATCAAAATTAGGTTCAAATTCTTTATCCATATTGGTCAATCGATTCAAAGTATATATTCCTTGATATCATCAAAATATTCATTCATCGGTGTCATGCCAACTTCTTCTTGACCAAGTGGTACTCTCATCCCTACTTGTAATGGTACATGGACTCAAATTCCATCTAATTCTAGTGTGACTTATTCTTCTTCTAATTTAATGTGTCATTGCAATCAAACAAACCATTCTAAAGCCAAAATGGCATTATATGTAGGTTTCATGACTACATTTTCTACTACTTCAAAATTGACTATTTTCTTGATCCCCATGAAATTAACTTCCACATTCTTCAATACTCCTATAGGGGGATTTCTTTGATCCATCTTCTAGACCAATATGGTATCTTGTGGTATCTAAATGGGGTCTACCAAGTTTTTCCCAAGTATTTTTGACATTATGTTCACATCTCATCCCTAGATCCAAAAGTATCTTTGTAATTGTTGTATCAAATATTTCTATGTCCAAGTATATGGTGGATTTTTGCACCATGTTCTTTGTGTTTTGAATACATTTTTATTTTTCTTGTTATGGTGAGCCTCAATCCATTGGACATGGAAATTTTTTCTTCTTTGTTCCAATATTTACAAAATTGTTTTAATTTGTCAACTAACCCTTGTTTAATGGTTAGTTTGGATATTTCTTTGAGTGTGGTTATCTCATCTTCCATGAAACAATTTTTCTTTGTATCCTCATGATGTTGTGCTTTCTTTGTAACTACCTTTTTTTTTCTACTTCTTTATCATGTAGGTCTAGTCTAAGCTCTTTTGGATCCCAATCTTCACTGTTGGATGAGTCTTCTTCTATGTTGGTAATCTAATGACTTTATTTTTCCAGTGTGTGTTCTTTCTTTACAACACTTCTTGTTGTAACCATGGATCTATATTTTGGTTCTTCTTGATCACTATTTTATTTCTTATGTGTTTTTTCCTCTTAAAATAATTTTCTTTAGCTTCTTCCTTTTTCTTCTCCTTTTTTAGTTTTTCTTTTAGAACTAGATGCTTTTTTTTTTTTTTTTTTCTTCTTCTACTTATTCATCCTCATCCCATGGTATTTTAGTGATGTGTTGGACATTATTTTGAGCATCCTCCTAATGCTTCTGTTTTTGTTCCCCATTTCTATAGAATTGTGTGGCTTTAGGAAAACTAAAAGAATCATGTCCACATTCATGGAAAAATCCACAAGGTTCTGGTTCTTGTACAATTTCTTGCTAAATGTCCATCTTTTCCACATTTATAGCAATGCATTGGTCTTCTTCCTAAAATCCATCCCCTAGTTATTCTAGTTTCTCTCCCTTGATATCCTTGATATCCTCTACCACCTTGGTAATTATTATATCCACCCCTAAATCCACCTTGGTATCCTCCTCTATATCCTCCACCATATACCCTTGATAATTGGGGTTGTAGTTGTTTCCTTGATATCCTCCTCCATATGTGTGGTTTTCCACCTTGATATCCTTGATATTGTGGAGGGGAAGTAATTATTTAGGGCTTGAAATAGGTGGGGGTTTGTTGAATATTATTATAGGTGTTGTTGTTGTGGGGGGGGGTGTTGTGTTTTTTTCTAGCTTCCATTTCTCTATGGATTATAGTCTTTTAGGTCTTCAAGAGCATCAACTAAGGACATGTATGATGGTAATGATTGTAAGATCCACATGTTGTATAATACATTAATTGATTTGTGGGAGGGGACTTCTAGTAATGGGAAAGTATCTTGTGTATGTTGATCCCATAATCTACAAATACCACACCAAGTTCTTTTAGCCATGTGGATATGTTACTAGAAGAAGATTTTTCTAAAGAGTGTTGTCTAACAATTAACTCTTTTGGATTTCTCTAAATATGGACAATATGTCTTACTATGTCCTTCTCACAAACATATGCACCAAATTTTTGGTCTTATATTGTTTCTTGGTGGTGAATTGTTTCTAAGATCTTCTTTTCTTTGATCTCTTGTTTTAGTTTAATTTTAAATTTTCCCAATTCTAATTGCACTCTTTCTAATTTTGTTAATTGAATTTTCTCCTTCTCTCTCTCCAAGGTTGTGCTTCTAACCTTATATCCATTTCTATGGCATCTGAAAAATACTTGTAAAAATTTTTCCATCTAAGGATGCTCTAAGATAAGGTAACAATCCTGAAGTGAACCATTCAATTCTTTGTTTATCTGTCAGAGGTTCTTCTAACTTCTTGTAACATTCTTGAATTGATAACTAAATTATTTTACTGATTCATCTTCTTTTTGAATTAGTTCTCTCATTTTACTAACACTTTCTATAGGTGCTTTAGGGAAAATGAAAATATGTCTTGAATTCTTTCTCTATTATCCCAATCTTTATTTATTGTTTTGGATGTTTGTCTTCATATACCATCTTAAAGTATCCTCTCTTAATGTTCCTATGAAATCATATAATTTGGCCATAGAATATGTCACATTGTTGTTTTCTAGTATGAATCTAAAATGAAAAGATGTTCCTTCTGCATCCTTTATATCTTTTCCAAACACTGGAAACTTGATCTTTTGAGCCATTCTTCTAACTATTTGAGGATTTGATTGATTCTGAATGGTTGGTTTATTTGCTTTGGAGGTTTCACCTTCTTTTTGGTTACTATATTTTTGTAGATTTCCTTTTCTTCCTTTATCTCTTGTAAGTTCAATATCAAAATAAATTTCTCCTAATAACTCTCTGAATTCTCTCACAATCTCTTCTCTTTTCTTACTCTCTTCTTGTAATTTTTTATATATCATCAAAATTTTCTTCCTCTTATACTTTTCAAAGTGGTGTGTGAAGTGGCACATGGAATGGCATCCAATCTAGGGGTCATCTCCTTTGGGGCTAGTATGATGGTTGGGGGACACATCTTTTATTGGTGACTTTTCATAATTATCTTCTTCCACAAATAACTTCCTTCCTTTAACATCTCTTAACCTATAATTTTCTTCTAATCCTACAAATCCTTCATCACTTCTCTCTTTTTCTTATTTTTCTTTTCTACTTCTTCTATATTTTCTTCAAAACTTTTTTTTTTTTCCTTTTTCTTTATTTTTTTTTTTTCTCTAACTTCTTAACTAATTCTTCTAATTAACTAATTCTTCTTCTTCTTCACCTTTTTCTTTAATTAGTAAGGGTGCTTATTCCTTTCTTTTTCCCATTCTTCTTCTCCTAACATTTTTTTAAAACCTAGGTTCCATTCTATCTACTAACTCTTGTAAATCTTTCATTAATCTAGCTTTTGTTGATATAATGAATGTTGTATTGTATTATCTAATGGACATTGTCCATGAGGAATCCATGGGGTAACCAAAACTTGTTGGTCTCCACCTTGTGTGGGAATGATAGCAAGACTCTTTGAACATCTGCCTCCATTTTTGGGGTAGCCATATTTTGGCCTCCACTTGAAGTGGGTTTATCTTTCTTTCCTACTTGTTGAACTTTGTTTAATTTTTCTTTTCTTTCATTTAATTTCTTATCCTTTCCTCCTTGCTAATATTTTTTTTTATCTTTTTTCTAAATTCTTTTTCTCTTCATGGCTATCCTATCCCTCTCTTTTGACCTCCTCATCATTATTTACTTTTATTTATTAGTAATTCACCTAATCCACCTAATCTTTCTTTTTATCAATTATGTAATTTTTTTGTTTTTTTTTTTCTTCATGTCATCCTATTTATTTTGTCCCAACCATCACCCCATCAAATTTGATTAGTTACATCTCTTGGATCACCCCCTTCATGTACATCCCATGGTGGTGCTTTTTCCCCTAAAGGAACTTTTCTACACTTCTAATTAATCCTTTTTCTACTAGTAAAATATTGATTAAGAAAGGAACTTGTTTAAGAAATATTCCTCTTAGCTCCTTAGAACTTCAACTTTCTTGTGATCAAAATTAGTCCAACCTAGATTTCCCAAGTAATAATATATAAATCTAATGTGGTTTCAAACTAGTAGTCTATTTCTCTTATCCAAGGTTCATCAATATCTTTGAGTGTTTATAACTTTTTTGAGTCCACTCGAATGGTTCCCTCAAATGTAAATGTGACCACTCTGTTATTTTTTTGTGTGTGCTAAAATGCAAGGCCATAATAAGTGTGGAAATTGAGACCAAAATATTCTCCAAATAATTCAACTTTAGTTCCTTTATAAGATGCTTTAAGTCTTTTTCCTCTCCTTTAATGAATATGTTAATCTCATTTTCCCACCAATCTCAATCTCTATTAATGTTGGTTTCCAATATCCTAGTGGTGAAATTTTTTTGACATCCACTTAACAAAAGGAACCTAGGGGCTTAGACACCAAAATGTTGACCTTAAGCCTCAACAATAGTGTGAGGGTTAAGAATTTCACCCTTTTGTTAAGGATGTGTTAGGAAAATATGAATATAAATTCAAATAGATGAATAAAAATAATGTAATATAACATAACATATATACACATTTCATCAACCATCACATCTTTATTCATATATCTCAAGATAAATTACATTAGTCTCTTTCTCTTACAAAATTATCCAAAAGACACTTCTTTCTATGATCCATCTTAATGCATACAATTATTTATAACCTAGGGGTAGATAACACATCAATTGAAAATTAGGTTCAATTAGTTAAAATATAAGAAAATACATTTTATATAAAAATTCACATATTAACATTGAACATTGATTGAATTTCATAGTGTGTTTTTCAACCATATATATTGTTCATAAATTGAAAAATTGTTGTCTTATCATTGCCTGTAAAATGCATACTGAAATCAAGTCATTCACATATACATTTCCACTACAATTTACAACTATTCAATGTCATTCTACAAAATTCAAAACAATTTGTAATCTCATCCACCCATAATATTCTTCTATTTCCAATTTATTATTTTCATATCATAGAATATACACAAAAATTTGAAATCCTCCTATGCAACGGATTGCCAAAGAATGTGTGTGTGTGTGTGTGTGTGTGTGTGTGTGTGTGTGTGTGTGTGTGTGTGTGTGTGTGTGTGTGTGTGTGTGTGTGTGTGTGAGAGAGAGAGAGAGAGAGAGAGAGAGTATGGTTTAATATAACATTATAATTTGGAATATGTAACTTTCATGTGATTTAGAAATTCACATTTTTTTACTTAATATTATAGAAATTCCAAAGTTTATTGCACTAACATGCACAATGATTGTATCCTAAGTAAACAAATGACATTGCCAAGTTCTTGGAAAGCTCTTCCATTTATACAATTTTTCATTTTTTCATTTGGGGGAAGGGATTTCATAAGCACTATCTTTAGGGAAACTTAGGTCCTCTTTATACATGAATTTCCACCTCTCAATGTGATGCTCATGAATCTCAATAATGGCATTTACACTAGCTAAATGATTATGATTCATCTTCTTATTGGCCTCATGTATTGCAAGAATGATTCTTGTTTAACAACTTCATATGTTAGATTTCAACCTCCATCTCGGTATTCTTTTATGTCAACTCTCCAAGCCTTTGGGTCAAATATGAGACCTTCTTCTCCAAAGCAATTTTCATCAACATCAACCTCATGTATTCAATCTTGTAGAAATGTGCCTTCTTGGACAACATTTCCTGTATGAATAGGGACACAAACATTGGGGAAGTAGTTTTATATTTTTTGGTAGTCTCGCCTTTCATCAGTACATCCCTTGAATATTTGTAGCATCCAAATTTATCCCTATCAAAAGTTTCCACATTTTCATAAGGGTATTTTACTTCCATAATTTTTCATTTCCACGAAAATTTTGATCGCACCATAATCATTATCATATGTATATCTACATAATTGAAGAAAAAGCATAATACGATGTAACACATACAAATACCATAGCTAACATCATTATTCCACAACAAACATATAATACATATGTTTTCATGGAAGTGACCATAGGAATTAACAATATAAACCCAAATTATGATAAGAAAAATACACATAGAACAATGCGGAAGCCTTCAAAATATAAATATGTTACTTGTAGTATGAAGTGGGGACCCCTTTGGTTTAATGGAATCTCTCTGCATCACTCATTTACTAACCCTCACCCACTCACATTTAATTTTTCCATCCCACCTACCCATTTGCATGCCCAATGCACTATGGACCCTTATCATCTCACCCATCTATGCACATTGCACCCATATGTGTCACATTCTTCTATGCACTCAAAAACTATAAAACACCACTCACCCCATCATTCCAACCCCTTGAATCTTTGTGCACTTGAGCCCATACTTGAGTTTTTTCTTTTCTCACATATTTTGGTATTGCAAGTTTTGGAGAGGTGAAGGTGGATCAAAAAGGATAGGTGAAACTTGTTGCATCACTATTTTAGAAAAATTTCAACACACAAGTGTCATCATAAATTGTGATTGGCTTGTGATCTCCATGTGATTTTAGTGAATCACAATATGATTGGTCTCTCTAATTGAGTCAAGTATACTTTTCATTTTCATGCATTGTTTTTTTCATTTTACTTCAATAAAATGTCTTTTTATCTCCTTAAATGGTTAGGGATCTGATGAGGTAGGTCCCCTAACCACCAAAAAAACTAAACATTTTTAAGTGTTTGTGTGTAGGTTTAGATTCAAATCAAGAAGATTTTACCCACTTTATTCATTAAAAGAACCCATAATTGTCCCTCACTTTTTCAATGGTAACGTAAGCCCATTTTTTTAGTAGCATTGATTTGGAGATTTTATATCAACTAATACATCTTGTAGGTGATCCAAATCTAGGCATACATTTTGGTGACCATGGTGGGACCATTTTGGTTGTGGGTAAATTTTTTTTTTAAATCTAATTGTTTTTTTAGGGTTTTATAGTCCTTTGTTTGTTTTTTTTTTCCCTAACATTTTGGTTGCAGATCTAACACTTGGTTTTGCAGATCTACTAAAAATAAAAAAAAATAAAAATATGGTCATATCATAGTCATGAGTGTGATTGTGTTGATTTTTTACCAAAAAATCTAACAATTTGGTTATAGGGTAGTCACAGACATGTGATTTTTATAATTTTGTTTTATGTAAAAACATAAAAAAACTTATTTATTCTTAAGGGAAAGAATTGGGAATGAATACACATTAAATATAGGTTCGATAAGGGTAAATACCCATCCACATAACTATGGGAAGTACTTGGGCATAATCCCTAAAACTCATTGTGAGGAGTACCACAGGAACCCCAAAGTAGCTGGCACATTAAGAGGACTCACTTGGTGAAAAGGGTCAACAACCCAACCTAATTGACTAGTTCACCCATGAGGTAGATCCAATGTTGTCCATGGTAATGACCCCATCTTGATTGATCAAGGGGTAAATTCTGTGACTAGAAATTTTCTGGTGAATGGTACTCATTCGGATAACATTGGTAGTTAGAGAGATCTTTACATAGGAAGCCAAACTAATTGGGCCCATATTCAACCTAAAAAAAAAACACATTATCCCAATAAAAACACCTCATCTCAATTTCCATTATATCTGAGTCACATATGTGATTATTTTTTTTCTTAACAATATTCTCTCACACTTCCATTTATATTTTTAACGATATTCATTTTGAGTTCTAATTTTCCTTAGTCTCATCTCGCAATGTGTGATTTTTCCTGCAATTTTTCATCTCATATTTTTCCTAGAGCCAGTCATAATTGTGACTGGTCTATAACCTTCCAAATCCACAAATTCATTCTATTTTTCTATTTTACATCCCATATTTTTCCTAGATTCCTTCTCAAACTAGATAGTCATATGATTTTCCATGATCTATTCTATTCATTTTTTATTTGCTTCATTCATATCATTTATCATTCCATCTCATAGATATTACTTCCCAATACATCCATTAATTTCTACCTTGGATTATTTTTTATTTCTTACTATCTTTTATGGTTACTACTTACACACACTTATATAATCACACCTCACACCATGGACCATGCTTCTCAATCACATGATGATATCTTTGGCCATAGAGAGTAGTAGTGGGAGATCTACCATGTTTGGGAATGTTTTCAATCCCATACTTCCTACATCCTCCTCCTCCCTTTGAATGATGATGATTTTACAAGATTCCACCTTTTGATCCTAAGTTTGAGGAGGCCTTAGATCATAATCCAGAAGCCCTTGTAAAATATCTTAGATGATACTATTACAAGCTAGATGCCTTTTAATCTGAATATTTACTTTGTGAACCATTACCTTCATCATCTACTACCAAGAACACCCCATACCACTATTGTCTCTTAGTCCTACGCCATCTACTATTGTCCACACACATCATATCCCTTCTACAAGAACTACACAACCACTTGGGTCTCATTCCTATACCACAATTCCTCCTTTTACCCACTATACTCCTAATTCCTCATCCTTTTCTTATACATCTCCTTCATTCTCTCATACTTACACCCATATACCACATCATTATTCTACACATTCATACACTCAACCACTCCAAAGCCATGCTTTCCAACATGTACCAAACATCAATCAAGAACTAATGGATAGAATTTGTAACCTTGAGCTTCAAAATCAAGGTATGGGAGTCCCTAAGCTCACATATAATCAGTTATGTAATGAACCTATCCACCCATTGGTACCCATGAAATCATATCCTCCACATTTTGATATGCCCAAATTTGAAAAATTCAAGGGAAAAGAGGACCCTCAAAATCACTTGTGCATGTTCAAATACACTTGTTATCTCATTAGTCATGATGACATGCTTATGTTGTAAATTTCCCATTATCATTAGGTGGCCAAGATTTAGATTGTACACTACATCGTCTTACTCAACATAATGTCATCTCATTTAAGAAACTTGTTGGCTTATTCCTTGATCACTTTTTAGTCAATGTTGCTAAGTGTACCACATTATCTGATCTATATAATTTGAAATAATTTGATGATGAGCCCTTACTAACTATGTATCACATTGGAGGAATTCATCCATGAGCTTACATTTCCCATTCCTCAACTAAAACTCACTCAATTATTTTCCAAGATTTGTGCCAAACACATATCTCACACTCTTCAAATCCAACAATTTTAGTCATTTGAGGAAGCCATATTGATGGCCAAGAAAATTGAGGATGTCCACATTAGTACTAGTGATGTCAAGCTTTGTAAGAATGATTTCTCTAAGTTCACTAAGAAGACTCCCCAAGTTAATCAGGTCATTCTCCAATCTATGGATAACCAAGGTTCTACATCAAATACCACTAAGAATTATTTTTGACTCCTAATAACCCACAATTATGAGCCACACAAAACACATCATGGGATCCATTTCAAATGCATCGGCAAAATACACTCCATTGACCAATCACTCTCTAGTATCTTACAAAAATTCCTTGATGCTCTCAACTCATCTCACTCCCACCCATACAACAAGAGGATCCCAATGCACCAAAACCACTTTGGCATCAACAATCCACTAACAAATGTGCCTACCATAGATTTGGGCCATAAACTAAAAGTGTCACCAATTACACATAATGTTATTCAAGACTTAATCGAAAAGGTGTTATTCAAGTTGATAATGCCATGGCCCCACAAAATCAAAATCTAGATGTCTTCAAAAATCCACTCCCATCACACATGGATTTAACCAATCAAGTTAGTCATGACATGTCATCATCATCTCACCAAGATTTTGTTGGCATGATTCACATTGTGACAAGAAATCAAGCTACCAATATGAATCCTAAATCCACATCAAATTAATCGACATATACAACCACACACCATCACCAAATGTGGTCATTGCCTCCACAACCAGTCATCACTCTCAAGAATAATCTAATCAATCAATTAAAGAGCATACCCATGCTAAGATCTCATTATATGATCTCATCATCTAATCTTCCAATCATCATGAAGCACTTATTGAGGCCTTAAATTCAATCGAATTGTCCACTCAAAATCCCAATGCCTTTTCACAATTTGTGGGCAATCTTCATACTTCAACTTCATCATCAATCACATTTTATGACTATGAGATTAAGTTTGAATCACCTCTCATAACACAAGGGGGGATTGAGCCTCGTGATCCACCATTGTTCATCATCACCAAAATCAAAACATGAAAATATTCAAACACATGTTTGATTGACAATGGATCTCTAACATTAATATCATATCATCTGCAACCTTACATCACCTCAACATACCATTATCTCACCTTTCAGCCTCACATTATAATTGTGAGCATTCAATGATGCTCCTTGCATTGCATTAGGTACTATCATTTTACCATTGAAATTTGGATCCAAGATGCTCCACACCCTTTTATATGTTATAGAAGAATACAATATAACATCTTATTAGGACACCCTTGGATTCATGAAATGAAATGTATTCCATCCACCTCTTCATCAATGTCTCAAATACAAAGAAAGATAGAATTACACATTGTGTCACCACTAATGTAAAACCATTTAAGTATTACAATAATATCACATTCTCATTCGGTAGAGTGGTACCTATTACACCAGTCACACCAGTTGTCTCATCTCCCATGGATATATCTAACACATCCACTCATATACCTACTATGATTGACCCATCACCCTCAACACAACATTCGACTTTACCACAATCACATGATCCATCCTCTTCATCATCATCATCTCATGACCAACCATCAACATCACTTATAAGTAATCATACTTCCTTTCCATCCTCGTCATCTTCACCATCATCATATTCAATTTCTATTCCTTCTAGTAGTAAAACCCACAACTACAAAATACCTCAAGATCATGGTAAGGATCCTATGACCAAAATGACACACAATCTATTGGTGTTGGGAATATAAACTCCCTTATACCACCATATCTCTACCCAATATGCCAACTGTCAAAGAAATGGGTAGACCATCTCCCACACAATGTGTCAAAGGATCTCTAGTTTCATTTGGTATTCCTCCCAAAACACTTATTTTGTGTATGGGGGATATGATACTGCAGCTTCTCCACCAATCAACAATGTATCCATCTCAAAATCTCGGTTTACATCTAACATTTCATACCTTTCAAATCTATATTTCACTATGCATTGCTTACTTGATCAAGGATGGAAAGGTACATGGTATAGGAAAGTTTGAACAAGGAATTTCCACTCTATTCATCCACATTACAAACTATCCTTTGAAAAATATGGATTAGGATATACCAAGCTTGATGATGATATTGAAATATAACAAAGGATTTTACTGATATGAGTTTCCAATCTAGATGGAAGAGCCAATCATCCACATCCACGTTGTCTTTAGTCACTCATTCATACCATATCACTCCACATATTCCTTAATGAGGCTACATGATTCCATTTTACTAAATTATTCCATGAGTTTGGGACCATGTTCGATTGGTCCATTGATCATCCTATTCCACATATGCTACCTACACCTCATGATGATATCAACTCAACCTCCTAGTTCCCACCTACATATTGTCTTTGTCCTATAAAATAATGTTACCATCAATCGAGTTGAGACTTTCCCCATCAATTACCATCTTACATATAAGCCCGTACCTCTTGATTTATTCCCTTTAGAAGATGTTATCTTATGCCACTTGGGTGTTATGGATAAATCCCTACAAATCTATCACACAAGACACTAAACTCCATAACAAAGTATACTTTGGGGACACCATGATATACCCTAGATCTACTAATGAACTTCCCACATTTGATCACCTTGATGAAGCATCGCACATGCTTATTGAGGAAACTATCAAAGTTAACATTGGTACACCTAAGAGGAACCTCACATTGTATCCTTGGAAAATTCCTTATCTAATGAGGAACATGTTGAGTACACATCACTCTTACGTGAGTTTTTCAAATGTATTTTCTTGGTCATATGTTGATATGCGAATGGATCCTGATACAATTGTCCACAATCTTGTGTTAAAACCCGACACAAAACCCATCAAACAAAAGCTACAAAAATGCACCCATGTGTCACATTACTAGTCAAATACAAGATACATTAAAATCCTCTATGATGTTTGGTTTATATACAACCAATTGACTATCTGAATGGGTCTCTAACATGGTCCCCATGGGAAAGAAAACTGGAGGTATACATGTGTTTGCACTGATTTCAAGGATGTCAATAAGGCTTTTCCTAAGGATGACTTTCCTTACCCAATATTGATACCATTGTTGAAAAATACCACCGTCATGAAATGTTCTCTTTCATGGATGGTTTCTCTAGATATAATCAATTAAAATCACTTTCAAAGACCAACATAAGACCACTTTTACCACATCTTGGGGACCTTTTTCTATAAGGTTATGCCCTTTGGACTCAAAAATTTGGCTGCTACACATATCAAAACGCATTATGACTTACATATTCCATGATTATATCCATGATATTGTAGAGGATTATGTTGATGACTTCTCAAAAATCCAAACTATGCTTAAGACCACATAAATTTCTATGTAAAATCTTCGTGCACTCTTGGAATACAAAAATTGACCTAAGAAATGTGTCTTTGGAGTCACATCAAGAAAGTTACTTGGTTTCATTGTCTCATCATGGTATTGAGGTAGATCCAACTAAAGTTAAGGCCATCATAGACATGCCTCCCTAAAAACATCAAACAACTACGTATCCTTCAAGGTAAGATTCAATCCATTTTTATGCTTCATCACACAACTTTTTGATCATTTTTGACCATTCAATCACCTCCTTAGGAAAGGTGTCACTTTTGACTAGGGGAGGAGTGTCATATCACATTCAAACAACTTAAAAGTATCTCCTCACACCTCCATTATTTCACCACTTGCTTTACCAGATTTACCATTCCATTTGTACATTTTACTACTACTGACTTCACTCTAGGAAGTATGTTAGCTCAATGAAATGTGAAAAATCATGAATCATCCATTTACTACATTAGTCACACACACTTGTCACCTATGAGCTCAACTATGCACACATTGAGAAACTTTCTTGGCTATAGTATTCTCTACACAAAAAATTTGACATTATATGCTCAATCATATGACATATATGGTTTCCAAAATATCCCTTATATTATATGATGAGAAAACATACCATAATAGTCATACATCCAAGTGGATCATGTTGCTCACTTGAGTTTGACCTATAATTTATTTCTCAAAAAGAATATTAAGGGACAAGTGATTGTTGATCAACTAGTTGAAGCACCACTTACTAATTCATGACCACTAAATCTTGATCTTCCAGATGATTCCATCTTTACCATATCTTAAAAGAGAAGACTATATTGACGTAAAATGAGGATTTTGATATGACCTTACATTTTGATGGATCAAAATCGACCAAGGGGGTGGCAAGAATTGTCTTCATCACACCCCAAGGTGCCTCTATTCTTTATCATTCAAACTTGATTTTCCATGCAAAACAACATGACAGAGTATGAATCACTTGTCATTGGTCTCTAATTATCAATTTATCTCAATATTAAATGCTTATGAATTATTGGTGACTCACAATTTTCATCAACAAAATCAAGGTGTCTTACCAATGCCATAATGACACACTACAATAATATAATACCCTCACGGATTCATTACTCACTCAATTTGCATTTTGAAATTAAGATCACTTCACATTCTTCCAATAGATTTTCAAACACCATGGCTTCTTTAGGATCTTATATACCTTTGGAAAAATAAGCTAACATTCTTCATGTTCCCATTCGTGTGCTATCACAACCATCTTTTGATTGTACCCATGCTTGATATTTTTCACATCGAAACCATGTCACAACTTATCTTTTGGTATGAAGATTTCATTACGTAATTTAAATTTAATACCTTATTACTAGACTTAACAAATTTAGATGACATACCTTTCATCAAAACCCACTCATTTTGTACTCATTGGATATCTTCTCTACAAACACGACTATGATGATATATTATTACAATGCATATTACCTCAAGAAATATCATTACGATCTCAAAGCATATGATGGTACATGTGGGGGTCATTTTAGTGGCATGAATTATTGACACATTGTATTCATGGATATTATTGTCCTTCCTTAGAATAATATTCTTGTACGTACATTAGACATTGTGAGAAAAGTGCCAAAATTTACAAATCTCTCTCATCTTCCCACACAAGAATTACAACCTCTTCAATCCATTTGGCCTTTCTCCCAATGGGGAATTGACCTTATTGGTAAATTTTACCCCATTATCCTTTGATGGCCATGCATTTATCATTACTACCACTGAGTACTTTATGAATTGAGTTGAGGCACACTTAGTTTCACATACCACAGTTCCAAATTGTCAAATTCATTATGCAACACATCATTTACCACTTTGGAATTCCCACCAAGATCATTTCAAAAATGAAAGTTCATTTAAGAATAAGGATGTCAAAACATTATGTGATAAGTACAAAATCAACACACAAATTTTTCCACGCCATACTATCCACAAGCTAATGGGAAGCAGAGGCTTCCAACAAAATAATTAAGAAAATTCTCAAAAAGTTGTCAACTTCCCATAGAGATTGGCACATACAGTTTCCCTATGCCATTTGGGAATATTGTACTAGTTTTATGCCTATAGGGTCCACACCTTTTCAATCATATTGTATATGACTTTGAGTTTTTTATTATATCCCTTTGAACTTGAGATCCCCTCCTTACGAGTCACTCTCTAAGAGTTCATCACTAATGATGATTACCATCGTGAATGCCTTGCACAACTTGATCTATCCAATGAAAGGTTGTCAATTCTTTGAATATTGATCCATATCCAAGTTTACCATGATTGTAAGAAAGAAATTTACCAAAAAATCCACATCCATGAGTTTGAGTTAGGTGACCTTATACTTAAATAAAACCAACAAAATTCATCCCAAACACCTAACCAACGAGACAAGTTTTCCCCTAACTAGTTTGGACCCTATGTGATCATTCAAAAATATGGGTCTAGTACTTACAAGTTGGTTGACATGGATGGAAATGAAGAACTTGAGATGTTAAATGTCATGCATTTGTAGGTGGTTTTATGCCTAAAAATTCAAAAAACAATATAATATTTTGAAAAAAATCAAAAAAATTTATAAAACTTTCAAAATCACAAAAACAATATAATATTGTAAAAAGCCAAAAACAATACAAAATGCTCAAAAATACAAAAAAAAAGTAGCATGACTATTTATGTGCATTACTAATTTCATTCACTTTTAGTGTACATATTCATCCATCCATAATAAAATCTCTAAAATTTCACACTTGTGTATATAGGTGTTCTCAATGCTTATAGGCATTTTGCACTTGGTTTGGACACATTCACATTAGTTTCCACATGGTTAACTCTAGCCTTTTGAGCATAATATTCATTGCTTGGTGGATTTAAGAATGAATTCATCTTTTGAGAGATCCACACACATTTAAAACATTTAAAAATACTAAAGGACCTTATTTTTGAATGCTAGTCCATGTTCATGTTCACTTTATCTCCTCCATTGAGTCATAGTGGTTTAAATCCCCAAAGAGAGAGTTGAATATCATGTCAAAATAAAATAAATAAAAAATCAATTCACAAAAAGGATAAAAAGTGAAAAAAAAAATATCAAATAAGCTCAAAAGAAATATATCCAAAAACTCTCTCAATGGGTCTTTTCAATATCTCTATCGAGGTTATGGATGTATACTAGCTACAAGTAGAGAAATGCTATGAATAGAACCAAATGTATCTCCATTGGGGCTATGGATTTCTAGTTGTAATTGGAGTAAATGCATGACTCAAAACTTATCTTCCACTATTCACAATCCATCCTATTTGATCCCTACATACCTACACATTTGTTAGCAGTGTCCTCATCTATGAATTCTTGATGGTTCTTCCTCAAGTGGTAATTTTCTCTATATGAACACACTAGATCTCAATAAATGAAGGCTCGATACATCACTTTGTATTTGGTATACTTTAATCAAATCATTATTTTTTGTGTCTATGTTGGTCTCGCACGCATTTGCATCCATATGATGATTCCTCATGCACCTATAAGCACATCTATATCACATTCACACCATAATAAATCAAAACAAAACAAACATCATTTCATATGTATATACCATGGATTTGCACATCTATATTCACATGATCTTGTAAAATACAAGAATATAGTTAACCATTGTATATAGCCATTTTCCCATATGTGATCCCTACTATAGAATGCACTAATCCACTCTTAATAGGACCCATATTGGTCCTATGTATCATAGACCTAGAGCTATATGATTTTTAAAATGGCTAAACTACAACATGTGGGGCATGCACTCATAGTATTTCATCTTAGTATCCATCATGTGCACCCTCTCTAGAAATATCCTCACTAATGTAAGTCAATGTCTCCTCTATGAGCTCTCTCGTAATCTCACTCACGCTCATGCACCACCAAAATTCCTATAGATGATTGAATCACTCTCGATCACGCTATCACTCTACCACTATCATCTCTAACTCATGGATGCGTATTGCAGCATCTAACTTTACCTCACCTAACTCCCCAACTCACACAATATGGGCTCGATCCACATCTTTTAGAACCTTTGTATTTATATTGCTTCCTTTTTAGTCTATCACACTCTGTTGTCACCTCATCCAAGGAGTCCAATATAAATCCACCACACTCTCCACATTTTGACATAGTCACTCACAATTCTCATTTCCCACGCTCTTTACCATCTCACATATGATATTGGCTCTTTCCCCTTCCTTCACTCATGTGTACACCTGTCACTCCATGTACCTCTACTCCTATCTCATCTACCTTCACTTCATCCCCACTCTCCCCTCTAAAGGAAAACCCTTTATCTTTATCCCATCGCATGCATCATCATCTATCTTCCCGCTAGCCTTATTTGAATGCTCTATTCAAGATCATCATTTTTTCGGCAATGGGGTGTCATCGACCTCTATCTCTTCTATCTAAATTTTATCCTCATCCTTATCTATATCATTACCATCTTGTGTCTCTCTCATCTTTATATTCACTCCTACTGTCATTTACCCTCATCCCATAGATTTCCCACCATGTATCAAAGTCTCGTGTGTGGTACATGCATCATCCCCTACAAAAATATCTACTATTACATCATCCTCGTCACCTTTCATCTCATACGTTGGTATTGGTCACCCATATCCACTCAATTGTGAGTATTTGTGACAGGATCTAGTGTTACCCTTTCGTACTCCAAACTTCCTCATCACAGAAACATACTTGGAATAGCTTTATCTTTTGTGCTTTCCTCCCAATCACCCATCTAATCCTCTATACCCAACGTAGTTGTATTACATCCTCTCATCATCTCAAAACCCTACCACATCCCTATATGGTATCCATATAATATCACTCGATCCAAACCCATTAATATCTATGATAGTGATCCATCACACCTTTATATGGTTTGTGTCTAAAAATCCCTATTCATCCTCCACCATAGAAAAATAGTACATATGCTGAAACCTACTCATGGATAGAGTACAAAACCCACACATCATGTCCAGTGTTATATGCTCCCATGCCCACACCTATAATAAGACTCCCATACTCAAACCCACTCTCATCAAGCTAGTGTACTACTTGAACTCGAATATGTTTATACTTTGAAAATATAGCCCCCATGTATACACTTCACCATACTTTATCAGTTCCACCAACACCTCTCACAACCCTCATAGGAATTTATACCACGATGAATGCTGGAACAATAATACTACAAATCATGTTGCATAAATATGCCATTAGTCATGTACTCGCACCCTAATCATATAGCTCCCAATATCTGAATCACCCACTTTCAACCTCAATCTGATCTCACATGGGCCCATAAAATCTCCATAATAACTTGTCTTACATCATGGGATCTACCACTAAGACCACCTTCTCACCCTCAATTATAATTTGGAATATCCTCCATACGTCATCCAATGTAGTCATCATCTCACTAAGTAACCAAATGAAATGTGTTCGTATCACTATACCATCTCTAATAGTTCTTTTAGCAATCATATATCCATCTAAACTTGATTAATCATCTAAACTTGATTAATCATGTAATGTAAAATAAGCCCACTCTCTACAATAGTTCCATCTTTGTTTTTTTCATCTCTCTCCGTAATCTATACATAAAACTCTAAAAGTAGTGTCGCAATATCAATAATAGTAGTCCATGCATCCAAAAATGATGTCCCTCATTAATCCTATACTCCATCACATCGCCCTCAAAATTTCACCTAAGGTGATCGTGGTGGTGGTTGTAGGTCTTGCTGCGCATGAATTGTGGTACGGTTACATCATGGTTGTAGGTCATTCAACAACCTTAAAAATCAATAAAAATAAAAATTGTTCACAAAATAAAAAGATACAAATACAATCCTACCTCTAACTAGGCAGCCCTTTTCCTCGCCAATCCCTCATGCGGGTGCATCATCTCTACCAAAATTCTTGTTTCTCAAGTCACCACATGTATAAATGAGCCCTCCTCTCCACCTCACCTTTGTGTGAGTGTGTGAGTGTGTGTGTGTGTGTTATGTGTGTGTGTGTCACACCCGTAACTAGACCACATGATGGTATCCACCCGGTCACATCTCGTAATCTTCCCCATGAATCCTACCAAACTCCACCTCTCCTTGCCCTATGGCCGTGAACCTCTCTACTATGTTTTCTCCTCTCTACGTAATGCACCACAACTCTTTTCACCCTATTAGTCACTCGTATAAGTAACACCTAGCCATACTAATCCCCTTCCTCTCCCCACTACCCTATTGCATCACCCCAAACTTATTTCTTTGATCCCCACATGTCTAAATGGGCCCTCCTCTCCACCTTTCCGTTATATGTATGTTGCACCTGTAACTACACCACACGATGATATTCACTGGTCATACCAGCTTCCCCGCGACTCCCATCAAACTCCATCTCTTCCTTCCCTACAACCTGGGAACCTCTCCACACCATTTTTCCCTCTCTCCGACCTTGCACCACAACTCTTCTCACCCCACAAGTCACTCTTGCGACTAACGCCTAATCATACTACTCCCCTCCTCTTCCCACTACCCTATCGTGTCACCCCTAACTTTCTTGCACTCCTCACCCCACACCCAACAAGTCCCACTAGCAACTCTCCCCCTATCCCTAACCCACCCATCCCTACCCCCCTAACCAGTCCACTCGACCCCTAAATCTCCTAGCAAGTTACACTCATAACTCTCCCTAACCTTGATCCTCACCCTTATCCCTACTCCTACAAACCTTAACCACTCCCACCTACCTACGATCCACTTATGCGACTCTCTCTCTACTCCCTCCCCATGAGCTAACCCTATTCTTCAAGTCACACAAGTGACCCACCCGACTTATCACATACAAAAACCCTAATACCCCTAATCAACTTAGATCCATCATTTGAATCACTAACCCCCTTACGGAATTTAAAACCCTTTCCTCCTCCTCCGAACGCTCAGGTGATTCACTTTCATGACTTGCCTCCTCACCATCCACACTCTCCTCACCCCCTACCCCTACTTCACCCCACCTTACCCCAACCCACCCTACCCCAACCCACCTCACCCCTACCACTACTCTCCCATCCCACCCACAATGTTATTTGTTATCGTAAATTACCACACACTTCCAACCTAACACCCTATCCTCCTCGCGAGTCACTCTCTCACACCTCACCGAACCCACCCCGTCCTTATCTCTATTCCCGCCCCACCCTTAAACCTAACCCACAAGTCATGTTTGTGAATCCCTATCATTCCCATTTCCTATACCTAACCCACTCATGAGTCATATTAGTGACTCTTCCTCACACACTCACCCTAACTCATTGTCAACCCCACCCCACATTTGGCAACTTTACTCAATTCCCTACCATAACCCAACCAAAATTTTCATTTTTTCTTCGCCACCATTCCCACTCCTTGAGTCACCATCACATGACACACACTCTGATCCATCTCACCCTACCCAACTCACTAAGTTTTTATAACAACTCATCTTAACTACAACCCTTTACTACAACCACCCACTCACACTAATTCAAAATTCACTATTTCAACTCCTCACTACTCACTCATCTACTCTTAGTTGCATATTTGACTCCCCTCACACCACTAACTTGACTTTTTAATGCTTTTTCTACCCTACGTCACTCTAGGCCCATATTTCTCATATCACTCACCCTCACTCGCACTCTTACCTCGATCACTTGAATGAATCACGTCCTCGTACACCCCAACTCGCTTCGATCCCGGCACCACCACACATAGATATCTCTCTTTCCTCCATGAATATCTCACGTGATGATCACCAATGAAACATAAACTTTTCATGCTTAAGCTCTCTCACTTACCTCCATACACATCCGGCCCATGCTTACCAATTAAACATGAAAACTACACGCTCACTTCCACTATTCCAATCAAATGCACCGTAAAGCTTGTGCGTGCTATAATTTACCTCATGCACACTCCACCCCATAGTCACATGTGCTCTAGCTCTCCCTCACATGCACTCCACCCCATGAACACTTTGGGTCCACTCTACACATGCTCTACCTCGCATGTGCTTTGTCACAACCATTACACTCAACTCCACGTCACTTGCACTTTGGTCCATCCTTGTATGTGCTCCACCCTATATGTAATTTGGCTTGCCCTCACACATGATCCACCCCACGCACATTATGTGAATGTTTTGCGCTTGCTTGGGACCGCCATCATGTGCACTCCACCTCAAGCACACTCAACGCCTACCCTCATATGCACTCCACCCCATGTTTTCTCCACTCCACAATTATATTTTCATTTACTCTTTAATTTTTATCTCACACTCACTCATCATTTTGGCTAGGAAACCCTTCCTACACTTTATCTCAACATACTTTTATCACAATTTATTTTCTATCATTTTTATTCTCGTGTTATGTTAGGGAAACCTGCGGCTCCAAAACTGTCACTTTATGGGGATGTCACATCAAACCCTTCTCATCAAATATTATGACATCCAATCATCAATCACCTTAGTCAATTGACTTAATAGTATTTTCCTTGGAAAATCATCCTATCGATCCTATCATGACTCGGCTTTGAAGTGGCCCATTGATCAAATTTTTAGGTTCTTTTCTACCTAGTCATCTATCTAAGCCCGTAACTATAAAAATCGTTCTCATCTTCATTTTTACACTTCGCATTCTTTCGTTATAACATGCAACCCAAAAAGGGGTAAAATGTAGACATACTAGAAAACACACCTTGCACATAAGGTCTCCTATTCAAAAATACCAAAACATCATAAAACATAATAATCCAAAAAAAATCAAATAATCCCAAAAAATCAAATAAAAATATAAAACCCCACAAATGGTGATAAAAGACACCTCATCACTCATTTACTAACCCTCACCCACTCACATTTAATTTTTTCCATCCCACCTACCCATTTGCATGCCCAATGCATTATGGACCCTTATCATCTCACCCATCTATACACATTACACACATATCTGTCACAATATTCTATGCACTCAAAAACTATAAAACATCACTCACTCACATCATTTCATCCCCTTGACTCTTTATGCACTCTATCCAATATTTGATTTTTAACTTCTTTTCTTGCATATTTTTGTATTTTGAGTCCTTGAGAGGTGAAGGTAGATCACAAAGGATAGGTGCAACTTGTCGTGTCACTCTTTTAGCAATATTTCAACATAGGTGTCACCGCAACAATGATTACCTTGCAATATCCATGTAATTTTTCAATGAATCACAATGGGTACTATCATGTGATTGAGTCAGTATACTTTTCATTTGCATGCATTTTTTCATTATTACTTCAATAAAATATCTTTTATCTCCTTAAATGGTTAAGGATATGACCAAGGAAGGTCCCTTAACCACCAAAAATTGTACTAACATTTCTCCAAGTATGGTTGTGTATAGGTTTTAATTCAGATCAAAAATATTTTACCCACTTTATTCATTAAAGAACCCATGATTGTCCCTCACTTTTTCAATGGCAGCATAATCCCATTATTTTTAGTAGCATTGATTTGGTGATTGTTTATATCAACTAATACATATTTTATCTGATCCAAATATAGGCATAGAGTACCATACTGAAGGAAACACCATGAGTTGTGATGCTAAGGAAAAGAGTCACCGATCCCACTCCTAAAAGCGCATATAAAAAATAATGTCTAAGTGCATCAAATATAAGTAAAACTACCTAAGACAATTGTGTGGCATCATAAATGCTTATTTTTCACCAAAATAATATTTCCTCATAGCATGTGTTATCCTCATGAACAACACAAAGTATTAACAAAAATACATTTATGAGAGAATGTTAATTATTTTAAAATTATTGTAGTAATAATCAATTTTTTATCTTATCTCGCATGCAAGTATAGCGAATGTCGAAGTCATGAAATCCACATGAAAATGCATTACACAATTTCCCATGACTAAAAGAAAATGAAAAAATTATAATAGAAAATGTCCCTGATAGTTGAAGCATCAGAGTCTGCAATGCACTTTGGTATCTTTTCCGTGATAGAATAGAGAATGTTGAAACCAAAAAAATCTCATGATAAATCACAAGACAATATACTTTTGATTATATTCACAATGAATTCGTGACATTACATTTTCAATAATACAATCAATTTCTCAATTCATTTATGCAAATGATCTTGAGATATTCCCTTGTCATTCATTAATGTAAACATAAAGTTTTGTTTCATTCTATGAGCTCGCTCCTCGACATCTAACGGATCACATTTGGTAAGTGGCATTTAATACACCAACTTGCTCAAACCTGCATTCAGAACATCCAAAGAAAGGAAAATTAATAAAATCAATATGGTTTTGTGGGTGATAAATGAATTGAACAACACATATTTTTTGCAGTAGAGAAAGTTTATTGAAAGAAAACACAAAAAAGTTTAAAACCCATTTTTATTTGGAAAATACATTACTTTGGAATATTTCTTGATCGATATAGAGATTAAAACATAGTGTTATTTCTAAAATGTAGAGTTTTTGTATGTTGGGAAGGCCACCACTACAAAATTGAAGGGGAGATTGAAAAACACCAACTCTAAAATAGAATGTTCACTAGAAAAGGTTGGATATAAAACAAATTTATACTCACTCCAATTAGGTATGTAGAATATTTCTCCATCAATGCGGGAGATTAAAAAAATGACCGTTATAAATTACATTGTGTTTATGGAGTTGAATGTCTATTATCAAGAGAGAAATTGAAAAACACACCAAATCTGAAATAATATGATATGAGAGGCAAATGTATGTATTTGGTCTCAATATCCTCGGCTTAGGAGTCACATTGAAAATAAGGTTTATGTAGTAGATGAAAAACACGGTTGTTGTTTTAACAATAATATGAGCTTATTTCATGCACCGAGACTTATACCTTATCATGTACAATTATCATGATTTATGCATTCCTAATACTTGCATAGGTCAAAATAACAAATCTTGTTTTGACTACAATCATATAACAAAACGAAACATTTTTTTATGTGATGATTTTGTTATTTAGTTTGTTTAAAAAATATTGGTCTCATGTAAAAATTAATTTAGTGAATATGGTTTCACGGGTGAAAAATGAATTGAACAAAATAGAGAAAATGCACAATGGAACACTTATGAGTAAGGCATGGATTGAAAAGAGATACACAAAGCATAAAATAGACCGAAGAGATTAAAAAAGTGTTGTTTCTATAATACAAATTATTTTGTAATCTAGGAAGATGACCACTAAGAAAGTGAAGAGGATTTTGAAAAACACAATTGTTGAACCTATTACATATGTATCATCTTTCTTCATCAATGTGGGATATTACCCCTAAATTTCAACTTGCAAGGTCTTTGTTTACTCGTCTCTCTTTTTAACCCAAAACACCGACACTCACATTTTTCCTATACTTATAGAGGCCAAGATAGAAAATTTCAACCAATTTTGGATGTCATGTGAATGTTTACAAACAAATTCCACAAATATTTTAATAACTACACTAGTATGGCTCTTTTTTCCCATGTAATATTCACAACATGAAAAATATCTATTTTGTAGCAGAAACAACATGGGAGAAACAAATCCCTACATCATGTGATGGTATGACTCATTCCTCCGTTGTCCAATGACTGATTCAATAGACTTCTAAATTGGTGCCAACATTTATCACCTTCTCCCACTCCTGAAAGTACATACAAAAAAATAGTGTCTAAGTGCATCAAATATAAGTAGAAGCTACCTACAAACAATCATGTGGCATCATAAATACTTTATTATCATCAAAATCATATTTCCACGTCATGTCTTAACCTTGTAAATGACCAAAAGTATTCATGTAGATCAGTAAAAACATATGTGAACGAATAGTAATTATTTTAAAATGAACGCAGAGCACAATTTCACACGGAAAGAAGAAAATGAAAAATTATATACAAAACAGTCCTATGTTGAAAATAGTCGCATGAAAAAGCATAAGACAATATATTTTTGATTGTATTATCAATGACCTTTGATGACATCATATTTGTAAAAATACAACCAAAACAACATGAAAAGTAAATGAATTCATCAAAATAAGGAAAATGACATGGAAAAGTGCAATTTATGGAAACCATTATCGAAATTTTAGATTAATCAAGAGAACTATGAGAAATCATCACCAATAATTTAGATAAATGTAAAACCACAAAAATAATTTATGGTTTCTTGTACACCATCACGGGAATAACACTCAAATACAAAATCATCACTTGTTGTATATTCATAGCAATAAAACATAGGGTTTCATAAAATTTATTATGCTTTTTCACGTCCTTGTGAATTGAAGGTGGATGACTCCAAGGGTGGTGGGATGGTGAATGACCACGTCCTAAGCATGGTGAACCTATGGGATCTTCACTCTAAGGAACTCCACTAGATCATCCTAAATAAAAGTGTTTCATTTATGAGAACAAAATAATATTCAATCAATTCGTATGCCAATGTTTTGTGTTTGGAAGCCTCTACTTACTTTTATCGATGGGAGTGTACGTTTGTGTCCAAAATGTTCTCAGTATTGTAAAACCTTTGATGCACTCGCTTAGAGTGTTTCCAAATGGACCATTATATGGAGTGGAGCATCGGGAATGAATGTATCAATGACATTTACTTTCTTTATATTTGGTAGGAGTGGAATGCCATGAAAAAATTATTTTCATCCTACACAAGCAATAATGTCAACCCCCACCATATCTACATTGACCATATATGTACTTCTTCCCTAACAACGAAATCCTATAATTGCAAAATTATTGGATAAGCGTCTCCTCCAGGTTTTTTTAAAGTGATGCATAGTGGTTATACTAACAAAAATAATCTAACATAGAATCGCAACCTTTGCAGATAATAAATTTGTAATACATCTCAAACTGATTTTAACGTGCAAAACAAAATTTCAAAAAATAATATCATTGTTATGCATATGAATAACAATAATAAATATGGCATAAAAATATTACTTCATTTTAA
Organism: Taxus wallichiana var. yunnanensis; assembly: GCA_018340775.1. Classification (NCBI taxonomy): domain Eukaryota; kingdom Viridiplantae; phylum Streptophyta; class Pinopsida; order Cupressales; family Taxaceae; genus Taxus; species Taxus wallichiana. Next base: position 191,284,188 of record CM031240.1, on the reverse strand, counting down.
CTCATGTGAAATAGATAAACACATATTCCATTTGTCATACAAATGAGTAAATTGATAAAGGTTTACATAGAATGCTACTACATTTTATAGGTCTAATAATAATTCATATATACATCATATGAAACCTTGAAAATTATTTATATGCTCAAATAATGGACCAAACATCAATCAATTATTATATTCATAGTTGTATGTGTCATAACTTTGATGGCTAGGTCGTGGATCCAACTGATCATCCCAACTACTATCGCTACTTTTTTCTTATCATACCGTGTCGGGCATGTGTACTCTAGTTCATACATATTCCTCAAATTTTTGGGTTCCATCCATGGGTCATATCCAACATATGGTTCTTCCACATCAAGATTCAATTCTTTCACAAATTTTACATTTCCTTCCTCCTTAGAGGATTTATGGGATGGTCATCCATTCTTTCGCTTTTGTTCATCATTGGGGGTGGTAACATTATTTGTCACTACATTCTCCTTTTCATTTTTACAAGGAATGATAGATGGTATGGTGATGCTATTTTTTTTTTTTTGTAATTTCACTTTTCTATTCCTCTTACAATGACACTTCTTCTATTCAAGGGATACCTCAACGATCACCAAAATTTTAGCCTTCCTAAAATTGTTTCTTGCATCGAAGCACATGAACTTTGGGGTGGAGGCATCATCTTGAATGAAAGAAAAAAATGTACCATTTCAATTTTAACCATGTACTAAGCTACCTTTGTACATAAATTAAATTATTGAAAAGAATGCAAAGCTTATTGTTAAAAAAAAAAAAAAAATTAGAAGTTTATTAAAAAATCAGCCACAATATTTTCCCTACTACTTTCAAAGTCGTGCAATATGGTTTTATGGTTTTAAAATTATTTTTGCATTTTTCAATGAGCATACAATCATTATGTTTAATCTCTTGCATTGATGGAGAAAGCTTCTACATACCTAATTGGAGCAAGTGCAAACAAAAATTGTATCTAACCTTTCTCTAGTGAATGTTTTGTTTTAGAGATGGTGTATTTTTCAATTTCCTTTTGGTTCACTAGAATCTTCTCAACTTCATAAACACGTAGTATTTTTCAAGATTCATTGTGTTTAATTTTCACATTGATGGAGAAAGCTTCTACATATGTAATTGGAGCGAGTGCAACTCTATTTTATATCCAAACTTTCTCCGTGAAAGTTATGTTTTAGATTTGTGTGTTTTTCAATCTCCTCTTATTCACTAGCATGAGATCAACTTCATAAACACATTTTAATTTCCCACATATTCATCGTGTTTAATATCCTCTGCATTGATCAAGAAAGTTGTTACATATGTAATTGAGAGAACACAACTATATTTTCTATCCAAGCTTTCTACGAGAAACACATTCTATTTTAGAGTTGGTGTGTTTTTCAATCTCCTCTTCAATTCACTAACATCTAATCGACTTCACAAATACTTTGTAATTTCCATTATTCATTGTGTTTTAATCTCCTATAATGGATAAATTTTCTATATATGTAATAGGTTCAAGAATTGTGTTTTTCAAAAGCCTATTCGTTTTCCAAGTGGTCATCTTCCCAACTTTAAAAAATATCTATTATAGAAATAACACTAGGTTTTTATCTCATGGGTTGATTTTATGTTTTATATCTCTCTTTTCAATCCATGCCTTATTCAATAAGTGTTCTCTTGCACATTTCTCTATTTTTTAGTTCATTTTTCACCCACAAAACCATATTCACTAAATTAATTTTCTACAATTGAGACCAAGTTTTTTAAACAAAGTAGAAAAAAAATCATCACATATAAAATTGTTTGGTTTTGTTCTATGATTGTAGTCATAATGAGATTTTTCATCTTGGCATGTGCAAGTATCAAGAATGCATAAACCATGACAGTTACATGAGAAAGGTATAATCCTCTATACATGAAATAAGCTCAAATTATTATTGAAAAACACAATGTGTTTTTTTCAACTACTACATAAACCTAATTGGAGTGAGTGTAACTCTATTTTATATCTATCCTTTATCCAATGAACATTTTGTTTTGGAGTTGGTTTGTTTTTCAATCTCCTTTTTTGATCACTAGCATATGCTCAACTTCATAAACAAGTAGTAATTTCTAACATTCACTATATTTAATCTCATGCAATGATGGATAAAGATGTTACGTATGCAATAGGATAAAAAGCTATGTTTTTCAAAAGCCTCTTCACTTTCCTAGTGGTCATCTTCCCATCTTACAAAACAATCATATGTATTATAAATAACACACAAAAAAAATTATCTCCGGGTCGATTTTATGTTGTGCGTCTCTCTTTTCAATCCATGCCTTCTTCAATAAACATTTTGTTGTGCATTTATTTATTTTGTTCGGTTCATTTTTCACATGTGAAACCATATTCACTAAATCTATTTTACTTGTTTTGGATATTACAAGTGCATTTGAGGAAGTTGGTGTATTAAATTCCACATATCAAACATTTACCTCATAAACATTAGAGGAAAACAACAAGAAGCGAGTTGGTGAATCAAACTAAAAATAAGCATTGGCAAAACTACATACAAAATGTACATTCGGGATTGAAGTCAACAATCCAATTTTTCCCTATCATTTTCATACTAATTTTCAAATGCTTTTCCACCGGATTTTGTTTCCTTTTCAATTACCATGCATGTGTTTCTGTGTAATTTGGATGGGGTTCAATTCATTTTGTATAGATTATATTTATATCACCATACTCTATACATAATTCATTAGGTAAGCATTATGGAACCTCCATAATATCTATATATACCCATCATCATGCAATGATATATTGGTTTATACTTTGTCATGTAATTTTCATGATTTCGCATTCCCGGTACTTTCATACTAGCCAAGCCAAGATGATGAAGCTCATTACGACTAAAATCATAGAAAAACACAAGAAACATGCACTAAGTAAGATGTTTAGTACATAAGAGTGGAAGACAACTTCTCTCCATACATAATGTAGGATGCTCATCCAAAATAAATTCAAAATGCATTTATGTCCATCTCGAACCTATTGAACTCCAACTAGTTAGAAAAGGACACATAATGCATTAGGGAGGCATTGACATTTCATCAAATAGTTTACTTGCAATGGCATCCTTTTATGTGCAAGCTTACCTAATCTCCACACAACCAATTAAATGGCTTTAAATACAAATAAAAAAATTGGTTATGTTATAGTTGAAAAACATTGTTTTTTTCAACAATAACCTAACCACATTTTAAAGAAAAGTGTTTATTGGCTTTGGTTCCCATTTGTATTCAAATCCACTCACATTGATGTATTTATTTTATTTTAAATTATATTGGATGGGGATGGGTGCTAAATATAGGTAATAATGGCACACATGAATGTCATTACAAGTGAATTGTTTGAGATGCCTCCTTTAATATCATTTTCTACTCATCCAGATTTTAATGGGTTTGGGATGGGCATACATGTGTTTGGAATGTATTTTGGATGGGTATCAATGCATTTTTTTATAGATAATAGCCACCACAACAATCAAGTTTGACTATCTAATGCAATAATTCTTAGTTTCCTCTCCCTTTTATGAGTTTTGTTTATAATGTTTATGTTCTTAACATGTTCCTTATTAGGTCCTCATGGTTGTTCTTGAATAATGTTTTGACTTAAGTATTTTTAATTATTAATAGAAGCATTTTCGATTTAAAGAAAATCAATGTCTTGTAACAAATTAAAACCCTACTTGGGGTTTAGGGTTTAGAAAAACTAATTTAAGTTTTTACTCATGAGATTGTTGTTGATATGCAAAGAATTTCAAGGCTGAATTACTCATAGGGCCTTCTCAGGTGAGCATTGGTTACATTTTGTTTTAATTTGTTTGATTTTCTTCATTGCATCTATTAGAATGGATAAAAACATAAGAAATAATAACTCAAATAATCCTAAAGTCCCCATAAGATCATGATAAAAATAAAGAATAAAAAAGTAGTATATTTTCTCTTGAAATGGGTGAAATATCAACCCAAGTATCAGAAACCCTAGCTTCTAGAACATGATGAGTTTTTATACATGATCATAACCCTAAAAACATTCCAGAAAAAAAGAACAAATCCTTATAAGATTCCAATACCCAATCCTATGTTTCCCCTGGATGGAAGTGTGGAGATCTATTTGATTATAAATTATGGAGAAAAAAGGTTTCTAGGGTTTCTTCTAAGTTTGCTAAGGCTAAGGTTAAGGAGGATGGTTTACCCATTTCAAATATCTTAAAATTTTCCAAGCTAAAGACTAATTATTAACCATTTGAGGCTAAGAGGAAGCTTTGTGGGTCTTTTAATATGTTCATGGATTTCATTAAATTCATATAAACTATGTGGTTCAGTTATTTTTGAAAAACATGTGTTTTTTCAATAATAACCTAAGCACATTTTAAAGCTAACTACATCTATACACTTATTGGTATTTTTATTCAATAACATTTGCATTCATTGTACTTCTGTGTTTCACCCACATGGACTACTTGATTGGCTTTGAATACAAAAATAAAAGGTGGTTATGTTATTGTTGAAAAACATGACGTGTTTTTCAACAAGTAACCTAAGCATGGTTTTAAACTAGGTGATATATCTTCTTTTGCTTTGATTTTTATACATATCCACAAGTATTGCTTTTGTTTGAAATCGAAATAGCTATACTCTATACAAAATGCATTTTCTAACCATGATGGAACCCCCATAACATCACCATAATATTTATGCATGGAATATGCATACCCATCATCACGCGAAAGGCTCCCGCATGATGAATCGACACTAGCAATGAAACCTCACACGCAACCCATAAATGTTGGCACATAATGTCCGTTTGTCTGTTGATAGTATGGGGCATGCCATTTAATGATAATTTGAAACCTATTTAACCTAAAACAAATGTAGTTTCACTTATTCCTTTTTGTGAAACAACTGTTGTTCGAACTCAATGATGACGGTTGTTCTCTACACATAATGCACTTATCCCCATCCAAAAATTTTGCAAACACATGTATGCCCATGGAAAAACCCATCTCCATAATTAGAAAAAAGAACATACTTGACATGAGTTTGAGAGCAACAGAACAAAAATGTGGTTCACTTTAATCGATGTTAGATTTGATCCATTCACTAAACTCAAATCCCAAACTTGTCGAAAATGCATTGATATGGTAAACATCAAAAGTTTATATTCTACATAGAAAAACATTTTTTGTAGAAACCCTATAAAGAAAATGGAGTTTTGTTCCCTCCAATTAAATTGGTAGCAACTTGTTTTTGATGAATCCAGAGATTAAAGATTGTTATATGTATAATATATAGTATTTTAAAATTTGAGCAGACCTTGAGAAACTGAACAAAATCACAAGACACATGCCCTAAGAAGGATGCTTAAATACAAAAATGGGACATGTCTAATCTCTATACAAAATACATGGATCCCCATCCAAAAACATTCGAAACACATGTATGCCCATCCCAAACCCAATTAATAGTTGATGGCTTATAATACATTAAATGGAAATAATGTGGTTATGTTATTGTTGAAAAACATGGTGTGTTTTCAATAGTAACCTAAGCACATTTTAAACCTATTACATTACTGCATTTGGGTTGCTAATTAGTACTCAAATCCACTCACGTTCGTTGTATTTAAATATCCATCTTTGGGCATATTTGTTTTGTGATTATGTCCAACAACTTTCATAAAAAATATTTACTTCTATATTTGACCGAAAAAACGTATTCCTATACTTGCAAGGGCCGAGATGACCTACATATCTTTCATTTCACATTTATTTTATTCCCATCATATAATTGTAAAATAAAAGTGTTCTTATGTTATTGATGCATAATAGTCACTAACATTAACCTAAGCATGGTTAGAAGCTACAACATTTATTCATTTCCTAGCCATTCTAAATTCAAAACCACTCACATTGTCACATTGGTTGTATTTAAGCATCATATAGAGGGCATGTTTCTTGTGGTTTTGTTCAAACATTCCATGAAATACTTAATTACCCATCTCAATTATAGAAGGAACTTAGTGTTCCACGAAAAAAAAGAAAAAACTTAGTGTTACTGCGAAAATCTATAAGGTGTAGTGTTCTACATAAATTGGGAACTTAGGGTTCCATGGAATGAATAATTGTAGTAATACTTGTATTTTAAAAAACGCATGCAACAAAGTGTAGTTTTTCATGAGAAAATGAAGAAATATAGTGTTCACGAAAGTTGAAAAACTTAGTGTTCCACTTTGAAGTTGGAAATGTAGTGTTACTGTGGAATTGGTAAAGTCTGCATGAAAAGGGAAAATTTCATGAAACAAAGGAAAATCCACGAAATAAAATTAAAATCCAAGAAACAAGGAAATCCTAGAACAAAATACAATTCACGATACAAGGAAAAATGCAACAAAACATAGAAGACTCGTAGAATGTAATATAATCTATGGGATGAAGAAAGATCAAGCCACGGTGGTGAAAATACTTGATGAGTAATAATGTCATATATATATCAAGGAGGAAGTCATAAACAATTTTGTGGATCATTAAAAATTTTTAAAAGCCACATAAGACCATGGAAACCAAAACAAGGATGCGGATCGAGTAGAAGCATAAGATGATGCGGAGATATAATCAATGTGGTGGATCATATTAAACCCATGGGAAATTCCACATAATAAAGGAAACACTTAGGAGGAAAATTCCATGAAATAAATATGGAAAAGCAAATTCGCACTCTGAAAAGATTTTTATGTTTTTGATGAGAATATTCAAAATTTCATATGTTTTGACCCAAAGCTCTGTTTGACATGAGACTAGTCTCATTAGAAGAATTTTTTAAAGGGATTCATTCAAAAAATCAATTTTAGGGGGAATTATAGAGATACTTGGGAGATCTAAATGATGTAATTTTGGGTCATTTTGATTCATTTTCTCAATTCAGTTATAAATGCTTTTTTTATTCCTTTTGTATCATGATGCTTCTTGGATGGAATATTCTTCTCATGCCCCAAAAAAAAAAAAAAATATAATGGTTTGAATGGTCTATGAAAAAGAAATGAGATGTTATCAATGGTCTAATGCATTATTATGACCGAGAAATGGACATTTGGTTTCTCACTCTTCATCTATCTCCCCGATTTCATGGATATTCATTGATCTAAGTTATAGATCATCCACACAGGGAATATCTAAAGGTTTTGTTGCAATCCGAGGCACCCCCATGGGCATGTATCATCATGATTTTAGATATTACCTTATGGGCTAATTGGGAAGGGTCAATCAAGTTAATAATCTCCTATGACATCTTCGAGATCCATTATACGTTCTCTTCTCATTATATAAATGTAATGAGTTTCATAAGTGAAACAATCCTCTATTGAATGTAAATAAATATTTCCCAATTAGTTTTTGAGTGTTACGATTTTGTAAAAAAACCCTTTTATTTGAATTGTGCAATGCATTCACTTGCCTTCTCAATGGTTGTGAGAGATTGTGTTTTCATTAAGTACTAATATTTGGTTGATTGTGATTATTATATATCCTTTGGCTTGTGTTATTGCATCTCACCTTTCTCTAATTTTATTGTATAATGTGTATGAAGTTTTTTTCATAATTCCATTTCATTTTGTAATTTATACGAGAGAATTGAAGGTTATTAGAATGTTATGTGGATTGTGGCTTGTATCTTCCCCTTCATCACTATGTTTTCCCCTTTCTTAATCTCAAGGAGAGTGACCCTTCATACGTTAGTGCATCATCATTATTTTTCAAATTTTATCACCCTTTCTCTCTCAAATTTGTAGATTTCTTAAGTTATATTAGAGTAGTGGTTTATCTAGAGTGTTTAAGGGAAGGAAGTTATCCTTTTCTAGAGGTTTATCTCAAAGGTTAAGGTACCACACCTTAGATATACTCTTATTGTTGTTGTAGAGACCTTCATACACTTTTATAGCTTATTACATTAAAAGGGTGCACATAATTCTCTCGCGAATAGTTTTGGAACACCCGGTGGGACTCTCTATAGTGGTTTATAGCACATTTCACTAATATTGATGTGTTTCTTAGTGATCACTATCCTTTTAAGTAATTTTCCTAACACACTTGGTGACTCCACTAATCAAGCTACCCATTTCTTTCATTCCTAGATGATTTCCATCCTTCATTTTCTTCATTCATAAAGTTATGAAATCATGGCTTCATCCCTCATTGTAATCCCTATCTTCAAGATAATTTTCATTCCCCTCCATCTTTCTTTTCAAAATATGACTCCAAATCAGATCTATGAGTCTTACTATGATGAACCTACCTATACACCAAACCCTACTGAGATCCATATGGTTATCCTATTAACCATGATGGTATTCAAGATCAAGGATATGCAAATAATGGAGGTGGTTTCACTTGATGATAATTTTTAGATGTAGGTCCAAAACATGGAGAAGAGCATGTAGAGATCCAAAGAGTTGTTAAAATCCCGACAGTTGAACTACTTGGTCTGGAAAATAATATCCATGGGTGTCCCACTACCCAAATGGTATATCCTCAACAAAATCTAAAGGTAATGGATGATAATTTGAATAATATTCCAGACTTGATTTATTATATGAGGCTAATAAATCTAGGTTTAAGGAACCCTATCAATGTGGAAATCATTTACCATAATCACACAACTTTTCCACTCATCCATTTGACTCCCTTCATCTCTCTTAACCCAAATTCCATTATCTATATTTTTCTCATCTCCTTTGGAGAGTTTTTATCCTCCCAAAAGAGATAATATACCTCCTCTACCATGTGAAACTCTACAAAATCAATCAAGATCTCAATCCCTACCAAATTTCATGGACCCAAAAAAAGGTTTATATGAGCCTCAAGCTTAAGAGCTTGTGAAATTTCAGCTATCATACAACACTCTCAAATCCCGGCAAAGTTGTTATCCAATCCTTAAGAACCTCATGAAGAACCATGTCCAAATCATCATGAATTATAGAACAACCAACATTTTAAGTGGCCAACAATTTTTATATCCCATTTCCTATTCCTTACTAAAGATGAACATAAAATTTTGATAGAAATCGGGATGTTCTTCATCCTTTTAATAAATAAGATGCACAAGCATGGCTAGAGAGGTATCCCAAAGATGAACCAAATAGAGAATATAACCTGTAACATATCAAATATTAGACGAAATAATTTTATGTTAAAATGATCCCTCAAATGTTACGCAAAGTAGTCCGTATCCTTTGAGTAAATAAAAATTAGATGAGACAGATGAGAAATTAAATCTAAGGCATGAAAAATATATCATCAAGATATTCTTGATATCTTTTAAAGGTGAAAATATTGATTAGTCCTTTCCATCACTTATGGAATAAGACTTGGAAGAAACCTTGGATTTGGTAACCTTGTTTGAGGAATATAAGCTAGAGGAGGAAATCATATATGAATATCAAGCATGGGTAAAGGAATATGGTTTCAATACCATTCATTTTATGTTTAAGGTGAAAGAAGAGGAGGATGAAGATCCAAGTGTAGAAGAAGATTTGTTTGTGTGAAAATAAGCTAAAGAGAGGTTAAATCATCTTGCAAACATTCTACATTATGAGGAAAATGTGTTTAATAGTTTCATTCATGGGGTTGAATTGGAAAATCAGTGCACTAGTTTTGAAATATGTGTGTCTAATTAGATACCTAGCTAGATCGAGAGCCAAAATGAGTTTCCACCATTCATGTTCACTTCATAACATGAGGAAGATTTTCCAAGTTCTAAAGGTCAGCTAAAGAACCTATCCAAACCAAATGCAAAGCAACTAGAAGAGGTGTTTGTTTTTTAAGGTTGATACTTTGAGAAAAAGGGAGGTTTGGATCATTTTTCACTTCCATCACTTGATCTAATTATAAATATGATCTCCTTGCCACATTTCATAAGGAAGGAAGTTATTTTCCCAAATTAGTTTCTAGTTTTGTTTATATTTTTATTCTCTTGGTTAGATTAGGGGTAGTTTAAGTTTTTTTATGAAACAAATTATGTGCACACTCTACATGTCTCCATTTGGATCATGTATGATTTCTATTTTGTACATAGTTTTGGTGATCCTCTTTTCGATTGTGCACAATCCAAATCATTCACATCTACTAGGAGTAAATAAGAATCTTTTGGGCCATTTTATAAGTAGCAATTCTTTTTCAACACTTTAAATATCAATTTCAAGACAATGCCAAGTTCATTATTCATGTGGGTTTAGAGTAAGTATCAATTTTAAAGATCAATTTCAAGTTTTAGGCTAACTCCATGCCAAATGAAAATGCAAGGCTATTGGTCCTTACATCTAGTACAAAGATGTCCCTGAAAGACACCAAATTTTTTTCCAAAATAAATTCTTGTTCTATTTTGAAAACTTCATCTAAGTTAAGGACTTAAATGCTTCTAGCTAGAAAATCTACAAAGAAAAGTAATGAAAAACATAGTGTTCCACAAAAATGAAAAGGAAGTTAGTGTTAGGAGAAAAATGAAAAAACCGAGTGTTCTTCAAAATCAACAAAGTGTAGTGTTCCACATAAATCGGGAACTCAGTGTTCCATGGAATGAAGAATTGTAGTGTTCCATAGAGCTTCAAAATTTTGTACAACAAAGTGTAGTGTTCTTGAGAAAATGAAGACACAATATTTTGCGAGAAGTTGAAAACTTTGTGTTACGTAGAATTTTGAAATTTAGTGTTCTTAGGAGTTGGTAAAGTCCATGGAATAAAGGAAAAGTTTCTAGAACAAAGGAAAATCTATAAAACAAAATAAATTCCACATAATAGAGGAAAATATGTGGAAAAAAATGAAAAGTCGCGAAACAAAAGGAAAGCTCCAGGAGAAAAATATACGTCCATACATCAAGTAAAAATGCCATGAAACATAGAAGACTCCACAAAATGTAGTATAGTATGTGGGATGAAGAAATATCGTCGGATGTGGGTAGTGAAAAGAATTGAGGAGTTAAAATGTTGTTTTATGGATCAAGCGGGAATTCATAAACAAGTCCATAAATCATTCAAAATTTGCTAAAATCGTAAAATACCATGGAAACCAAAATAAGGCCATGGATCAAAGTAGAAGCATCAGGATGAAAATAGAGATAGAATCAAGGTATCAAATCATCTAAAACCCACAAGAAATTCCATGAAAAAAGGAAGCACTTAGGCGGAAAATTCCATGAAATAAATATGGAAAAGTAAATCCTCGTTTGCGAAGGATTTTTGTGTTTTATTTACAATTTTAAAAACACCATATCTTTTGATCTAGAGCTCTGTTTGACATGAGACTAGTCTCATTGGAAGCATTTTTATAGGGATTTACTAAAAATTGATTTTAAGGGAAATGATGGAGATGCTTGGGATATTTTAATGATGGAATTTTAGTTCATTTTGAGTCGTTTTCTCAATTGAATGATTCCCAATTCAATTACAAATTCTTTTATTTGATTCATTTTGTCTCATGATGCTTCTTGGATGGTATATTCTCCTCATGACCCTAAAAATCAAAATTGGTCGAATGGTCTATGCGATAAAAAATTAGATGTTATTAGTGGTCTAATGCATGATTATGACTAGAAATGGACATTTAGAAGCTCGTCTTCATCTATCTCCCCTGATTTTGTGGATATTCATTGATACAGTGTTGGGCCCCGAATATTTGGCTAAGTAAAACAAGGTGCATGGATGCGTGCGGTCTAATCCCTGAGAATGGTGCATGGGTTGAATACATGCGGGGTAGGGTTCTAGCCCGGGTTTAGCGAACACATGGTGCACGCGCGTAATACAAGACGGGTTTTTGGGACTTAGCCATATTTGGAGTTCTAGACAGCACACGAGGAAAGCATGACCCATCTAGCATGTGGAGTGGATAAGGTGCCATCCTGGTAGTTGTAGGATCAAGAATGGAATATTCCAATTTGCGATGGAAGGATCCATAAAGAATCACTTGCTCGGTGGATTTTATTATCAAAGGAAGCATCTCTCGATCTATTAGATACCCGGATCCATTTGGAGCTATGCTCAACAAACTCTAAAAAAATTCACACAGAATTCAAACGCACATTTGGGCTATGTCCACCATACATTTGCTTGTCTATTACAAGTATCATATCATAAGACCATATAAATAGACAATTGCTTAAGCGAATTTGATCTGAAAACCATGGGTATCGAAAACCATGGGCAAAAAACCATTGTGGGTATCAAAACAATGGGTATCAAAACCATGGGTATCAAAACAATGGGCCCCATGGGCCCAAAAAAATCCATAATGGTTACCCATTACCCATGGGTTAATAAACCACCCATGAAAATTTGCTTGGGGCTTTTCCCCCGAGCCCCATTTCACCCCCAAACCCCCTTGACCCACTCACTGGCGAGCGGGACCACCATAAAAATACCCGAGTGTAACACATAGAAGGTGTACCACACTCTAACATGAAAATAGGCTCCACAAACATAACAATCTCCCACTTGGAGACTAATTTCCACTGAGAAAGCTTCTCAACCCTTCACTTTGTCATCCATGAAGGCCAACCAAAGCTAAACATAGCTTTAGTTTATCCCTTGTGACCACCTTGGTCATCATGTCTGCAGGATTTTGACTAGTATGAATCTTCTCCAACTTCAACTTATCTTCCTCCAAAGTTGTCCTGATGAAGTGATATCTCAATTGTATATGCTTCATCCTGGAGTGGAAAGCAGAGTTCTTAGCTAGGTGTATAGCACTCACGACTATCACTATGCGACTTACATTCCTCTGCTTATGCCCCTGACTCCTCAAGCAATTGTTGTAACCAAATCATCTCTTTGCTTGCCTCTGTGGCAGCAAACATACTCGACCTCGTGGTTGATAAAGCCACCAGCTTACGTAGTCGTGAAATCTAGCTCACTTTGTTGTCCCCTACGGTGTAAATATAACTGTCATGCTCCTCCTGCTGTCTACATCTCCAGCCATGTATGTCTAAATCTACATAACCACGTAAAGTGGTGTCGATCCTTTATAGCACAAAATGTCCCCATGGTCCCTCTCAAATACCGAAGGATCCACTTTCTTGCTTGCCATGCTCTTTACGGATCACTCATAAATCTACTCACGGCTCCCCTTTGCATGGGCAATATCGAGGCCTAGTGCACACCATAGCATACATCAAACTGCCAACCAGATGATGAGTAAGGTACCTTGGACATCTGGTTTCTTTCTGCTCTTGTCTTGGGACACTTGCTCCTTTGATAACTTAAAATGGCACTGCGAAAGGAGTCCCAACCGGTTTAGCATCTGCATGTTAAACCTATCAATACCTTCTTAATGTACTCTTCTGAGATAAAGTCGGCTTCCATTCCTTCCTATCCCGAGTTATCCTCATACCAAGGATTTGTCTGGCTGCCCCAAATCCTTCATATCAAAGGATTCACTTAGTTGTTTCTTGAGTACTTTTATTTCTGCATGTTTTTACCTACAACCAACATGTCATCAACATACTGAAACACGGGATAATATAACTTCCATCCTCAAATTTCTTTGTATACATGCAATGGTCGAATGACATCTAATATAACCTTGCTCCATCATGAAGCTATCAAACTTCTTATACCATTGACGTGGAGCTTGTTTCGAAGCCATCTGAGCTCTTCTTCGGTTTACACACCATCTCCTCTTTACCTTTGACTTCATATCCTTGGCTGCTTTGCATATATAGCTCCTCCTCCAAATCACCATGGAGAAATGCGGTCTTTACATCTAACTATTCTAAGTGCAAGTCTTCTGCTGCCACTATTCCAAGAACAGTTCTAATAGAAGTCATTTTTACTACAGGAGAAAAATCTCATCAAAATCTATACCTTGTTTCTATGCAAACCCCTTGACCACCAACCGGGCCTTATATCTTTTCTTTCCTCCTTCTTCATCTTTAACTCTGTACACCCACTTGTTCTGCAATGCTCTTTTGCCTTCCGGTAGCTTCACCAAATCCCAAGTCTGGTTCTCCATGAGAGACTTATGCTCCTCATCCATGGCTTGCTCCCACTTCTTACTGGCATCTACCTACATTGCTTCATCAAAGCTCTCTGGCTCTCCACTATCAGTGAGTAATAAATAATAAAGAGAAGGAGAAAAATGTTCAGGTTCTTTTCTTACCCTAGAAGACCTCCTCACTGTAGGAGTTTGGGGTTCCTGTTGAGTAGGTTCCTGAACTGATTCATGGGTCACTTTCCCATCTGGAAGATCCTCTACCACTGCATATTCTTTCTTGGATTCTTCCTGTTTTCTATGTTTAATTGTTGCTTATACATGACTTTCTCATTAAAGACCACATCCCTAGACCGAATGATTTTCTTGTCCTTAATACTCCAACATTTAAATCCAAAGTCATCACCACCATAACCAATAAAAGTGCATTTTTGATTTAGCCTCTAGCTTGGTCCTATCATCCTTGTCATATGAACAAACACCTCACATCCAAAGACTCTAAGAAATGAGTAATCAACTTTCTTACCATACCAAACCTCCTCGGGTATGCCTCCATCCAGGCACTTGAGGGTCCTCTGTTTATCAAGTACACATTTGTGCTCACCACTTCTACCCAAAAATAAAAGAGGCGATCTGCATGTATCCTCATGCTCTAGCACATTCCATTATTGTTCTGTTCATCCTTTACGATACCCCATTCTTTGTGGGTTCTGGAACCATCTTTTGCTGCTGGATTCCATTCTTAGAATAATAATCATCAAATTCATTGCTTTATACTCCCCTCCATTATCGACTGAGACATTTTAACTTAAGACTGTTTCATTCTCTACGAAGGCTTTCCATTTAACAAAAGTGTCAAATACATCAGATTTGTTTCTAATACAATAAACCCAAACTTTCCTTGTTGCATCATCAATAAAAGTAACATAATAACTTGAACCCCCAAGAGATGATACCTGAGTGGCCCCCACACATCAGAATGTACCAGCTCTAACTTACTCTCTTTCTTTGTAGGTCCAACCTTGAGAAACCTTACTCACTTCTATTTCCCATATATGCAGTTCTCACAGAAATCCAAACATGTTTCTGTATATCCAGGAAAATTCTTCTTTATGATGTCCATGCCCTTATGGCTCATATGACCAAGCCTATAGTGCCATAATGTTGTATCTACATCATACGAAGCCACAAGATTACAATCATTAGTACTATCGGTGGATAAATACAAGGTTCCAACCTTCTTACCTCTTGCCACCACAAGAGCACCCTTGGTAACCTTCCAAGAGTCGTTTGTAAATATCACGATCTGACCATCACTTCCCATTGCCCCACCGATATCAAATTTCTCCTTAATGTAGGCACATGTCGACATCCTTCAATAGCCATGTATTCCCATTCTTCATCTTAACACAGAACAGAACCTTTTCCAACTATCTTTGCAAGGCTCATCATCACCAAGAAAAACATGCCCAAAATCCCCTTGAACATAATCAACAAAATAATGCCTATGTGGAGTAGCATGAAAAAAGCCCCTGAATCTAAAACCCAAGATTCATAATATTATGCAAAGAAAGAATCAAAGCATCTTGGCATACATTACCGATGCCACATTTGCCTCCTTGTTTTCTTCTGTTGTTTCTTCTTATCCCGAAGCTCCCAGAGTCCTTCTTTGCATGCCCGGACTTTCCACAGTTCCAACATACTATCTTGCTCTTGGATTTTGACCTTGCCCGATCTTTGATTTTCCACGGTTTCCTCTATTCTTTTGTCTCCCTCTAGTTTCCACTTTGTCAAAGCATTCCACAAGTAGAAGATTCACCCGAGCTTTTTCTTCACATTTCCTCACTTAGAATCACCCCTACTGACATCCTCAAACTTGACTTTGAGTTAGGCGGAACCGAGTTGCTTACCGCCATTACCAGGCTATTCCAACTTTCAGGTAAAGAGCACAGAATTAATAAAGCCCTAACTTCTTCATCAAATTCTATTATAACTGAAGCTAGCATATTCACAACCATATTGAAATCATTTAAATGATCTACTACTGAACCATTCTCAGACATCTTCATATTAAACAACTTTTTCATTAAAAATATCTTATTAGAGGCGGAGGGTTTTCATCTGACTTCCCTAATGCATCCATCGGTTCTTTTGTAGTCTTTTCCTTTGAAACATTAAATAATACCAAGATGCAAGACCACAAGTTGGATCGTTCCAAGTGCCTTCCGATCCAACAAATCCCATTCCACATTTGTCATACTTGAGGTTTGTTCACCTTCTCAGACAATGGAGTATAAAGATCCTTCTGATAAAGGTAATCTTCCATCTGCATCTTCCAAAGACTGAAATTCTACCCATTGAATTTATCAACCCTAGATCTTCCATCATCTGCCATAGCTCCCACTCAAGATAAAACTTTCCTACGATTGAACACTTGACAAACCAAACCAGAGCTCTGATACGTGCCAATTGTTAGGAAATAAGAGATAAAATATGCGGAATAATCCCTTACAGAATCATAACAGTAGAAACTAATATGCAAAAATATTACAGATCTCAAATAAAAGTGTAGAATAAATAACACAACATAGAGAGACAAGATTTAATGTGGTTCACCCAATTTGGGCTACGTCCACCAAGAATCACTTGCTCAAATTTTATTACAAGCCTCCACTCTCTCAATACAATACCTAGATCCATTTGGAGCTATGCTCAACAAACTCTACAGAATTCACACCCGAATTCAAAGCACATCTACAATACATTTTCTTGTCTATCTATCATATGCATAAGACCATATAAATAGACAATTTCTTAAGCAATTTGATACAAAACCGTGGGTATCAAAACCATGGGCAAAAAACTGTGGGTATCAAAACAATGGGTACTAAAAAACCATGGGCCCAAAAACAGCCCATAACGGTTACCCATTACCCATGGGTTAATAAACCACCTATGAAAATTTTCTTGAGGGCTTCACCCTGAACCCCTTAACCCGCTCATCGGCGAGCGGACTACCGTAAAAATACCGAGTGTAACACATAAAATGTGTACCACACTCTAACATGAAAATAGGCTCCAAAACATAACAATCTCCCACTTGGACACTTGGCAGACCCGATCTTTACCTCAAAAGGTATGGCGGTGAAGGAAAAAAACAATATATAGAATGTGTGGGTAGTAGAATAGGTGTGTATGTGTGTGGTAGAGCATGGTATAGGTAGGAAAACAGAGGTGAAGCTCTGAAGATACTATGGAGGATTACTATGGGGGTGGGAAGTGGGAATAGAGGAAATATATGAGTGATGGCATATTTAAAAGGATGGGTTTGTGTTTATCCTTGTAATATGAAGGACATAGTTTATTGCACGATGCCGAGACCTTGCTCTGCATTATTATATGGGTGTTATGGCCTCAAGTAAATGTAATTTGGTTACTGAACTCATGAATATGAATATAAGGTTCTATTCTAAAGCATATATGTGTTCATGAGCATAAGCCTAGTACATTTATTTTGTTGTCATGAATCGATTATATATGATGTTTGATATTTCTCTTTTGCTATCGAATGAATGCATTGGTATAAAAATCATCCTAAGTTCTCGAATGAATGCACAGTTCTTTCCCATTCTTTCACACCTAAGTATCTATCATAGATGATGTATTCTTACACAATTCAAATAAAGGAGGGGCTCAGTTCCCGCACGTGCCTTGGGTGAGCACCCAGTGCCCATTGGGTGATAAGCTCGATGCACATGGGATTATATTGTTGTTCTAAGGGTATAAAAATGACTACAATATAAGTTAGAGATCATCTAAATATGGAATTTATGAAGGTTTTCTTTCAACTCGAGGTGCCCCCATGGGTATGGCTCATCATGAGTTTGGAGATTAACCACGGGTTAGTTTTGAGGTAGTTTGGAAGGGTCAAGTAGGTTAAGCATCTCCCATGGCATATTTAGACCCCTTCTCCTCTCTTCTCCTTCTATAAATGTAATGAGTTTCATAAGTGAAACTATCCTCCCTTGAATGCAAAAAGACCCTTACAGATCGGTTAATGAGAGTTCTAGGTTTGTGCAAACTCTTGTATTTTAATTGTGCAATGTGTACATTGTCTTATGTATGGTTGTGAGATATTGTGTATTCCTTAAGTAATAATATATGGTTGATTGTGATTATTATCTATCCTTTGGTTTATTTATTACATCTCATCTTTTGCATCTTTTATTATACGATGTGTATGAATTATATTTACATAATTCCATTTCATTATTTCATTTATACATAGCATTAAAGGTTGTTGTAATGAAGTGTGGATTTCAGCCACATTGTATCTCTTATATGCCCCTTCATCACTATGTGCTTACCCTTTTTGATCTTAGAAGGAGTGGCCCCTTCATAATTTTATGCATCGCCATTATTTTGAAATTTCAGCACCCTTTCTCCTCAACTTTATATATTTTTAAATTTAGTTTAGAATAGTGGTTAATCTAAATCTTTTAAGGTAAGGAAGACAACCTTCTCTGGAGGTTTATCTCAAGGCTTAAGGTCCCACACCTTAGAGATACTCCCATTTTTGTTGCAAAATACCTTGATTACACTTGGATAGCTACCTAAATCATAAGGGTGCACAAAAATATTCGCCAACACTAACATCTAAATTTTATCATTACAATAAATTTCATAATGGTTAGGAATTCGCATCTTATTGGATTGTTTGGTTCAATTGCCTATATATTTTGTGTGATATTTCAAAGATTGCACAACATCCTAGGGGCTTGAAAATAAGTGAGATATAATTGATGCCCTTGATAACCCCTTTAATGTTTATGTTTTACAATGTGTTACCACTCAATTAGGATTTTTGAGGATGAGATTACTTTCTAAGGGATCTACGATGAATTTTAGGAAAGTGAGAAACATGTTTAGACTACCAAAGTGGACAAGTAGGATGTCAAATCAATTTTTGTTTACTCCTAGTTTACTAGAAACTTACGAAATTTATGACCTCCTCCTTTATTTGTCTCCATATTTTTAGTTTGATTTAACTTATTGTATAAACATGTTCTACGTTATTTATTTTTTACGTGTCTTGATTTCCTTCAAATCAAATAATTTTTCTAAACCTTGTCATGATAAGGTAAATTCTTTGGAATAATTTAGTTGATAAGCTATATAGTGTAAGAAAGAATCCCTCCCAAATTGGTTGGAATTGTTTCATTCCTATAAAATATAGTCTCACACTTGAATATTTTGAGCTACATTTATTTGAAATTTACTTTTCGAGAAAGAATAGATTTGTGAGGAAAATTTAATGGGCTAAAATATTTTGTGCAAAACATATAAATTAAAGCCTCCAATATGGATGTTAAAGAATCTACGTGATATGAGGGTTCTTACAAAGAATTTACGTTGTTTGACCAAATACATCCATTAGGTGTCTAAACTTATGATATCACCTATGCTTGGATGCTACCATATTATACAAAAATAGAGTTGGAGGAGAGGGGTGGTAATAAAAAATTTTTTTGTCTCAGATCCTCTTGGCCGTTGTCAAAATGGGCGATTTATTGTTCTTTTCAATTTTCTACCTTTCTTATATCCATTATCAATACCTATAATTGATTGGATGTTTCCTTGAACTAACCAATGTTTCTGGAAGAATAGGTGTTTTCTAGGTATGAACAATGGACAATTAAATCATGTTGAAAACCTATGTATATCTCTCCATAAGGCTGGAGATTACTACCTCAATCATTAATGTCCATGAAAACACATCATCTCTTCTTTATGTAATACCTCCCAAATTAGTGATACTTAGAAGACCGATTTAGAGCCAAAAACCCATAGAGAACTAGTTTCACCCCTATATCCACTAAAATCCATTAATTAAAATTAACAAGAGTATTGAAACCTTCTTAGGGTTGTAGTGGCATCCTAAACTATATTCTAAACTATATAAAAAATGAAAAAATAAAATAGCCACAAAAGTTACTTAGAAGATGTGTCTCGCAAAATGTGGAAGTATGTGAACTATTTGAAAAAATGCTTGAAATGTATCTATTCTCATGGATTGCAATGATTTTGGGATATGCAAAAATGAGTTTGTTCAAATGGTCATTATGAACTACATGGTAGAACTTCAATAAGACCCCTCTTGGAAAAATTAGACCCACAAAGAGAGGGTGAAGATTACAAATGACGTTGTTTCCCTTATGGTGATAACACCATAATAGGGAAATCAACATATTACTCATGAAAACATAGAGGAAACACATAATCACCACTAGATGTAGGCTTTCTTTGAACATCACCTAAAAATATACCACTCTAAGAAGAAGCCACATTAACCTACAAAAGTTCCCTTAAGACAATAAATGTTTATACAAAATACAAACTCATGCAATTAACTTATTAATATTTGGTAACACCATCTAATGGTGACTCAACAAGAAGACATGCATGGAAGTGGGGATAGAGAGGGGACCAAGTAGACCAATTTATAATTGGAGCTACCCCTTGAATAAATTTTAATGGTTTCTCATAAAAACTTGTCATTTATCATCACATTTAAATCATGTGTGTTACTTACCTCATTTTTAAAATTGGGATTATGGATGAAGCAAGGAAGCAACTTGTATTTATTTTGCTACATGACTAATTTGGGGAATTTAAAATGATGTATTTGTAATAACAAGGTATTTCATGAACTTAAAATTTGAATTTTGTAAGAAAATTACCTTGTAAAAAAATTGTTTTCTCAAGGTTTCCCTAGATATAAGTGATATTTCTTGTGGTTATTTGCATGTGTTTATGTGTTTTTAAATATAAATAATTAATAATTTCATAGTTTTTTTGTAAGTATATTTTTATAGGCGATAGATGGTGTCATGAAGATTTAGACATAGTCATAGTTTATCATGATCCTTATGTTAATAGGTGATACTCTTGCAATAGAGATAGTCCTCTCACTAATATAGTATGTCAATAATGATGACACCCCAACTTTTCCTTTAGCTCAAGATATGTCGTTGAATATGGCGGTGGTGGAAATTCTTAGTGCTATAGGGTTGGTGCACCTTAGAATTGCTTTTAGGACTCCAAACCTTACATACCTTACTACCCAAATTAGACATACCCTTTTAATGTATCTTGAATTTGTTTCAATGACTCTAAGAACCTCGTATTTTATGTTGGCATAACATTACACCTCCTTTTATTACAAGTGTTAATTATTTATTACAATTACATTTGCTAAAATGAATGTATGAATATATAAAAGGAATTCCTTTTTGTTTGGTTTGGTAGGAAATATGATATGTTAGGAAATTATTTCTCTTAGTTTTCTCTACCTTACCTTATTGTTGTTATCTTTATTTATAATAAATTATTAGTATTTTGAGTATGAAAATTATAACTAGCCGTAATTAGAAAAATTGTTAGTGTGAATTTATCCTCCTCTTTATCTAAATATGACTTCAATGACTTCTATGCAGACGGAGATGAAACGTATGTGACTATTCACAATTCAAAATGTCAACAAACCACATGGAATGTCGGGTCAATTAACTTCCACAAAATAACCTCATGGACTCTATTTTTAGTGTAGTTTTATTCATGTTCGTCCCCTCTCTCTCTCTCTCTCTAGTAATTAGTTGTTATTCATGTTCCCCTCTTTACTTTGTGAAATGGAAGGGATGCATTAATAAGTTATCATTCTCTTGATTGTGCTATTCTAGAAATGAAAGAATGAGCATTCAATCTAATCTTCACAAAGTGATAATATTATTTCGATTTTCTCTGTGTGAATCTTGTCAAGTGTTTAAATAGGGGATTGAGAAATGACTTAACTAGTTCAAAGTTAACTTATGATTATGTCATTATTAAAAAAATGATGAAAAGATATCTTATATTATATTAATTAAATAAGATACAAGATGAATTTTAACAAAAATGAGCGGTATGATAATACGCGCCCCAAAACCACAAACAAGTTAGGCCGAGTCTAGGAAAATGAAAGATAGACTAGGCTAAGCCTTCAGAGATAACAAAAACTAGGAAAATCCTATATGATTACAAAACATTAAGTAAGAGCGGCTGAGAACATGCCCGAAGCGAGCGGGTCGGGATCATCCACCCAAATGATCCAAGTAAGTCCTTACCAAAGCATCCATGATATCCCAGCCAATGGGGTTTTCTTCTTGCTAGTCCACCTCTCCTCGAGCCCCGGAATGGAAAGGCCGAGGTGAGGGAAATTTTGGAGGATGATGGCGGAGGGTGGATTCCACCCATCAACAAAGGTGTGTTGTGCGAGAGGATGCATGAGAACCCCATACATGCCGACGACGAGTTGGTGACCCCAAGCCCTGCTAGCGATCTGGTGAAGGACTCATTTTTCTTTGGGGGTGTGGTGATTCCTGACCATATCAATGATTTAAGCGAGTAAATTCTTTGGTTGAGAGGGCCCTGGAGGCGCCAAGCTCGGCCTTTGTTGTTGTGAATGGCTACATTGACCACCATGGTCAAGGCGGCAAGCACACTTGAGTTAGAGAAGGTGGAACTTGGGAAACATTACATGGGTCTTCCCCCAATGTTGCTTTGTTTTCCTAGACTTGTATCTATAGTAACACATTCGAGATCACTTTGTAGATTTTTATAAATGGAAAAATGTTGATCAACTGGAGAATTAGAAAAGAAAAAAATTCTTTATTTCCATATCCAAAAATAATTTCCCCTCTGAAAACATGCCAAATCTAGGTGAACATAGGTAGAAGCTTAGGATTATATCCCAAGAAGGATATGCTTCTAGGTAAAGCAATGTGGTCTAAGAGGAAAGAAGAATGAATGAATCCAGTTCCAGGCAAGTTGAGCTTTGAAAAAACTAGAAAAGATGTAAAATAGATTCCAAATGGCTGCAAAATGGGCATTTGGGTGTTGAGACCCAAATTTGAACAAGATGAGCCCTGATAGGGAGACCTTGGTGTAAAATACACTAGAGGAAGTGGGAAATCTTGGGTTCCACACAAATAGACCAAACAATGTCAAATTGCCTACTCCAAGAGGACAGAGTGGATTGAATTCCCCATCACGTGTTGAGTTTATCCACCATGGGAAGATGAGGTGAAAGCCAATGCAGTAGCCTTTGTTGGCTGAGTAGTTACGAAATGGAGTATCCACATACCATTTCCAGTCCATCCACCAAGGGTGAGAAGAATGCATAGCAATTTTTTGTAGCATGTGGTCGGGGCTGAGTTGATCATTACATTATAACTTGCCTAGTCCCTAGGTTGGACAATGCGAGAAAACTAACTTTAATTTCAGGCCAAAAGAACCAGGACTTTGAGTGTTTACTGAGAATAAATCTTGAATGGTATAAATTCCACATTTAAATAGTTTGAGCATGGGGACTCTCATAAATTTTGCAAGACACTTATCCCGTGCTTGGAAAATTGGTGTCCACCAGATGGATTGATGGTTAACAAAAAACCCACCGTGAAAACCATCACCTTTCCATTGAAGCCAGGGTTTGATGCATTCCCATGCTTTCCAAATGCTCTTAAGCATGAAAGTGCCAACAAATTTGACCGGCACTAGGGTTATTAGCATATTGATAAACTCCAATCCTTTCTACACATGGCATCCATGAGGTGAGCCCTCTTCAATTCCATCTCATAGGAACACTTTCCAAGATTCTTGGTTAGTGATACTTTGAGTAATCCATTTTGCACATAATTTCTACCCTTGGTGTTGAATGTCAATAAGGCCAAGTCCCCTGCACTATGGAGAAGGTAGCATATTTCCCAAGCCACAGGATGAAAACCTCTTCCATTAGAAGTGTTAGCCCATAGAAAGGCTTTGAGTAGCATTTCAAGATTCTAAATAAATGCTTTCAAGGAACCCAACATGAAGAGTAATAAACGTGGTGGCCGCAATAACTTTGGAGAGAATTTGGAATTTCCCAGCCAATGAAAAAGGTCTAGTAATCCAATATTCCAGTTTTTGCCACTCTTTGAATAAAATACTACGAGATCTTGGCCAAATAATCTTAAAAGAAAAAGGAATACCAAGGATTTTTAAATTTTCTCCATGAGCCAGAACCTTCCATTCAAAAGTGGCAAGCCAATCAAAGTGCGTAGGAAGGAAGGATTTCCAATAACACTCGTTTTTTTCGCCATTGAATTAAGGAACCAGATGCTAAACATAAAACATCAAGGCATTGCATGACACTGCAAATGTTGGTTTCCTCTTCAATGAGCGTAAGGAAGGAATCATCTACAAAATAACCATTTAGCAATTGAGAATTGGTTACGAAGGTTGTGTGATGCCCCTAACAAGCCCCTGTGATTTTGTGTGGGCCAATAAATACCCAAATCCTTTGGCAGCCAGCACATAGAGCGCATGAGCCAAAGGGAAGCCTTGGCGAATGGAGTGAAAAATCCCAAAGGGTTCCAAGATGATGCCATTGATAGTGATCTAAGTAGAGGCATCTGTAAAGATCATGCTGACAGATTGAATAAAAATGGGGCCAAAGCCAAGGGCTTGGAGCATGGCAATAATAAATGGCCATTCAATCCGGTCATATGCTTTTTCGAAATCAATTTTGATGAACATGGCAGATTTTTAGACCTACGAGCCCATTCCATGCCCTCCCAAATGGCAATGATGTTATCCAGGATATAATGTCCTTGAATGAATCTTGTTTGTTCTGGCTGAATCACATCCGGAGGATGTTGCGAAGCCGCATAGCCAAAGCTTTGGCGGTAAGAATTTGTAGGAGACATTTAATAGAGAGATAGGTTGCATGCAAGTAATTTTCTTAGGATCTCCTTATTTAGGAATGAATTTCATGTTTCCCTTGTTTATCGTGGCCCTAAGGATTGGTTTTAAAATCCTTCAAGATAAACTTGAAAAAGTTCATGGCCGATAAAATCATAAAGGGATTTATAAAACTCACGAGGGGTAACCATCGTATCCTGGAGCTTTATCGTTGGCCATTTACATGGTCGCATCATGAAGGTCTTCAATGGTGATCATTCGCTTGCATCTCACCTTGATCCTTGGATAATTCGCATGGTACAACACCCCAACATTGGTCAAGAGTAACTTGTCAGGCTATAATGGGTTGTTGAGCTTGGAACACAAGCTTATAGTGGTGCACAAAGGCTTACAACATAAGTTAGGGATCGGTAACCCAAACTTCACCTTCCATGATGGCCCAAATTTTTTGAGATGGTTTCTTGGCTCTAAGGGAAAGAAATAATTCTTTCAAGACTCGATCACCAATTTTGAGCCAGTGCAAATGGGCTCAGATCTGCGCTCCCCTAACATTCTAATTGTCAACAATTTTAATTTTCTAGTGGAGTTATGTACCATGAAGTTGTAGATTTTCAGAGAAGGGATCTCCTTGCAGCACCACCAAAGTGATTGACTAAGATATGAGGTGTTAGTGGAGTATGAGAGGTGCCTAATTTTTTCCAGCTTGTCATATCATAGATTCTAAGGAATCTAGTTTTCCGAGTCATCACATCCTCCCACCATTGAATCCAGCTAGCATGCATAGGTGGATGATAACGCTAGTAATGAATAGGCTAGGGAGTTAAGTTCCACACACGCTTGATATGATTAAGTGTGGGCCCATGCTGCAACAAGGTAGTATTAAGGAAGAATTGGTCTTTATGACAAAAAGTGCGCATATCCTGCCAAGTGATACGAAATCATATTGAGAATGATCCGAAAGGACAAAGTTAGGCATGACCTCCACTGACATGGAATAAATGCTATCAAACTCAAAATAATCTTGATCTAAAACCATAGCTCATTAAGCCATTTAAGTACTCAATTTGTTCCTCCTCAGAGATTGGACTAAGTAAACCATGCTTCATAAGTAGAAAGTGAGAGGTGTTAGGGTCATAAAACCCAAATTTATTACACATAAAGAACCACACATCCCTTTAACCAGTTGTCCAACTCATTGGAAAGTGGTCACATTTATCAATGGGTGAGTTAACCATATTAAAATCTCTACTTGTGACCCAATATGCATTGGGAATTGTGTTGTGAATCCACCACCATAGATCACCCTTTTCGTGACATCGTTAGATGCGTAGATATTAATGAGACCAAAAGGGTGGTCGTCAACATGAAATAGGGCCCATATGGAATGGTTAGTGGGGTTGATGCCATGGTTGATTAACAAGGGCCACCATTTGGGGGTAAAAGGAAATTAAACCCCATGCCTTGCTTCATGATTACTACGAAATTCAAGTTGTCAGGGCCAAATGGATTTGACAACCCATCTTTAACTAAAAACCTCTAATTTTCACTTCTGTAAAAATAAAACATCCAAATTTGTAAATATTTGTTAAGTTTCATGAACAACATATTTACGATAGGATTCTATAAGACCCTAAACATTCCAAGATAAACAATTCATGGAAAATGGTGTTCAAGAACCATGTCACCATCCTCCAAGCCATCAAGGACATCATATTGGTTTTGTAGGAATTGAGCAATATTGTGCTGCAAAAAATATTGTAATTCATTTTTTTTCCACCCACCGTATTCAATGTTGTACTCCTATTTAGTTGAATCCACACCTGCAAGCCGAGCTATGATCTTGAGAGATGCGAGAAGGACATCGGGGCCTTTTGGATGGCCCTTGTGAACTTCTAGGAAAACATACCGATAATGATTGTGGCATGGTGACATTGTAAATGGAATTTATCTGGTCCATGAGAATCAAGGCTATTTGGGGCGTGCTGGAATATTTTGGCAACTTGATAGCCGAGTTGGTAGTGGAAGTTGGTTCTTTAGTAGCAGTAGTTGGCTCTTTAACTGGTATGTTATGGGTTTGTTCCTTAGCGAGCAGGGTTCCCGATGGCCATTGGAGTCGAGGCTTTTGGTTGTTGGGTTTTGTTCTTATTTTTCTCGGCCCCGATAACTTTCCAACCTTCCTCCCGCTAGGGTTTGACTAGTTCAGGGGCTACATTGGCCACTAAGTAGTTGGGAGCAACATAAAGATGACATTCTTTGATCTTATGATCAGAATCCTAAGCAATGGAAGAAAGTGTTAGGAAAATTGATATACATGACCCACTGAGAATAGTGTTTGTCTCCCATCTCAGTATCTCCACAAATTATTTCATATTCTACAAGAGATCATATCTTGCGAGCATGGTAAAACCTATCTCGCTTGAGGAATACTACCTAGCAAATAGAAGTGGAAATTTGTGATAGAAAAGGCACATATGGCAAGGGTAGGTCAAGGAATTCAACCCAGATGGGAACTTTGAGGGTGGTATATTCAGATACCATGAAATCCTTGTGTCATGGGGATAAAACAAGCAGAGAGTTATGCACATACCAAGTGTCTTTTTGAGCCATAATATTTGGGGCATTGTAAGGATCATAAAAGAAAAAAATAAAAACCCTTAGTCATGTTTTGGATGCTTTCAGTGGACCCCATGAGGGGTCCAGATGGTATTGACCCAGGATTTGAGCATGCTTTTAGAGGGGATGCGACCCACAAAATACCCAATAAGACAAAATTGCTCCAACCATTTATAGGCAGCATTAAATTCAGGAATGTGCAATACAACATCATAAGGAGAAACTTTACCTCATGGAATACTTTTGTAATGAACTTCCTAGGTCGTTCCATTGGTTGTGTCATTGCTCAAAGCTCCACTATCTCCAGCCACGGTTGTAACAACCGGGTTTGAAGATGACGAGGTCATTTTAAATGGGATGCCCAAAGGGCAAGAAACCCTAGCAGAAACTATAACAATAAATTCCCATAGAGCCCAAAAATGTCATAATATGATGGTGCAAGCAAAGAAACCCTAACAAAGTCGACTCCAATTTTTCGCGAGTGTAGAGAGTTTTTTTCATTACTGAATTTGGAATACATACAAAACCTCAATTGTGATCACAAGAAATTGTCCCCTGGATGAGAATGGATAAGACCATACATATATGTATGGGACCATAGTATGTTATGGAGGTATGTTTTGTACAATTTCATACATGTAATGGATGCGATTTTGTTTTATTTATCACATCTTGATATATTTATGTTTATTTGTTACGTCGAAGGCCTTTATATTTGAGTTCGAGCCTCCCGGCTCTAGCATGGGAGTCCAAATCCATGGTTATTCTTTCACATTCGTCCATATGCATTGATTGAAACAATAACCACAATTTTTTTTTGGTATGTATGCAATGTACTATCTTACAAAGACCTAAAAGCTACCACACAAGACTTTAGAAATGAGCAGTTGTTACATTGAAGGGGTTCTTGAAGGGTTTATAGGGGTGTTCTTTCCACAAATGGACTATTGCAGTAAATGCATCATAAAAGGCTCTAGTAAAGGAGTGAAGGTATTTATTACAAATATTTCAAGTGTGGGTCATCTCCAAAGACAAAAACCTTGTGCAATCGAGGGATGGTGCAGAAACACAAATAATATTTTCATTGTTTACGACTACATGCCAAATGGAAGCCTGGATAATATGATATTCCCAAGCCAAGAGGTAAAGAAAGTAATAATTTATTGTCCTCAAAGATACGATATTCTCAAGGGCTTCGTCCACGGGGTTGTTGTGCCTTCATGAGCAATGGGATCGCGGGGTTATTCACATGGATCTGAAATCCAACAATATTTTACTATATTCTAAGCTAAATACAAATCTTGGAGATTTCAGGCTTGCTCGTATGTATGACCACACAAAAATCCAAAGATGACTAGGGTTTTTGAAACAATTAGGTATATTGCTCCGGAAGTCACGAATATAGGGAAACTTACTCCAAGATCCGATGCATTCAGGTTTTGACATTGTTTTACTAGAATTTGTGTGTGGCAGAGGCCTATAGATTTTCCATGGAATTCACTTTGTTGGACTGGGTGAGAGATTTGCATCAAAAGGGGAAACTCATGCACACGGCCGATCCAAATCTTGATGGTGTGTACGATGCAGAAGAAATGGAAAGAGTGTGGAAATTGGGGTTGTTTTGTTCACATCCTCAACTAGAGAAAAGGCTTACCATCGAACGACACTACAAATACTTGAAGTGAAGGCTCCTCTTCATTGATCGATTCCTTAGACTTCTTTTGATTTCATTTCTAATATTATAGGTAGAGCCATGTTTAGGTTACACATGAAGGAGAATCTAAGGGTTTATTATCTTTTGGTTTTAAGTCACAAGATTTACAAACCACTAAAAGGAACGATAACCAAATCGTGCCAAGCCAAGAACACAGATGCTAATCAAACATCACAATCAATAAGATGAAAGAAATTCACTAGAATAACTTTACATAAACCTTTGCAAACAAATGAGCAGCAATATCATATATTATTATGGAACTCAATGCAATACATTGAGAATGGGCCTTGCTTAAATAGGCAAGGAATAACAATCTAAGAACTAGTCAAGGTCGTAGATCAAGCCATAAATCAAGGAAATAACTAGTCATCAAAGAACTAGTCAAGACCATATATTTAGGAGAGAACTAGACATCAAGGATCTAGTCAATACCATAGATCAAGGAAAGAACTATACCTAACAACTAGATAATATCTCCTAATATCTAAATAAGATAAAAGAAATATCCACACACATAAGTGGGTGAGGATAAATACAATAAAGAAAAATAAAGTATCGAGGTGAACATGAGCTAAGGTAAATGCCTACTCTAACAGACCACTTCATGGGGAGAACTTATGAGAGAGATATTTATTATGAAGTGGATAGATAATTTCAGCATTTGAATACCATGGTATTATCATGGAATCCTGTGAAATCCTGATTATAACTAAATTTCTTTGTGGATCGGGATTAATATTAATTATGGGTATTGAAGAGAAAATCAATGTCGCATCTTCCATTATTGATATTGCATTTTTCTAAAAATGCAATATCAATAATGGAATCCACCCCACCGAATGTGCATGATGGAGTGACATATTTTGAAATTATTAGCGATGTCGACTCGACAGATTTTCACTACTTTAAAGATCCATTCGAATCACCTCTCTTAGCGACTCCTTCTTTGGATTCTCTTCTATCATTTCATCTCGAAACTCCAGACAAATTCATACTTCCTCTTGAAAATTGTGTATGTTTGTTTAGGGATATACAAGACCTTCTCCAAATGATATAAATGGGTGGGAAACTTTTTCGTTCTAATAGTTTGTATCGTTATATCCTGTAAATTTTCTCACAAAGAAAGTTGTGATTCGTCCTCCATGACAATAAAACCATACAAACTGGAAACAACAATACCAAACATGTGGTCAATAACCTGAGAGGATAAGGGAGGGAGGTATTTGATCCACATCTAAAAATGGTCGACATAAATCATTTTGTATAATGACACCATTACAAGTCCTTTTCCTATGAATTTGTGCAACCTTGGCTACTTTAGAAGAGACTTTCCATAACAAAGATTGTATTTCGATAATAATTTCAAAATATGTCACGCACATTCGCAACTCTATCCTCCACAAAAATATGAATTGTTTTCCTATAATTAACAAAAATGACACCACCATCGATTCCTCTATCCCTTCTTTGATAGGAATATTTCATCATATTTTTGTGAGGTTTTGCGATTGCAATGATTCAAATCGTCCCCAACTTGGAACCAATTGTGGAAAATGGGCACCATCATGGAACACACAATTTTCTTTAGTTTCTTGGATCTTGGTTTCAATATAAATATGACTCCAACATCTGCAACGAATAGGGATACCAACCCCTTAAATAAATCCACTCCATAAACAAAGAAAACTTTTACATTTCACAACATGGAACTGCTTGGCAAGGAAAAAAATAGAGTAGATTGATTTATATGGAATTTTTGCAAGAATTAAATACCCAATTTCATATCTAGGGTGTTAAGATTTCAAATCTTGCTTGCAAGTGGGTGATTCCTCCGCATATTTAACATTCATATTTACAACAAAAGTAAGGGAAAATTCACATCTGAAGCACCAATTGCACACATGTAAGTAATACAAGTGAGATTGAAATAGTCCATGTGAAATCTCTACTATATAGTTCACCTCATATACCGGATATTTCTTGGGGAGGAATAATCTCATCCGTGGAAAAGTTGTGGCCCATGCAAGTGATTAATTTCCCCTGTCCAATCAAATTTCACAACCCACACCCCTCTCTTTTTTCAAAGTGATTGTTGAATAACTATGCCATCACAATCATTGATGGGGAGAACTTCACATGATGTCGCCACCTCTAGATGTTACTTACACTCCACATCTTCATGTCTCTAAATGCTACAGAAAAAACTACAAACACATTTTCACTTTGGCAATATTTTTCTACCACTCCTTACATTCACATATATATCTATAAATTATTTCTGCAACATCTTAAACAACACCCTAGTCTCATTCAAAATATTTCCATATGCGTCATTATGTTGTTCAACATTTAATTTTCACGTTGTTTAAACTTTCTATTTTTTCTTCCCCCACACTTCTCCACCCTCTAACCCCTTCATCTTCACCCCTCTTCCTCTCCCTCAATGTTTCTCTCCTTCCAATATCAATCCTTCAAAATATCCCTTTTGGCATTTCCATCATACATTTCGCATGATTGCTAGTTTTAACCCGCACATTTATACTTGTACTTATGAAAAACTCTACCTTCCTATAAAGAAATTAAAACAGAAATTAGATAAAAAATAAAAATATGAAATGCCAAGATTTGAACTGATATTGGTTGTCATCTCATTTGTGATTCACCGAGAATTTCTCTACATTTAAAACTCCCGTAGTCATCCTAGTGTAATATGTATGCAAATAAACCCTTGACCTAGTTTTACCCTCGTGTTTCCACACTAATATCAAAGCAACTACAAGCCCCAGCTTGAAACCATCGAATATAGACATATAAATCAAATTTTTCCTCCCTTATGCTTTGTTATGATGTATGTTTTATCATTTCCTTTATTTTTCCTACCTCATAGATAAGGGAGAATTAAGCCTTGGGAACACTAGACAGCTTTTCTTAGGCCCCAAAGCAATTAGGGGGCACTCGAATCTAAAGATTTCCTTTATTCTTAGATATTTTTAGAACTTGGAAAAACAAAATTTTACCTGAATATTTAGTATTAATAAATAGTAAAATAAGTGAAATACATATAAAAAGGTACTATAACCATTTTTCAAATAACCCCCAAATTGATGTGTCTCTTGTTCAATGGATTCCTCTACCTGAAGGTTGGCATAAATTGAATTTTGATGGTTCCTATAAGGGTAACCCAAGAATAACGGGTGGTGGTGGCTTAATCAAAAACCATCTTGGTCATCCCCTTGTTGCCTATGTTGGTCCCATGGGAAAACAATAAAATCATTATGTTGAGGCCCTCGTTGCTCTCTGGGGGATCAAAACTACTAGGGATCTCAAGGTAAGTAATTTAATTGTTGAGGGTGACTCTCTTAACATTATAAAAATCTCATTGGAATCTAACCCCCAAATGACCATTAAATATTCCATTGATGAGGAAAAGACCTTATACAAAGATTTCAACATCATTAATATTTGCCACACATATAGGGAAGTGAATAGTGCTAATAAAGCACTAGCCAATGATGGCATCATCATTAATCATTTTAAAATTTGGAATGATTATAGGGAAATATCACACACCACAAAGACTATCATCTCTAATGAATCCAAGGCCACATGTCCATCACAAGATTTTATGCTAGTGGATTTGTCACGTGTGGAGAAAAGATGATATGTACCCCACACATTTGAGAGTCATCTCTCTCAAAAGGTTCCTTTTTCTTTACTTTTTATATTTATTCTTCAACAATCATGTTATTGGGAAGCTTGTTATAAGTTATTTTCGCCTTCTAACCTCTCAGGCCCTCTCGTCACTACTTTTTGTGTTCATGTTCCAACAATCGAACTATTGGGAAGTCATATTTTAGCTGTGTTTAGTCTGCAGAATCCCTATGTGCGACTATTGTCTTCCTAATGGGTGGACCACCTTGCCAAGTGGGCTCAATCTATGATCCTTCATGGAAAAAATACAGATTTATGGAAGGCCCTTGATGTGGATGGCTTCACAAACTTCATGTAAAGGATTAAAGGGCACAATAGACACATATCTCTCACCTTTTCCTACAAATGGAAGGAAAGAGTGATTACATTTAAAGGTAAGGAGTTTACCATTACTTAAAGCTTGATTTCTTTCATTACCAAGATATGGATGGAAGGTATTAAGTTCTACATAAATAAATTTGATAAGGACATTAAAGAGAAAATATTTTTGGAGGGGGATGAAGCCCTGAAGATTGGGAAATCTAGTCAACTCTATTCTTATATCCCTCCTCCATGTGGAGATATTGCTAAGATGGTTGTAATGTATATTACCTTTTAGGGATGTTTTTTCCACTCTTTTGATTCATCATTTGTTCCTTGTGAACCATTTCGGACACACCCCAAAGGTAATCCTTTTCTTACTATATTCTCCATTCCCTTGAGAAAATGTTCTAGATGTTCAGCCCACCTCCATGGCCTTCCCCTTCATCAAAGCAAGTTATTTTCCTTCTGCATCAATATTTTCATGACATTTTTTCCAATAACCCTATTGTCCCTTTCACCCCCCCCTCCACAAAGACCCCATGGTCAAAGCAAAAATCCTTGTTTCCTTACTTCTTCCTTTAACCCTCATCCTTCCAAAATGGTGTTGCATAGTTTCTCTAAGGGTAAAGACGTAGTTGTGGCTGAAAATATCCTTCATATTAGCCAGTCTACCCTTGACCCCCAAGGAAACATTGACTTAAGAGCCCAATCAAAACAACATGCGCAGATCTAATCAAGGGCATCAAGAAAAATGTGATTTTCTTCTTGGTGAAGTTATCAAGGAGGACTTGGGCTCTATATTTATTTCTAAACTTGAGGATAAGATTGATACTCTTACTAAGAAACAACATGCCTTGGAGGAGAGAATGTAGCAAGTTGTAAACAAGTAGATCAATCAACTCTCCATGCACAAAGCATTGCTTGATTTCATCCAAATCTAGGAAAAACAAATCAGACAACAATGGCATACCCGAGGATGATTGGAAGGAAGGAAAACCTAAGAATAAGGTTGTATCTAAAGGATAGCACAACCGTATCTTAGCATGAAAACAAAGTACCCAACTTTAAAATAATTACGTAATTTGTAGAGAAAATTCCAAATGAAAATATCATTCAAACTTGTGTATTTCACGTCCATGAAAACACAATTATATTGTGTTTACAAAACTAATCCTCAACCAAAAATAGGGAGGAAACACAAAAACAAGGAGATAAAGACATCTCCATAAATAAAGGAGTGGAGGAAAGAACTCAAACAAATCCAAGAAGTTATGGGAAGCAATAACAACTACAAAATATCTAGTTCACAAAGACAAATGTGAACATGTTTACACCAACACCATCCCATAAGCGAATCCAATGGAGAAGAAAATAAGAAAGGGTCCTAACTACTATGCCAAATAAGGTACCCGCTACAAACAAGAGAAAATAAGAAGGAAATAAGTTACTTCATGTTGAATTCTCCCCGAGTAAAACTTCCTTGACTCCAATATTTTCTCATAAGAAGAAGATATCAAGGAGAAGCAAGTGGTTTATCAAGATATCCGCTATCTAATCAGCTGTAGATACAAAATTCAAGTCAACAACATCATCTTGAATCAATTTCGATGAAGTGCATATGAATTTCAATGTGTTTTGTATGTTGATGTTCAATAGGATTATGTGTAATTTGAATAGCACTCTGATTATCACACCATATGAAAAATGATATTCTTGTGGAAATCCAAACTCATCAAGTATTTGGTGAAGCCAAAGAACTTCTTGACCTACTTTTACTACACCTCTATACTCAGCTTTAGTGGATGACAAAGCAACTACATTTTGTTTTTTACATGCCCATGCTACTAGACCAAAGCCAAGGTGAAAAAAGAAACTAGAAGTAGACTGTTGTGTGTCTCGACAACCTCCCTAATATGAGTTTATATAGCCTTCAATTTCACAAGATCCTTGTGGTAAATAATGTACTCCAAAATTCAATGTCCCTTTTATATATCTTAAAATTATCTTTGTGGCTTTCCGGTGATTCTCATGAGGCTCATGGGAAAAAGCGAGACACAAGGTTGACAAAAAAAAGGTGATATTGGTACGAGTATGTTTTATATACAAAAGACTCCCAACCAATTGTCTATACAAAGAGGCATCAATAAGGTTAGTCCGGCAATTAACACCAATTCAATACCTAACTGAAATGGAGTGGGAGATGGCTTGCAGCTTAGCCATGTGGAACTTCTACAATAAATCGAAGCATACTTCCTCTGTCTAATAGAGATGACTTTAAGACCGAGAAACTCAAGACCAAGGAAATAGTGCAACAATCCCAGCATTTTTCATGTTGAAGTTTGCACTTAATTTGTTTTGAATGTCCTAAATCATAGAAGTTGAGTTTCTAGTGAGGATGAGATTGTCAAGATACAAAACCAATATTAATAATTCATCATTACATTTCAGAACATATACAAGTATGATCAAATTCACATCCATGAAAACCAGAGTAGACAACAAAAACTCATCCATTTTCTCACACCAAGCTGAGGAGCTTGTTTGAGACCATAAAGAGAATGATGAAGTCTACAAACCAATAAAGAATCTTGCACAAAACCAGTGGGTTACTCCATATAAATTTCCTCATGGAGATCACCATGTAAAAGGAACTTTTCACCTCCATCCGATATACTTGACCACCTATGAGAAGCGAAGTAAGGAAAGAACAAGGTGAACAAATTCCATCTTTGCTACGAGAGTAAAAGTCTCGAGTAATCCACCCCTTCGACTTGAGAAAATACCTTACCGAAAAGATGAGCCTTATAATTTTCTATAGATCCATCACCTGCATACTTAGTCTTAAAGATCCATTTACATTTTACCACTTTCCTTCCCTTAGAAGAGGAACCAATTCTGTATATTATTTTTCATCAAAGAGTAGTATTCTTCTTTCATAGCTTCATTCCATTCAAATTTTTCACAAGATTCAGAAAATGTAATAGGATTGGAGGAGATAGATTCACTTACAAGAGCCATTCCCAAAGGCATGGACGAGTGTGACGATAAGCAATATCTCCCGAAGTCTCGTATCTTGTGTGTCGAGGATCACTCGTGATTTCCTAACAAGTTACCAGTTGTCTACAGAGTAGATTGAAGCCATTTTGGATGTGTCGGAGAAGGAGGGAAGGAGGAGCTAGAGAAGTAGCCTCTTCTTCATAAGCATCATTAAAATAATCATTAATTAGCACGTCATCCATGTCGTGAAGGAGGTATTGGAGACAGATGTTGATCTTCATCGAATTCTCAACAGAATATGTCTCATCAACATGAACATCCCTTCAAAATGAACTTCTAGAGTAGAAGGATCTAGAAGGTAGTATGCCTTCACGTGGTTATAGTGGCCAACAAAAATGATTCCTTTACTCTTTGGTTGCATGGACTTCCTTTTTTTGTCAAGAACATGAGCCCAAGATGGACTTCCAAAGACTCTAAAATCATAAACGCCGCTTCTCTCTAGACCATGTTTCCTCGGTATGATCCCTTGAATAGATTTATGGGGAATATGATTCAAAATATAGTTGGCATAATTCATGGCTTCAACCTAAAACTCAAAGCAAGGTTCTTTGACTAAAGCATGAAATTTTCCATCTCCTTGATTGTCCTATTTTTCCATTCCGCAACACCATTCTCATTGAGGAGTGTAAGGCACATGTATAATTATTTAGAATTCCATGGTCGCACAAAATCCCTAAATGCATTACTAATATATTCCCCATTATCGGTCAAGAGTTTTTATGGAATGAGATGATTTTTTTCAACAAAATCCTTAAATTCCTTAAAACTCATTGAAAACATCACTCTTATACCGAATAAAATACACTTATGTTTTCCTCATGAAATCATCAATAAAATTCAATACATATTTGTAACCAAAAAAGAATGAGAAGGAAGATTCATCAAATCATTGTGTACCAACTCAAGAGGATCCTTAGTTCTCTTAGCCAATTCTTTGGGAAATAGATCCCGATGTTGTTTTCCTAACGATAACCTCGGACAAACACCATCGGTAGAAAAAAAAATTAGGAAGTCTCGATTACTATGTTCGAGAAGATAGTTGTTTGTATATATGTAATTTAGATGGTCGAATCTTGCATGCCACAACTTGCTAATAGAATCTGAGTGAGTAAAAGAGAAGATCATGTAGAAGTCTCAAACTTATCGAAGAGATACAATCTAGAATCTATATCCACAACACTTATAGCTACAATATCATTAGGATCATGTGAATTTAATTATCAAGTGAGAATTCAATAGTATTTCCTTTCCCGCATTACAAATTTGATAAATGGACAAAAATTGTTAGAAATTCGGGAACATGTAGAACATCATGCGTTGAACCATTTGGCATGTTAACAATCCATGTACCCATTACTTTTAATGAATTAGATTTTCCCACCATAATCGGAGAAACATTGCAAGGAGAAACCGAACTTAGTAAATTCTCTAAATGTGTGATGTGATGTGTGCACCCGAATAAAAACCCATCTATCATCAAATGGAGTGAAGGCCTGCTGAAAGATATTTATCTTTACCAAAATTGGAAGAGGTTGAAGGTGCAAGAACAAAATCTTGTGTTGTTTCAAGATCTTCTCAAGTGCTTCAAATCTCATGAAACATAATGATTCTCGGATGGTTTATTTTCCTATAGAAAGGACAAGGATCATACACCTTTCTTTTCGATAGTCTTTTTCTCTTTCCCAAGACTAGAAGGTTTAGGAACTTCATAACTTTTATCAGGTGGTAGTAGAAGAGGGCTTAAGAGATTCTGAAATCTTAGGTCCCGGCTTCGACTTAGGTTTCCCTTTACCCTTAAGATAATTTTCCAAAAGTGCATGGTTTGAGGTTGGAAGGGCATCAAGTTCCATTAACTTAGTTTGTTCACAAGGTAACCTCTCAAAAACACCAAAAATGTTTGTATTTTAAACTCATCCCCTAGAGCATCCATAAGTAAAAATAAAGTTCAAGTGGACACGTAAAATGGACCTTTCAATTTTGATAGAATCAACAAAATGCATTCAGATCCTTTTTTTCTTTACCGCCATCATTTAATTTACTTCGATTTCTTTGAATTTAGTCCAAAAATCTTCTATGAGAGGAAAATCATAAGGTGACAAAGTTGTAAACTCCATTTCTAGTTGTAGTAACTATTGTCATGTGGATCATGCACTGTTGAATCTCTGAGTGATCCCATGCAATGTTGGAACATCCCCAAGGTGTGGGACCTTGTCACCTTGGGATTAACCTCCAGAGAAGGCCAACTTCATTTGATACTTAGAGCACTTGATTTAAGATCAATATGTAAGGCTAAGACATTTGAAAATAACTCTTCAATCTTGAAAGAGTGCTTTATATACTTTGATCCTTTTAGTTATTATATTCAAAACAATATTTTTCTCGTGAAAAGTATGGTTTATTGTGTTAATAATTGATCAATTTATAGCTTATGAATGTTTTATTCCTTGATCGATTGGTCGATCTTCCTTTATCCCAATTATCTTATTTCAATCTATGAGAAAAGTGATATAGTTACTTTGAATATCAGTTGTGGAAAAGTTATTTCCTTTCTGTTATAAAGTTGCATTATTATTTATAGGCATGGATGGAGGAATATTGCAAGACATGTGCTTATCATATATTGTTGTGAGGAGTTGATTGTGCATTTAAGTGGGTCTATCTATTCAATATACTTGGTACATCACCTTATTTATTTATTTTAATCTTTGACTTTAAGCCCATAAGTTGAGTAGATTAGAGTTATTTTCAAATGTTTTAGCCTTGCATATTGATCTTAAATCAAGTGTTCCAAGTCTCAAAGGAATTTGGACTTCTCTGGAGGTTCATCCCAAGGTGACAAGGTCCCACACCTTGGGGATGTTCCAACATTGCACAGATCACTCAGAGATTCAACGGGTGCACGATCCATGTGACAATAGTTTTTATCACGCCCGATGGGACAGATTTGGTACTTCTCTTCATACTTGCATGAATCAAAGTACTTGGTGACTCCATATCTCTAGATTTCATATCTCAATGTGTTAACATATGCAAATAATTCAGATAAGATCTTCTACGAGATGAGAAGGAAATTATCAGCATATTGAGTTATCCTTGTCTCCTCCAAGAAGAAGAAGAGGCATTTCAACATCCCAATTATAGTGTCACATGCAGAGGTCATTCAACTCCTCCTTACAGAAGGTTCCCTCCACCTAGGAATAATCATCCTCTTGGTAGAATGGAAAGGAACCAAGTGTTTCCTGCATTCAATGTGGGCATCCCTCTTCTATTATCCCAATGAGATCCTATACCTATTGTTGCACTCAAAATTTTACCCTTTTACACAGGGGAAACTCATATTACTCATGTGGAACATATTCTTGATGTGGCCAACATTTACGCAGATACATATAATGTTACAGAAGACAACGTTGTGGTCAAACTCCTGGCTACTTCCTTTAAGGGAAAATCACTTCAGTGGTTTCGTGGGTTAGAGGCTAGAACTATAACCACTTGGGATGAGTTAGGGAGAAGCTCAGAAAAAGTTTGAAGACAAGAGTGACCACCTATCACTCTTGGAATAGCTCACTACCATAAAGAGAGCTCCCCAAGAATACATGAGTGATTTCAACTTCTAATTCCAAAGGACTTGGAATAGGATTCTAGAACTCATAAATCCTTCTCCAAATAATGCATTCTTATACTATTTATGAGCCTTGAATAGTGATGTAGCAGTTATGATCCACCCATGGGAGGGACCACACTACCGATGCCTACGAAGTTGCCACAAGAGCAGATAATTCCTTGATTCAAAGCTAGAAGGATAGCTCTGCGACCTCCAATGTCATTGTCTCTCGGATCTTACAAATACTCAGCCTACCATTACTCATATTCCAAAGAGCTTCTAAGAAACCAATTTAGTCTACCCCCACCCCTTCAAATGATCTATTTGAATTCAAGTCACTGTTGCAAACTTTTGGGAACGAGCTCATTGCACTCAAGAGGAAAAAATTTCAATATAATCGTCCATACCAGCCACAAAATCAGCAGATCGGCTAATCATCCTCCTTTTCAAGGGAACAATCAACCTCAAAATCAAACTACAGGTCAAGCTATGAATGTCAGACCTCTGAATTTTAGGAATCCTCTTGTTGCTAGTTCTTACTAGTCTAGAATAATCTAGTTCAAGATTATGAATGGTGTTATCCATGTTCTCAACCTCACAATCAAAATATTTTCCCTAATGGAGTTCTTAGCCAGGCCCTTATGGTTCAAAGCGTATATGCCCCTCCAAAGCCAACAGAAAATTCATCTACGCAAGAAATAACAGATCAACCATAGGCACCTGAAGAAACCACTTTGCTAAATTGGCAAGAAAAATATTTTTACGGGTTGAATACAGATTCCTCATCAGTGGTGGAAAACACTCATTCCAAAAAGAGAGAAATGGAATCTCAACCTTCCAAATATGATCAAGCATCCACTTCACAACCTCAGCCACAAGTGGCGATTGATAAATATGTGGGAAAGAAACCTCCAAGAAACACATGCTAGCCAAGTTGCAAGGAAAGAAGGTTCTTTAGGAATCATGGTACCCAACAAGCACTTTCCAAAAGAGGATACCCAAAGAAATGTCAGAAAAGTAGGAGAAATTCCCTTCAATATTGTAGAACAAATGAAGAAGACCAACTGAGTGTTACTATGTGGGACGCGCACTCTCAATTCCTTCTCAAAGAAACTTTTTGCGAGAGAGGCTCTGAAAATATTTAGTAAAACTAACGAGATCATCGAATCATGAAGCAACAACCGCTATGATTTTTGTAGACCGAAAGGGAAAATATTCCTAAGGTGAAAAAACCACCACCATTCTATATTTTCTTGATCATTAGTGATCATTTGGTACATAATTGCATGATCGATTTTGGTGTCAGTAGCTCATTTATGCCCAAGAAAATTACAGACATGTTAGGAATACAATATACACCAATCTCTAGAGGAGTTGTTCAGTTGGATGGTACAGTAGTTTAGACCATCAAAGTCATCAAAGGACTCCATCTTACTATCCATGCATGTCCCAGTTTTTTGTTCACATAAGACATCGGTCATCGATCTTCCTCCTCTCTTCACCATTTTCCTATCACAAGATTTCACTACCAAGATGGGTAGTTACCTATCAGCTGATTGGTCGCATATGATCCTTAGGACTCGATACAAAACTAAAGTGACTATAAGGGCATAACCAATTTTTCATAATCATGTGGAGCCCTATACCACTAGTCCTATAAATGGGAATTATACCATCCATGATCGAGAGGAAGAATTTGTTGATCACAAACCAACCACTCTTGTGGAAGAATTCCCTGATATTGTGTTGGATGAGGTAAGTGTAGATCATTAGTATGATCCCTATGTTGAGGCATTAGCAAAAGAATAATCTGGTTTGTTGTTTTTAGAAGAGACGGGATTGGGTACATACTGCATTCATGAAGAAGGTATGATCATACCACAACTTGTCAAAACAAAAAGAAATTTTGAAGGATTGTGGCAATTTTTCTTTGATGGCTCAAGGAGTAAGAATGGATCTAGTGTTGGTGTCATGTTAATTTCTCTAGAAGGAGATAAGTACTTCTCGTCCTTTCGGTTGTAATTCAGATTCATGAAAAAATGTTGTTGAATACAAGTCCTCTTGTGCGAGGAATTCACTAGCTCAAAAGAAGGGAATCAAATCCTGACTTTTTTTGGAGATAGTGAGTTAGTTGTTCATCAAGTGATGGTACACAAAGCATCCAAAATGATATTTTAAGATCATACAAGAACCGAGTTTAGGATTTGATTAAAGATTTTGAAGCTTTTGGGATCCACGCGTTCCTAGAAATCAAAATCAAGATGATGATAAAGCTTTGCTACTATTGGATCATAATACAACATACCTATTGATATCACAAAATAAGGTCGAAATTTGTCAAAATGGTGGTTTAACCTACAATCCCTGATAATGTGAGTAGCTAGCAAGTGTTCGATAGTGACAAACAAATTGTTCTATTTCTACAAGAGGAGGCAGAGTTTGCTATGAAAGGTCAAGCAAAGTTGCAAGAAGCATACAGTGATCAAATCATACAATTGAAAAGCAACAAGATACCAAAAGGATTAGTTACTCTAATCCATCTTCAATTCAGACGATCAAGCCAAAAGATAAAGCTCTAACATGGTGGTCAAAGAAGAATATTTTGAGGAAGTCGAGGTAGCAAATGAAAAGTTTTTGAAGATCGGAAAAGTATGCACTCCTAAAGAAAAATAAGATTTCATCAAAATTTGTCAAGAGTATCATGACATTTTTGTGTGGAGCTACAAAGACCTGCATGTTTTGATCCAGGTCTAGCACAACATACCATCAAATCTGTTTCTAATGCCAAGACAGGTTTGTCAAAACAAAGGCCAATTAATCCCAAAATTGAGCCACTAATGAGAAATGATCTAACCAAACTCATCAAGGCATGTATAATTTTTCCTATCAAGAATTCCTCTTGGGTAGCCAATTTGGTCCTTGTAAGGAAGAAGAATGGATAAATTTGTCTATGCATGGATTTCAGGGATTTGAATTATGCCTCGTTGAAAGATCATTATCCTCTTCCGTCAATGGAGAAGATTATCCAAACAGTAGTAGGAGTGCAAATATTTTCACTGCTCGATGGATATTATGGATATAATCAGATCTTGGTTAAAGAATCTGATCAATTCAAGATAACATTCACTACTAAGTGGGGTACATACACCTATAATAAAATGCCATTCAGATTATCCAATGTTGGTGCTACTTTCCAAAGAGCCATGGACATGGCATTTAAGGGACTAATTAACGATATCATCTTAGTTTACCTTAATGATATAATTGTATACTCTAAGCATGCGAAGACCACATCACGCATCTAAGGAAGGTTTTTCGAAGGTGTAGAGAATTTGGGGTTTCACTCAATCCTAAGAAATGTATTTTTGCAGTGCACGAGGGGAAGTTGTTGGGGCATGTTGTTTCAGCGGAAGGACTGTCAATTGATCTAGCCAGAATACGCTCAATTTTATCCCTATCCCTCCCAAGCCACAAAAGGGACTCCAGAGTTTTCTTGGCACAATAAATTTTGTATGGAGATTTATACCTCAATTCGTAGCTTTGGCTAAACCACTAACAGCCATGTTGAAGAAAAATATGCCTTTCTCATGGAAAAAGGAAGGGAAAGAGAGTTTGAAGCCATTAAGACAACAATTTCTCAAGCACCTACATTGGTGAATCCAAAATTTGACAGGGATTTCATTCTCTATGCCTTTGTTGGTAAGGAAAGTGTTTCTAGAATTCTCACTCAACAAAATAATGAATCAATGGAACAACCAATTGCCTTCTTTAGCCAATCCCTAAAATATTATGAGCTAAAGTATTTATTTGTTGAGAAACAAGTCTTTGTTGTTATTCAGGATTTGAAGAAGTTCAAACATATGTTATCTAATAACAAAATTCATTTGATGGTGTCTCATCCCGAGTTAAAGAATTTTTGCTAAATAAAGACATGAATGAGAAACATGTCGGATGGGTTACTAAAGTTATGGAAT
The DNA here is from genome assembly GCA_018340775.1 of Taxus wallichiana var. yunnanensis. Classification (NCBI taxonomy): domain Eukaryota; kingdom Viridiplantae; phylum Streptophyta; class Pinopsida; order Cupressales; family Taxaceae; genus Taxus; species Taxus wallichiana. Next base: position 191,240,403 of record CM031240.1, on the reverse strand, counting down.
ATGATGTACACATTAAGGTCACTAAGCTCATTAGGGGTAAAGTTCTATGTCAACAGTTGGCTACAAATTTGGAGACAAAGGCTGAAAAGATACAAGTGCTCTTGAATGAACCTCAAGAAAATGACCAAGTTGATTGGTTGTCAAAGATAAAAGTTTTCTCCTTTTAGGAGTATACCCTACTGACATGGATAAAATTCAAAGATGAAGCTTCCGTCTTCAATCCATTCCTTATGTTTTGGTGGATAATGTTCTCTTTCGTAGAGATTTAAATGGTGTTCTACTTTGATGTATAGGACCAGAACAGACGGATAGGATTTTGTAAGAATTTCACAATGGTTTGTTTGGAGGGCATTACTCTACAAGGACTACTGCAGTAAAGATCATGAGGGTCGGTTACTATTGGCCATATTTATTCAAGGATACTCATTTCTGGGTAAGGAAATGCAAGGAATGTGCTTTTTCACAGGAAAACAAAGATTGGCAGCCCTTCCTCTTCACCCAATTCAAGTTGACCAACCTTTTGTCCAGTGGGGATTGGATTTCATCAAAATGCTTAATCCTCCATCTAGTGATGGACATAAATGGGTTCTCACTGCAATGGACTATTTCACTCACTGGACGGAAGCCATGGCACTGAAAGAAGGAAATGAAAAGGTTGTTCTTGATTTTCTAGAAGGAATAATGACATGTTTTGGTGTTCCATTTACAGTAATTTTAGACAATGCAATGGCATTTCTTGGTTTGAAATTAACTGAATGGGTTGTCAAGAATGGGTTTTATCTCAAAACTTCATCAAATTACTACCCACAGGGAAATGGATTAGTTGAGTCCAGTAATAAAATCTCATACGGATCATCAAGCATACAATGGAAACCAATAGAAGAACTTGGCACACTCACTTAAAACCACCATATGGGCAGACTAGATCACACCCAAAAGGGCTATTGGGAATTCACCTTTTATGCTAGTATATGGAAGGGAAGCAAAGCTCCCACTATCTCTAGAACTACCTTCTTTGGAATTATCACATCAACTTTGGAACTCGTGGATATTATTTTGGTATTAGATTGCACTAAATAACATTCTAAATAAAACACATATTTAACACACAAACTCAATTCATTTGGCTCAATTTATTATTGTAGAGAGGTTACAATATATAGAAGTTTGATCTCCTACAAAGGAGGAGTCAAATCACATCATGAATCCCCCTTATCTCTCTATGATCCACATATCACTCAATTTCTATCCCATATATCTCTCATAATATCTCTACCAGCTTCCTAAAATCTCTAGTGAGTTGTACTACAACTCACGTACAATAATAAAATACAACTCAATATGAGATTGTATTAATTTATTCTAAACTACTATATTATTATTAAATGAGTTATTTTATGTTAACTCATTTTAATAATAATTCTACACAATATAATGCTAACAAATGTGAGCACTAAAGCAAATATTCCTAACATTCCCCTTAGTGCGAACATGGGGAAAACATTATCTTGTACTGCTACCCAACTCCAATGATGGTTTTACACTGGGATAACCACCAACCTAAAAATACCCATGATGGTTTTACACTCGGTTTACCAACAACCTACAAACAAACAAGATGGTTTTACACTCGGTTTACCAACAACCTACAAACAAATGATGGTTTTACATGTGGTTAACCAACAACCATAACAAACAATGGTTTTATAAGGTCAACCAACAACCTAGATATAACAATACTCTTTTAGCTCTCACCACCTTCTTACATCCAAGGGAAAATAAAATAAATTGCTCACACATTAGAATTTTGAACAGTATGATCCATCTATTCTTATTTTCACATAGTGGAAATAAAACACACAACTGAAAAAATGCCACAACTTCATTGTGCGGCCCTGTTGCTTAACTAGCTGAGCGAGAGTCACTGATTGACCTCCTTCCTCCATTTCCTCCATCCTCCAATCAGGAATTTATTCACTTAGTATAGAAAATCCTCAGAATTATAACCACTATCATCATTTGTTGGTTCTTCCTTTATCAATTCTTCCTCGTTGGATGGTTCTTTTTCATTAGCTACATTTTCTTCATTTGTTTTGAGTTTTCCTTTGAGGATATCATTAGCTCAAGCCTTACAAAACCAAGATGTGTGCCTTTTTTGCAATAAAAACATTCAACTTCATCCTTGTTTTTGTCAAAAAATTACGATTTTTTCTTTGAGTACATTGCACTTTCTTCTTCTGCATCTTCTGATATTGCTCTTTTTCCTTCTGCTAGGAGAGCTGAGATCATGTCTTCCAAGGACTGAGATGGCATTTGACCAAGAGTGAAAACAACATTGTTATATTTTGAAGACAAACTATTCAATAAAATAGCTTTAGCATCTTCGTATCATCAACTGGTGCTTTAACTTCTGCTAGTTGCCTCATGAGAGATCTGAGATCATTTATATGACTAGACATAGTAGTTCCTTCACTCATTTTTAATTTGAATAAGCGTAATTTTAAGGAAAATTTTGCATTAACCGCTTTAGCACCAAACAACTTATTCAAATTTTCCCAAATCTCAGTGGATGACTTTTCCAAATCTACATAGTGTAGTTCAGAATCTGAAAGTGCAAGGCCAATGATGGCTTTGGCCTTATCATCTCTAGCTTTGCCATTCAAGTAACTTACTTGCATCTGCAAGGTGTGTTTCTTTACCACTAACTATTCCCATAAAATGCATCTTTTACAAATTGACTATAGACAATAAAAACATAAGACCTCACTATTATTATTAAGCTTACGGATGACTCAAAGACTTATCATTTAATAAACTTGATACAACAAAAAATAGAGACTTACTTTTTATCAAACACAATGCTATCTCATGAGCTTCAACGTAGCTGCTACTCCGATATTGATTTCTTCATTTCTCCGTAACCAAAAACTGGGTTTTTCCAATTTTTTGACAGATCGTGCCCAAAATCTGAATAATCAAACCCTCAAAATTTCACAGAATTTGGATTCTAGGTTTTGGAGAAAAATGTGATTTACCAGACGTATTTTTAAAAAATCAGAATCGTTTGAATGTAAAACTCCATAGAGCACAACCAAGAGCCACCTACTCTGATACCAAATATTATTTTGGTATTAGATTGCACTAAATAACATTTTGACTAAAACACAGATTTAACACACAAACTCAATTCATTTGGATCAATTTATTATTGTAGAGAGGTTACAATATATAGAAATTTTATCTCCTACAAAGGAGGAGTCAAATCACATCATGAATCCCCCTTATCTCTCCATGATCCACATATCACTCAATTTCTATCCCATATATCTCTCATAATATCTCTACTAGTTCCCTAAAATCTCTAGTGAGTTATACTACAACTCACGTACAATAATAAAATACAACTCAATATGAGATTGTATTAATTTATTCTAAACTACTATATTATTATTAAATGAGTTATTTTATGTTAACTAATTTTAATAATAATTCTACACAATATAATGCTAACAAATGTGAGAACTAAAGAAAATATTCCTAACGGTGGAAAATGATTCAATGACAGTCAGGTATTCAAACTAATGGAGCTAGAAGAAACAAGGAACAAAGCAATGAAGACCCTAGAACAACATCAATCTCAAGTTAAAATATCTTTCGACAAAAGGCATCCAAAAAAGAGTTCCATGAAGGAGATTTGGTTCTCAAATGGGATGTTGACAGAGCCAAGTCGTATGCATGCTAAATTTGATTCCTTCTGGAGCGGACCATATATTATCACAAGTTGCAAAGAAGAAAACTCATTTTTCTTATCAAGACTCAATGGAGAATAATTTCCCATCCATGTGAATGGGATTCATCTCAAATATTTCTTTTGAAATCAGTTTTTACATTTGTATAGTGTTTTTTTGTCATTCCTCCAAGTGCTTTGCACATTGTGTTGTTTGCTTTTATTGTTTCTTTTCATTTGGTGTGTGCTCTGAATATATTTTCTTTTTAGGAATATTTTTCCCAATGGTTTGTATAAGGCTACTGGCCTAAGGCTTAGTAGGAAAGCATTCCCAGATGTCACCAAAAATGTTAACCTTTAAAAATTACCTCTACAGAAGGTGCTTTCAAAAAATTGTCAAATTCCTTGAACCTTTAGAAGAGTTTTCTTGCCTGAAGGTGTTTTCAAAATTTCAAAGTTTTCTAAACTCCGAAGTCTAAATTTTTGGACTTTGGAGGTCTTCTTATTTCAAATTTTTCTGTCAATTGCAAAATGAAATTTTTGTTTAGAGTTCTGAAGTCTGAAAACCCAAGTTCCAAAATTTCGTAACTTTATACTTTCGAGTTTTAGAGTTCTCCTTGGCATTTTTGTTAGTTTTTGCTGCCAAACCTCCAAACTTCAAAAATCTGAAGTTCTGAAATTTTAGAACTTGATAATCTCATTAGGAATTAGAGAAAAAATATGTGGAAACAATTCCTCAAATCACAACAAAGAGGAAACTATATAGCAAAAGTATACATGCAAAAATATAACAAAGATAAATAAATAATGCTAAAAAGAAGAAAAGACAATATTTAATGTGGTTCACCCAATGTGGGCTATGTCCACCAAGAATTTTCTCATATTTTATAATCAACAAGAGTAAAAACTCTCACAGTTTCTCTCGGTTATGAACTCACAACAGAATTCCAAAGATGTTAAACCACAAATGACACCCAATTACTTAACCTTAATCACTCTTGATCACTAAGACTCAAGACCTCTTGAACACACAAGATATCTTCAAGATACCCTAACACCTCTATTTATAGGATTACAATCCTTTAAGAATTTCAAAAGCCAACCCTAGAATTTTGAAATTCATGACCTTTATCTTCCTACGGCTAGAAAATAAACCGTCATGACCTTTCATCTTCCCAATTCAAACTCTAAACTTCAATACTGATTTGAGAAGACCAAACATAGGCTCCACACCCTAACAATCTCCCACTTGGTACCTACCGAGAAAAGTTCTCAACCCTTAATTATCAACCATGAAGGCCAATCAAAGTTGAACACAACTTCAACTTCTCCTCAGTGACTTGTTTGGTCATCATATCCGTAGGATTCTCGACTGTATGAATATTTTCCAAATTCAACTTATCTTCTTCCAAATCTACCTTGATGAAATGATATCTTAGCCGAATGTGCTTTTTCCTAGAGTGAAAACCGGAGTTCTTCACTAAATTAATAGCGCTCGACTATTAATGCGTGTAGTCTCCCAACTTCCTGCTTATAACCCAACTCATCAAGCAACTCGTATAGCCAAAACATCTCCTTTCTTGCCTCTCGTGGCAGTAACATACTCATCCTTTGTGTTTGACAAAGCCAAAAATTTTTGTAACCGTGAAATCCAACTCACCATTGTATCACCAACCGTAAATACATAACCTGTCATGCTCCTCCTGTTGTCCAAATCTCCTGCCATGTCTCGAATCTACATAACCACGCAATGTAGTGTCTGATCCACTGAAACACAATGCTGCTCCCATGGTCCCTCTCAAATACCAAAGGATCCACTTCACCGCATGTCAATGCTCTCTTCTGGATCACTCATAAACCTCGCCTTTGCTCCCGCTACATGGGAAATGTCGGGCCTAGTGCATACCATAGCATACATCAAGCTATCAACCGCCGATGAGTGCAGAGTACACACTCGACATCTATATTTTATCCTCCTTAGTCTTGGGACTCTACTCCTTTGATAATTTAAAGTGACCTGCCAAAGGGGTACTAACTAGTTTAGCATCCTGCATACTAAACCTCTCCAAGACCTTCTTTATGTACTCTTCTTCGAGATAACACCAACTTCCTCTCTTTCATGTTCTCGAGTTATTCTCTTTCCTTCCTCCATCTTCCTCTTTGATTCTATACACCCCACTTGTTTTGCAATGCTCTCTTGCCCTTGGGTAGCTCCACCAGATCCCAAGTCTAGTTTTCCATAAGATATCTATGCTCTTCATCCATGGCTTGCTCCCACTTCTTCCTGGCATCCACCTGCACTACTTCCTCAAAGCACTCTGGATCTCCATTTTCAGTGAGAAATAAATAATTCAAAGATGGAGTAAATCATTCAGGTTCCCTTCTTACCCTAGAATACCTTCTCACCTCATGAGTTTGGGGTTCCTAATGAGTAGGTTCTTGAACTAGTTGTGCGGAACATGCTACACCTAAACCGGCCCCTTGGACACCTTGTTGTCTGTAATGTCCTCTAACACTGTGTATTCTTTCTTTGATTCCTCTTTCTGTTCCTGCAACTAATCTTTATACATGAATTTTTCATTAAAGACAATATCTCTAGACCAAAATATTTTCTTGTCCTTAAGACTCCAAACACGGAAACCAAATTCATCCTCACCATATCCAACAAAGTTATATTTCTCGACTTATCCAATAACTTTTTCCTATCATATTTATCAATGTGAACAAATACCTCACATGCAAATACTCTAAGAAATGAGTAATCAATTTTCTTACCGGACCAATCCTCCTCGTATACCTCCTTTCAAAGCCATAGAGGGTCCTCTCTCGTTAATCGGATAAACAGTTGTGCTCACCACTTCCATCCAAAACATGAGTGGAATCCCTGCATGTAACCTCATGTACCTAGCACACTCCATGATTGTCTTGTTCATTCTCTCTAACACTCCATTTTCCTATGGAGTATTTGGAATCATTATTTTCCTCGCTGGATCCCATTTACCGACCAAGTAATCAAGAAATTCATTGCTGCAATACTCCCCTCCATTATCCAACTGAGAAATTTCAACTTGAGACATGTTTCATTCTCAACCAATGCTTTCCATATTTTGAAGGTTTCAAACACATTAGATATATTTCTAATGCAATATACCCAAACTTTTATAGTTGCATCATCAATGAAAGTGACATAATAACATGAACCACCTATAGAGTTTACCTTAGCCAGCCCGCATACATCTATATGCACTAAATCCAAATTACACTCCTTCCCGGTAGGTCCAACCTTAAGGAATCTCACCCATTTTTGTTTTCCATAAACACAATCCTCACAGTAAGTCTAAATCTAAGTCCTTTAATTTGGGAAACTGTCCTTTATAATCCACATGCCCTTTACACTCATATGACTGAGTCTCTCGGTGCCACAAAGTTGCATATCCATCTACAACAAATAAATTACAATAATCAACACCACTTTGGTTAAATACAAAGTGTCAGCTTTTCTTACCTCGCAACCACAAGAGCTCCTTGGTACTCAGTATGCACCCAAAATTGCATGTGCTACATTGTCAAAAAATGGTTACAAAGGTCCCTAATGATGATTCATGTCCTTTCAAAAAGGTGTTCAAGCTCCAAAACCCATTTGCAGTGTATATTTGTAGCCTAGACATCCTTACTTGTCCTTTCCACACTTTCTTCCAGCTTCCCTCTTATTTTTGTGCATGTTTTTGGCTTTAGTGATAGGACCACCTCCAGTGCTTGGGCAAAGGTGGTTCTAAGACCACCCCCAAAGCTTAGGCGGCAATCCTAGGATCGCCTCCCAAGCTTTGGTCCTAGGACTGCCTCCCAAGCTTGGGTAGCTATCCTCAACGCTTTTTCCAGAACTCTTCATGCATGTTTTTGACACACGATGCTTCACTTAACTCGACTTTTAGGGTGTGTTTGTGAACCAAATTGCCTAAAAATAGTCTTATTTGCATGGTATTCCTTCTCTCTTCTATTTTTAAATAGATTTAATTGTTTGAACTCCTCCTTCTTGCCTTGTGCATGAAGTAACCTCCTAGCCTCCATTCCTATATATTCCATGCTTGTATTCAAGCAAAAGGGCCTAAGAATTTTGTGTATCTTGTATTGTTTTTCTGCCATAATCTCGCTAGGAATTGCATAGCCAAGCTCAGATCTCTTGTGCTATCTCTCTTCTACTTGCATTGCGTCCAGATTGCTTCCAAGCTGCCATTGCTCAAGTGCCATCCTCTTGTTGTTGTTCTTTGCATTCCCAATCCTTTGGACTCACATGAACACTCAGAGAAAGAAAGGAAATAACTGAGGGGACAGATACTGATACTACTGGATTTGCTAAGGTTCTTACTCTTCCAGGTTGGAGTTGTGTACTTGTTTTCTTTGTTTATCAAATTGTCAATTACGAATTGTTAATTTCAATTGCATATCAAATAGAGTAGAAATCAATTTCTTTTCATTTGAAAGTAATTAGTTAATTTCCAAGAGGGTTTGAATCTTTCATAGCAACCCCTCAGACGGATCCTCTTCTTCCCATCCTTGTGGATATGAAGGAGAGAATATTTGTAGGAGGTTGTCTACATATCATAGATCATTTGGAAAAGCTCTTGTTTTAAGTTAGTTTAGATTCAATACACTCAGCATAGGTGAATAACCACACCAAAGTTATCTCACTTGTTTAGTTTTAGTGTAGAAGTCGATTTTATTATATAGAATAGAAGTGAATTATTGTTTGTGATTGTAATATTTTAGTTTTGTGATTTGTTTAAATTATTTTCCTTTCAAAAAAAGAGCATAGATTGTTAATTTCATTCAGGTTTACATGGACAATTCAAACTAGTTCAACTTAGATCGAAGTTAGGTAAAAAGCCATAGGGAATTCATGTTACCCATTCATAGCCTCTAAATCTCCCTTTGTCAACTCAACTACCGGAGATCACTACCGCGCATCTTAGTCACTAATCCTCCTATAGTTGACCACACACATTCAAACATCACCTGCTCCTCGACATGACCTCGGGGGTCGAGTGCGGTTTGAAGGTCACATGTTCATTTTCATCTGTACAAATTGGTGAACCCGACGTGAAAGATTAATTCCTTCTTGTTTCCTTTTATTTCATTGCTATTACATCACCTCTCCATTTCTTCCCCTATTTTGGTAGGTATTTTATACTTTCTAAAATATGTCTGGAAGAGAGTTTGGTGGGCCATTTGGCTCTGATAGATATTACACCAACATGCAACCACAAAATCCCCTTCTCTTTCGAGATGGGGTGATAATTACACAAGCAACGTCCAAACCTCCCCTAGTTACACTTCAAACCCCATTAGCTATGTAAGGATGGAGGATGTTGGTCAATCATTAGACATGCAATACAGGCATTTAACCCAATGCAAACCACGTTGTTATCACAAATGGAATAGGTTCTTACCATAGATTCTTGTCAAGACCTCACATTGCCATGCAATCAACAGAGGATGATCTATTTGCATGAATAGCTAATCCTCTTCGTCAGATAGATGAGTCTTTGGATAGAATGAGGGATTCAACCTCTAAGGTTTCAAATACCTATCCTAAGATTCTTACTTCTGAGGAAGATAATAATTATAACACTAAACAATTCATGACAGGTATCATGAGCCTACTCAACCAAACCCTACGCCACAGGAACCCCAATAAGGGACTCAATCCTCTCCCAATGATCTCATTTATACTTTAGTAGGGAGGATTAGAGAACTAGTAAGTTCCCGACTTCACAACCAACACATACAAGTAGGGAAGAACATGGGTATCTAGTTGCGTGAAAAGGATACATCCCTTTCAATGAACAACCAACACAATATCATGTACAACAAGGTTATCGGGCTCATTAAAATCCAGGGGGCTGATCTCCTCACAAGGTTAGACACACTAGGGATGGGTCCTCATCCTTCACAAGTTTATCCTTCACAAGGGCTACCCGGAAGTGCGTTCTCAAATTCCGTCACAACAGGTAATGTGATGTTCCCTAGTTTTACGCATGTTAGTTCATATCCTAGAGCTATCCCACCTTACATGCATATGTATTCAAAACTCCCCATATGGACCCATCTACCATTCCTACTCCCTACATGTCATGTCAAGGGAACCCATACGTCCCCTGTGCTAATGCCTACATGTAGCTTATCCAACTCCTCCTCCTCTCCTACTTATCAAGGATCTTCAATGGTGTAATCTTATGCAATGGGTACATACGTTGAGTACTTAAAGGGGCCTATTGACTTCACCATACATGGTGTCATGCTTCCACACCCATTTTCAATCTTCCAAAATTTAAGGAGAAGGAGACCAATTCTCATATCAAGGCCTAGATCTATTTGAATGAATAGCTAATCCTCTTCATCATATGTATGAGTCTTTGGATAGAATGAGGGCTTCTCCGAGGTTTCAAATACCTATCCTAAGATTCTTACTTCTAGGAAGACAAGAATTATAACACTTTTCGAAAATTTCATGACAAGGTATCATGAGCCATTGGTGCGCTCAATCAAACCCTACGCCACAGTGCACCCCAACAAGGGGCTCAATCCTCTCTCCCAATGATCTCATTTCTAATTTATTAGGGAGGATTAGAGAACTAGAAAGTTCCCGAACTTCACAACCAACGCATGCAAAAGGGGCAGAACATGGGGTATCCAGTTGAAAACAAAGGATACATCCCTTCCAATGAACAACCAATGCAATATCTTATACAACAAGGTTATCGGGTTCATTCAAATCTAGGTGATATCCTCACAGACTAGACACACTAGGGATGGGTCATCATCCTTCACAAGCTTATCCTACGCAAAGTCTAGCCAAAAGTATGTTCTCAAATGCCGCCACAACAAACAAAGTGACGTTCCTAGTTTTACGCCCGCTAGTCCATATCCTGGAGCTATCCCACCTTACATGCATATGTATTCAAAAACTCCCCAGATGGACCCATATACCATTTCTCTCCTACATTCCATGTCAAGGACCCCATATGTTCCCTTCAACACTTACATGTAGCTTATCCAACTCCTCCTCCTCCACCTCCTTATCAAGGATCTTCAATGGTGGAATCTTACGTAATGGGTACATATGCTAAGTACTTAAAGGAGCCTCTTGACTTCACCATACGTGGTGTCATGCTTCCACACCCATTTCTAGATCTTCCAAAATTTAAGGGAGAAGGATACCCAAATGCTCATATCAAGGCCTATGCTACTGCTATCAGGGAATTGCTTCCTTTGGATGTTGTGGTGGCTAATATCTTTCCAAAGACTCTCAAAGGAATTGCAATGGATTGGTATTAACATATTCCAAAATCTTCTATACACTCCTTTAAACAACTTGTTTCCAAGTTCATTAAAGCATTTGACATGAACAAGTTGTTGCGTACATAAAGGATTAGGCAGAGTTCTTTCATATTAGACAAAAGAAAAACAAATTTTCTCGCTCATTTCATCCAGAGATGGCACCAAGTTCTCTATTCCTATGCAAGTGAACCCAACATTGACCAAATGGAATTGTGCGATATTTTCCTTCACTCACTCAATCGAGAGAGACTAGGAAGAGGTCCAAAAGTTTCCTTTCTATAGTTATGAGGAAGTTTTGGAAGGTGCACTTTGATTGACCAAGCCTCTATAGACATTGGGTGTAATACTATGGTCCCAATGGGAAATTGGTATCCCCAATCAAAAAAATGGAAATTATCAAAACAATGGTGCCAACAACCAAGGACCTAAAGGTGTGAATCGCAATCATGGTGCTACCATGAATGGTGCTACTGATCAAGCCAAGAACGTTGGTTTTCCAAATGAACAAAAACAATAACAATAACAACTTGGAAAATCAAAGAGGCCTTAGCATTATGTCTTCAAACATAGAGATGTAAATCATCCACTACAAAAACAAAATCAAACCCAAAGCCCAAACCAATATCAAAAATCTGGCCAAGGGGTAACGAATCATGGTTATAAAATAAATTTCAAAATTACAACCGAAGTTATAATCAACAACAACAAGACACTTATCAAAGGCCAAGAGATTACAACCCTAACCTATATTTCAATTTCTATGAGGTTCGAGGTCATGACAATAGGACTTTCCGTGATTGCAACAAGTTTCTGCAAAGACTTCCTCGAAAACCAAAGGCAACTCTTTATAGACATGTTCCTAGAAAATCCTGAAACAAACTCGCAATCTGACTATACATGACCTGTAGCTCCTCAGAACACTAATGTGAGCATATTTCGAGATCCACTCCCTACACATCCTGAAAATTTCAAGGTGAATTCACAAAACACAAACAAAGGCATTCCTATAGGAAATAATGACCACGAAGCCTCAACTTCCAATAACTCTTGAGTCGCTCCTAACCTTGGTTCAAATGATAACACAAAAATCTTGGGATTAGTTGAGCTAGAGGTTGAGTGTGAAATTAATGCAACAACTTGACAAAGGAGTATGTTTCACAACCCCTACCCGATATTTCCTTCCCATAGGATGACGTTCCTACAATCACTAAAACCATTAGGATCCTATGACTTGATATCGGATTTGAACAAGACCTTCTCTCACATTTTGTTTCTAGATTTACTGAAGAATTCACCTGTGCATCATTCTCGCATTTGCTCAATGCACTAGGTCTTGGTCATTTAATCCATGTTACGCCTCCTCCTAGTGCTTAAATAAATCATATTGACTTTGACATACATCCTCCAGGACAGAATGATAGGGATACTGGGTTTGTTTTTTATATAGACAAGATGCCATCTGACGTTGAAATTTCCCAAAGAGGTGATCTTGCCTTATTTTTACAAGTCTAGGTTTATAAAAATTGCATTAAGAGAGCCATGATTGATGACGGGGCTGTTGTAAATGTGGTTCCCTTCTCTTTCTTGCAAAATTTGGGATATGGAGAGATAAATTTCTCCTCTACAAGAAACACGTTACGGGGGTATGACAAATCTTAAAGCGACCTCGATTGGAACCATAGTTCTTCTAGTCACACTTGGTCCAAAAACCATCTTGATGGAGTTTTACATTATCAATAAGGAAAAAAGTTATAACATGATCCTTGGGAGACCCTAGATTCATCGAATGAAGGCTATCCCTTCTACCCTGTTCTAGGAGATTAGATTCCTCCATTTGGGGAAGGTCTTCATTGCTCAAGGGATCCTAAGCCCTTCAATATACACTTAGAAAACCTCAAGAAGAAGAAAGGATTCCATACGGAGTATGAACTTCCTATGAATCAATTGAAAAAACCACCTCCAATAAAAGAGTTAGTCCCGGTTTCACTCGGATGTTCCAAAGTTTGAAGTCATTGACCCAAAACATTTGAGGTGGAAAAAATAGATAAAGGTAAATTGATATTTGTGGAAACAATGTCCACTAAAACCACAACATAAATTATGAAATTCTTAAAGAGTGACGATCCAATCTTCCTCCCGTTTGAACCACACGGTATGAGTAGCCTTCTTGGTTTAGCATCTCTTCCCTCTAACGACCTAGGTCTAGGTGTAAATATGATAGAATTAACAAACAAAGAAGGGAAATTTGAGATTGAAATGATGCCCATAAAAACCATCTCTAAGGGTTTTTCTATTCTAAACCACGGTTTCAACCCATGTGTGTCTAAAACTAAGCTTTCCATATCCATGGGGCAAGGCCTCATCATTCAACAAGTGTTACAAGTAAACACAATGCTCTACATAGGAGACAAGGCCGAGCAACATAGTCATGCTCACCCACACACCATGTCTCAAGAACGTGACAAAGAGGTGAACAAATGCCTCTTTTAGACAAATGATTTTAATGATTGGACATATACACTTCGAGAAAGGGTTGTAATTTTAAACCCAAAATGGTAGGCCCTTGTCAAGAGAACAGAAATTTTGAGGATCATGGTTCTCCATTGTGTACTTTTAGGGGTGAATAATTTGATATTCGTCAAATTTCTTCACCTTAGACATCATGACATATAGTTTCACCTACATTTCCATATGTACATTACTGCATCTACATTGCATTTTCATCTTCCATCTCATTCTCATAAATTTGTGATCAAGGGACTTATTCTTATAGCAACTCCTAAAAACTTCTGAAAAACATTGGCAAAACATTCAAATCATATCTCTTCAAATTTTCATGGTATCATCAAATGTTTTCTAATCATTTTATCGATCCAAACAAGATAAGACAAAGTTTTGACCGTGATCATACCAAGGCCTACATACTTGGCTCTATTTAAAGTATCTTTCTAGATTAGGTGTCTTTTCCCATGGTCTATTCTAGAAGCTTCATGGTGTCGCATCTATCCCGTATACATCTCTTTGGAAATAAGAACATTCTAAACATTTTTCCCAAATAAATAAGTCAAATGCAAATCCACAGAAAATTTTTATTTTACACATTTCTTTCCCTACCAACCTTCGGTGTTGAGCCTACGTCTCTTAATAGTGATGTAGGGTTAGGAAAGGAGAGAAATTCCCTTACTCACCTATGCCTTGTCCATGGTGATGAGCCCATACTTCCTACTGGTAGCATGGGGAAAGGTGTAGGGGTCTCTTTGACAAACTTGAAAGTTAGAAGAAATTCATTCAAATGTTGTGAAATCATAAATCAAAAACAAAGTGAGTTAGATGTCCAAAATTCCAAGAGAGTTTAAAACCCCAAAAATAGATTTTGTCAACCAAGTGGCCATCTACGGATCTAAGTCTAGATAAACTGGAAAGCAAATCACATTCTAAACTATGAAGTAACTTGAGTAGGGTGAGGTTGTAGTGTCTCAATTTGGTTATGTCAAATCATTATCTTTCCCTCATCATTACCATTCAACAAATTTTCATAACTTGTGCCCTTTTTGGCTCTTGGTGTTGAGCCCTCGCATCTTACTTGGTTGCATGGAGTTGGGAGTGGGGCAAGTACATTTACTTATCATATCATTATATCACCATGTTTTGCCAAGACAATATGAAGTATCAAAGATTGCTTAAAGAAACTAAAGTTCAACATCACATTATGTTCACATTATCATATATTAGCATTATAAAATAAAAAAAAAAAGATCATTCTATTAGCATTCATATCCACTACATTCATTTTGAAAATCATAGAAAATCAGAAATTCTAAACATCTAAGAGTACACACGTGAATCAAATCATCAATGTAAGCCAACTCTATGCAAGGAATAACCAAGCCAAAAAGAGATATATGTACATATCATGGTGTGTCATAGTTTTTTACAATTCCATCGCACACTAGGTGCGGTATAAATGCTCGCAATAAGCATGAAATACAAAAAGCATCATATATGATGCACAAAATGGAGACAAAGAAATAAAGGCACTCTACCTATTCACCTCTTTTAGGCCCCTGTATGACTACTCTAGTTAGGAATTTCTTAGGAGTTCTTCTCAAAAGTATTGAAACAGCAAAGGGCCAAGCCTAATGCAAAATACCATCCCCAAATCCATTCCAATTCAACCATACTCAAAATGAAAAATGGTCACCGTGGGATCGAGCTCAAAATCACCAAGTCGGTATGTGCAAATGAATTTGAAAATGAGTTCTCTTAGATATGTGTGTGTGTGTGTGTGTGTGTGTGTGGTTATAACTTTGTTTTAAGTGTTATTGTTCACAAGGCTAGAGCGTTGGCACAGTATATTTCTATATCCCATACACGATGGTAAGTCCTCTTGTTGTTTTGATTTAGTGTTTATTTTTAATGTTTTATCTATCTCTTGAGTCTTATTTTTCTCTTGTAGGTAGTGGGATTTTGGACGGCGAGATTTCAACACACGGGCATGTCAGGTATAGCTTCTAACTCCCCATTTCAGGAACGCCATACTCAAACTCTATGTTTTACGCCTCTTCATGGCTAAGATGCTTCTCTGAGGGGGCAATATGTACACACCCAAAATTACATGTGCTACATTGTTAGAAAATGGTTACAAAGGTCCCCAATGATGATTCATGTCCTTTCAGAAGGTGTTCAAGCTCTAAAACCCATTTGCAGTGTATATTTGTAGCCTAGACATCCTTACTTATCCTTTCCACACTTTCTTCCAGCTTCCCTCTCATTTATGTGCATTTTTTGGCTTTAGTGACAGGATGCCTCCCAGGCTTGGCGGTGGTCCTAGGACCACCTCCCAAGCTTGGGTGGTCTTCCCCAATAATTTTTCCATAACTCTTCATGTGTGTTTTTGACACATGACGCTTCACTTAACTCGACTTTTAGGGTGCGTTTGTGAACCAAATTGCCTAAAAATAGTCTTGTTTGCATGGTATTCCTTCTCTCTTCTATTTTTAAATAGATTTAATTGGTTGGAACTCCTCCTTGCCTTGTGCATGAAGTAACCTCCTAGCCTCCATTCCTATATATTCCATGCTTGTATTCAAGAAAAAGATCCCTAGAATTTTGTGTATCTTGTATTGTTTTGCTGCCATAATCTCGCTAGGAATTACATAGCCAAGATCAGATCTCTTGTGTTATCTCTCTTCTACTTGCATTGTATCTAGATTGCTTCCAAGCTGTCATTGCTCAAGTGTCATCCTCTTGTTGTTGTTCTTTGCATTCCCAATCCTTTGGACTCACATGAACACTCAGAAAAGAAAGGAAAGAACCGAGGGGATAGATATTGATACTACTAGATTTGCTAAGGTTCTCACTCTTCCAGGTTGGAGTTATGTATTTGTTTTTTTTGTTTATCAAATTGTCAATTACGAATTGTTAATTTCAATTGCATATCAAATAGAGTAGAAATCAATTTATTTTCATTTGAAAGTAATTAGTTAATTTCCAAGAGGGTTTGAATCTTTCATAGCAACCCCGGTGATGGATCCTCTTCTTCGTATCCCAAATGGGATCTAAAGGAGATAATATCTATAGGATGTTGTCTACATATCATAGATCATTTGGAAAATCTCTTGTTTTAAGTTAGTTTAGATTCAATACACTCAGCACAAGTGAATAACCACACCAGGTTATCTCACTTGTTTAGTTTTAGTGTAGAAGTAGATTTGATTATTTAGAATAGAAGTGAATTATTGTTTGTGATTGTAATATTTTAGTTTTGTGATTTGTTTAGATTAGTTTCCTTTCAGTAGTAGCATAGATTGTTAATTTCATTCAGTTTACATGGACACTTCAAACTAGTTTAGCGCTTAGATCCAAGTTAGGTAAACAAACCATAGGAAATTCACGCTACCCTTCATAGCCTCTAAATCTCCCCTTTGTCAACTCAAATACCGTAAGATCACACCGCCATATCTTAGTCACTTATCCTCCTATAGTTGGAAAAACACATTCAAACATCACCGCTCCAAAGCATGACCTCGGGGGTCGAGTGTGGTCAAGGTCACATGTTCATTTTCATCCGTATGTGTGACCTTCCAATAATCCACTATAAAACCGATCGCATGTACCATCACTACCTAGTTGACCCATTGATATCAAGTTTTTCCTCAACTTAGGCACATGCCTAACATCCTTAAGTATCCATGTGTTCCCATTCTGAATTTTCACCCGAACATAACATTTCCCTACTATGTTGCATGGTTCATCATCACCAAGATATACATGTCCAAAATCTCCTTGAACAAAATCAGTAAAGTAATGTCTATGTGGGGTGGCATGGAAAGAAGCCCTTGAATCTAACACCCAAGACTCAGCAATATTATCTAAAGAAAGAATTAAGGCATCCTGAAAAACATCACCTACTACCACATTTACCTCTTTAGTTTCCTCCTTCTTGTTCTTCTTATCCCAAAGAGCCCAACAATATTTCTTAGCATGACCAACCTTCCCACAGTGCCAACATTCTAACTTACTCTTGGACTTTGACCTTCCACGATCATTCAACTTCCCACGGTTACCTTTCCTCTATTTTTTATCTCCCTCTACTCTCCACCATCAAAGCGTTTCCAGAAGTAGAAGAATATCCGGTGCTCTTCCTTCGCATTTCCTCACTTAGGATCACACCTATTACATCCTCAAACTTCATTTTTGAATTATTAGAGACAAAATTACTTACATCCATAACCAAGATGTCCCAGCTATCTGGTAAGGAGTACAAAATCAACAAATTCTTGACCTCATCATCAAATTCAACTTTTACCAAGTTTAACATACTCACAACCGTATTAAATTCATTCAAATGAATAGCAATAGAACCATTCTCAGACATCTTCATATTAAATAAATTTTTCATCAAAAATATTTTATTAGAGGCAGAGGGTTTTTCATATAACTTCCCCAACACACTTATGAGACCTTCCGTGGTCTTCTCTGCGCGATATGTTGAAAGCAACCGAAGATGCAAGGCATAACCGAATTACCTTGAGTGTCTTTCTATACAAAACTCCCAATCCTCATCCGAAATGGCTGTAGGTTTATTTTCTTTTCTAGCCAAAGGAACATGGAGGTCCTTTTGATATAAGTAATCCTCCATTTGCATCTTCCACAAACCAAAGTTCTACCCATTGAACTTCTCAACCCTTGATCTGCCCTCATCCGCCATAGCTCCCACTCAAGATAAAATTTCCCGTGATTTACCACTTCAGCAAAGTAAAACCACCACAGCTCTTATATCAGTTGTTAGGAATTAGAGAACAAATATGTGGAAACAATTCCTCAAATCACAGCAGTAGGAAACTATATAGCATAAGTATACATGTAGAAATATAACAACATAAATAAATAATGCACAAAAGAAGACAAGACAAGATTTAACGTGGTTCACCCAATGTGGGCTACGTCCACCAAGAACTTGCTCAGATTTTATTATCAACAAGAGTAAAAAAACTCTCACAGTCTTCTCTCAGTTATGAACTCACAACAAAATTCCAAAGATGTTAAACCACATCTAAACCACAATTGACACCTAATTTCTTAACCTTGATCACTCTTGATCACCTCTTGATCACTAAGACTCAAGACCTCTTGAAAACACAAGATATCTTCAAGATACCCTAACACCTCTATTTATAGGATTACAATCCTTTAAGAAGTCCAAAATATGACCCTAGAAGTTTGAAATTCATGACCTTTCATCTTCCCATAGCTAGAAAAGAAACTGTCATGACCTTTCATCTTCCCATGGCTGGAAAAGAAACGGTCATGACCTTTCATCTTCCCAATTTGAAATCCACACTTCAATACTAATTTGAGAAGACCAATAATAGGCTCCACACCCCAACACATACTTTCAGGTTTTGGAGTCTCACGTTACCTTCATGGATATTTTCGTTCCCAAAGTTCCAAAGTCTGAAAACTTGAAGTTCCAAAATTTTGGAACTTCGGCCTTTTGGAGTTTTGGAGGTTGGCCTTTCGAGTTTTGAGGTCGATTTTCGAGTTTCGAGGTTTGTGATTTTGGATCTTCCACAAAACATTTAATTTCCAACTACCCCCACACATGTCGGCTTCTCGAGCATTAATTCCAAGGTTCCCTATATAAACTCAAAATTTTACCTATCATTTTCACTTGGTTTTTTTCTCACACCCTGATTTTACCACATCATTTTTACTTTCAAGGTAATTTTAGGGTTATTTCTTCTTTTTGGTTTATGATTATCGAGATTTTTTTTTATTTGTTTATTTTTTATTTATTCTTCTTTTCTTGCTTGGCATGAAAGCTCCTATCATCCACTGTTCATCTTTAACCATGTCATCTGATTATTTTCTCAACACTGCAAGCTTCAATTCATGTAGGCATCTAGTCTCATCAAATCCAAGGATTGTGTAACAAGTTCCTTTCAGATCTCTAGAATATTTAACTTTCTCTCTCTTGAAATTATTCCTTTCAACAATTTCAGAGTTAGCATTATTTTTAGAGTTTTGGAGGTTCACCTTTTGGGGTTTTGGAGGTTCACTTTTCGAGGTTTCAACTACGAGATATTCGAGTTTTAGAGCTTTTCTTTTCGGGGTTTTGGAACTACGAGGTATTCAAAGTTTCGGACATTGGATTTAGCAATGCTTTTGGATTTTGATTTCGAGTTTCAAATTTTTGTACTTCGGAGTTGAATCCTTTTCGGAGTTTCTATTTTTGGACTTTCGGACTTCGGTATTTCAGAACCTTTAAGGTTTCTTATAAATTTTTCAAAGATAAATCAGATTCCAAATTCATGTCAACTTCCTCATCAAAGGGCAAGGGAAAAATGAAGTACACATTCTTAGGAGTTGTTCCTCACTCATGCCTATCTTTGGATTTGGGGAATATTGGAGATATTGATCTTGGACAAGTGGATATGCCAGACTTATGGGAAAGATTAAAGGCCCCTAATAAGAAACCTTGGATGCAAGCCATATTCAATAGTGGAATTTCTCTCACATGTGTTTTCCTTCATCCATGCATTTCCCTGAGTTTGTCTTGGTTGCAACAGCTCATTTTGATAAGGATTTTGAATCGATAAAAGATGATGACGGAAAGGTCATGATTAGGCTAGACATTGATTTCTTCGAAGATTTATTTAAACTTCCAGATGTTGAAGGATATGTAAAATTTCACCAGAATCCACAATTGAACATTGGGATAAAGACATTGAACTATGTACAAAGGTCATGATGAAGAGTTACTTGGCCAAGAATGTCATCAAGCTTCCTAAAACATTGTTTTGCTCAGACTTCATCTAGGAAGTAAATGATCTTATTGTATTGTTGAGTAGAGTTTTGGGTCTCGCTTTGCAAGGATTTTCAGGAATGGATGTTCCTTTATATTTACTATCAAAAATAATAAGGAGTTCATATGATGGGGGGAACATATCAGCAGTTCAATTTTTTCAATTGAGAAATGTCTTGACTTCTAAAACTTCTTCATGACTTCCTTCATTTATCTATGATGCAGCTATCGTGGGATAATTCAATGGTTTGAATACAAAAGGTGTTAGAAGTATGTCACATTTATCAATTTTATCCTCAAATTATAATGGAAGAAGGAAACAAACATTTCCGTAGGGTCAATGATGCCTTTTTGTCCTCCTTTATCATTTTGATAATAAAAAATGTATAATCAAATAATTTCTTATGAAGATTTTAAAGATGTAAGAGAATGGGGAGCCATCTATCTTC
Organism: Taxus wallichiana var. yunnanensis; assembly: GCA_018340775.1. Lineage (NCBI taxonomy): Eukaryota > Viridiplantae > Streptophyta > Pinopsida > Cupressales > Taxaceae > Taxus > Taxus wallichiana. The sequence goes on along the minus strand of CM031240.1, from coordinate 191,219,582 downwards.
AATTCTCGACATTCACATACATCAAGATTCCATGTTTTCTAGGTGCTCCTAAAAATTTCCACGATGTCCTACCAATAAATGGGTCTTGCTAGAATTGGTTCAACAATTGTTGGATTACCATAAAATTCAAAATAAATGACATAAGGTAGGAGTCCAATTTCCTATTTCAATAGGAAGGTATACATGTGCCAGTATTTATAAGGAAAATAATGTGGATGGAGAAATGTTTAAAGTTACCTTGCAAACTTTCCATCCCATAACTAACTTTGATTACTGGGGTAAGTTCAATGAAACAGGATTGGCTAGTTCTCACATTCCTCAGTTGGAGGATATTTGGATTCACTATTGGGATGATATTATTATCAGACAATGAGAATATGAGAGGTTGACCTTGGATGAAGTTAAAAAATTTGGTATACAGATATTCCGGAAGGAATGGAGGATGATGATGAAGTATTGGATCCAATTTACAGGAACAATAATGTTGTTAATCAACCTTTTCCATGGATTGATTAGTACCAAGAAGAATGTTGTAATACTAAGGAAAGGGCGGGCCCATTCTACAAAGGACATATGATTGGTTGGCTACCTTGGGAATTTCACCCAAAGGGTTAGATCAATCTATAAGAATAGAATCCCAACCAACACTGAGTCTCCCTACACCCACGAAAGGTAAGAGGTCTACCCAAAAGGCCAATATAACTCCAAGGAAGATCTCATTTGTTATTGGGAGTTCCTCTCTTTCAAAATTTCCCATTGCCAAGGTTGTGTCCTCTATAACACAAGTATCATAAGTTGTTGAAGTTAGTGATTCTCCAGTTTATGTCAAAATATTTTCCACCCCCTCCTTCACTACCATTGTCACCATCTTCAACTCCACTTTCCTATCATTATCCACTACTCCTCCACTCATCTCTACTTTTCCATCCCCATCCATGGCCCAAGTGTTTTCATCCCTTCATGTTCTCTCAGTAGGGGAAATTATTGGGTCTCTAGTTTTCACTCCATTTTCTTAGTAGCTTTCATTTCCTTCCATTTTGATGTGCCCGAATTAGCAGGGAACTTGACAAGGTCATAACTTGAGCTCCTGGGTGTCCGTTTGAGTCCGTTTTTTTTTTGAAACCACGTGTTTTGATGAGACGAAAGCATGCGGCAACCCGCCCCTACCGGTCAGGGCAAGTTTTCACACGTTTTCGGGCCCTAAATCCGCCATCTTGAATACTAAGAAAATTAGGATTTAAGTTATAGTTTGGTTTTTTCCTATTTTTGAGCATTAGTTAATTTTAGTCTATTAATTGCATTTTGAGTTAGAAAGTTGGCAATTCCTCTAATTTAGGGATGTAGAAGATGCGTGGCAATTTCTATAACTCCAGTAGGGAATAAGCATGCGAACTTCTTTCAAGAATAGCAAGGTTCCTCTAAACTGCTAAAAATAGTAATTTCCGCCACCTAGAGTAGATTTAGTCAGAGTTAGCTAGAGTTTACTTGGCAACTCGAGTTGGGAGTTATTTTCCTATTTAGGAAACATTGTAATTCATTATTTGTTAACGAAGAAGGAGATCTATTTTCTTTTGGAGTTCATTTTATTGCAGTCTATCTGGTTGTTCTTAATTTGGCCTTCCATTACATTTCCACTTCTAGTCCTATTGCATCCACTCTGAGGCTATTCTCACTTCCACCCCATCTATCATAACCACCTCCATTTCATATTACTAGTTCCATTATTTTATCCAATGCTCCAAGTTTTGAACTAACCATGCCACTTTCATCTGCATCTACTATACCTGAATGGCTATATCACCAAACCCCAAAGTAGAAGAAAAAGGTGCCCTTGTAGATGTGATAGATTTGAGTGTGTTGGAACCTACTTTGAAGAGATAGGCCAAATGGCCAAGGATCGTCTCTAATTTATCAATAAACTAGTTAGGAGAAAGGTTCATGGAGGTAGCTACTCCCATTGAAGGGAAAACTAAAGAAACCATTACGGCACAGATTATCAAATCTCTAGGTTTTCACTAGGAAAGGCAACACATGAAGGTGCCAAACAGGATGTTCAAGTGGCCCTTGGAAATTTTTGGAGAAGTATGACAAATATAAAGCTTCCAAATATGAATTGAAGTCAAAGGTTGAACAGCTTACTACTCTTTTAAGGAAAGTAACACAACCCACTCCAACTACTGATCCTTCAACTACAACTGCTCTTAGGATTTCTTCCATTTTAGATGATATTTCATATCATGAAATTGAGAAGATAGGTCAAAAGGGAAGATCGAGTAGATAGATGGATAGAATGCATGCTTCAGAAGCTAATCCTTTGATCAAATAAAAATTGAATTGTATAATGATTTACAAACTGAAATAACTTCTATTCATAGGATAGATGAATTCCTCTCTAAGGATAATAATAATTTGAATCTTAATTTGACTAGATAAGGAAAGATCGGAGATGTGGACCCAGATTTACTCCTCCAAGAAGGATTAATTGATGATACTTCTAAATTGTTTGAGTTTCAAAATATATGGAATTTAGATCCCAAGTATTGCAAGATTTGATCAAGAAATTGGACGATAAACGTGTGGAAATAATGGATGGTCTAAATGATATTTTAGAATAATTTGATAATATCAATTGTAAGTTTTTCAATGAGAATATTGATGCTCTTCCGATTGACCAAATTAAATCAAATTTCAAATATTTGGTGAAGAAGGATGATGAAGTGACTAAAACTTTCAATATCAATTCAATTTACAAGTTATTCTCGTGTCGAATTTCATAAGTCAGCTGAAGAAAGTAGTGAATAAGTTGAAAAGGTTTCTAGCCAAAGTTGTGAGGGAGATTGATACAATGGATGTGGTAAATCATTATGCATGTGGACTAGAGGAGAAGGAGGTACAGGGAATCATCAAATGTTTTTTATTACAAACATCGGATGGCTATGTGGGAAGAAGATCAGGGGAAAATTGAACAAGAGAGAGATGTTGCAGTCCAAGCTAAGCCAAGCAACCATGATTGGGATGGTTCTAAGCTCTAAATCAGTCAAAGTTGTAGGGTTGACTTAGTCAAACCTTTGCAACAACTTTACTATTTTTATGGGAGCATGTTCCCTTGAACTTATTATACTCTATTTTTAGTAACTTGTTAATTAAGGTTCAAGCTGTAATGGCTCAACCTCTGGAACTTATAAATAGTTAAATGCATTAAGTTTATGTAAACTTTTAGATCATTTGAAAATTTACTCTTCAATCTTGGAAGAGTGCTTCATATACTTTGAGCCTTTCAGTTATATTCAGAACAATATTTTTCCATGAAAATTCTGGTTTATTGTGTTAATCATTGATCAATTTATAGCTTGTGAATGTTTAATTCCTTGATGTGATTGGTTAATCTACCTTTATCCCAGTTATCTTATTTCAATCTATGTGAAAAATGATATAGTTACTTTGAATATCAGTTGTGGAAAAGCTATTTCCTTTACATTCCTGTTGGGCCTTGAAATATTGGCTAAGTAGCAAAGGGTGCACGCGTGCATGACAAGGACTTAGTCATATTCGACATTCAGAGGCACTTGAGGAAAAATGTGACCCGACTAAGTTTGTCTTTGAGTGGAAAAGGTGCCATCCTATCAAAAGAGATGATCATGAGGGAAGGCATGGTGGTGGGTGCTAATCCTATCAAAAGAGATGCTCATAAGCAAGGAAAAGAGAGTAGATAGACAAAAGACAGAATAAGAACAAACACAAGTGTTGAGTAATGGAGGGTTGCATTATTGCTAGGGTTTAGAGAACTTAGTGTTGAGGGTTCTAAAAGATGTAATAGGCCTTTGTATCTCATTAGGTTCTATAACAAGGGTTGAAATGGGAGAGTATAGCTAGGATCTCTCATCAAGGAAGATCTGTAGGGATTATCTATGATGACCTCCTTTGAATATAATGTGGCTACCAATGAATATATATAAGGTTTTGTTTTGTATATCATGTCTAAGGATGAAAACCCTTGTGTTATGTGATTTCATGGTTTGGATCTAGTTTATTATAGTTTTTACATTGTTATTAAGTTTATGTAATGCATTGATATATGGATTTGTAAGTTTCCCTTCCACTTTTCTTTTAACTAAATGTTTGTACTTATCATTTTGCAAATCATCCTCCTTCAATGGAAAAACCTTCTCACAATGCTCACATAAAGGAGGGGCTTGGCACCCGCACGTGTGCCTTAGGTGAGCACCCAGCACCCATTGGGTGATAGGCTGAGTGCATGCGCTTGGGGTTAGAAAGTAATATTGAGGGTAGATAAAAATGACTACATCTTGGTTCCATTATCGGGACCTCTTTTCAAAGCTGTTGTGAGAATGATGCATGATGACAGAGTGCTTGACCTTGGATAGTGTCAAAGCATGGTTTAAGATCATGGAGGATGAGTTTTCTCAGAGATTTAGTACTTGGACCTGAGTTTGATGCACGTAAATGGGTAGAAGAGCACTGTATCATGAGTTATATGAGACCTTCTTTTGTTGCTTTCTAGTGGAGTTGTATGAATGGCTTTTGGCGTATGCATCTAGATCAAGATGGTATTATAGATCTCATGTGTGGACCCAAGATGAATATCAGAGGTTGCGGATGTTGATCTGACTTGGACACGTGTTGTTGATCATTGGTGGAAAGAGTGTTGACCAGTTATACCTTGGAATATGTTATTTCTACGTATTCTTGTCTAGAGGTTGTTGAGTTTGAGTTCTTAAGGGAGCCTAGAGGATCATTTTTTGCATGTTATTCCCTTAGCCATAAAGATCTTGATCATTACACTAATTTTGGAAGCATTTCCTATGGCCAGGCTAAGCTTCTTCTAAGTGTTGGGCGAGGAAGCTAGGGTGGAGGAAGATGGCGGACCTTGTGGTTGAAAAGGAGAGGGAAGAGAGATGACTCAAGTATAGTGAAGCATGATGAAAGGGAGTTGGCTAGACAATGTGAGGTTGTAGGAGTGATGGATCTATGGAGGCAGATGTTGTGGGAAGGAATTGAGGTTCACGCAGAGGACATGGAGCTTGAGCAGTTTATGCTTTACCCCATCTTGGAAAGCATGGGAGAGAGACCCCTTCATCTTTTGATGAGATTTCATCACTTGGAGAAAGGAGAGTCATCGGTGCGCATCTGAATCCACTGGTGACCAACCCTAGTGCTTAGTTTTCCAAATCCAAGAGATAAGTATTGCTAACCCAGTTGGTATTGGTGGAAGTGATCGATCAACACCAAGGAGGTATAACTTTTCATTTGGCACATCTATGGCTACACAATCATTTCCTATGTTTGAGGTATATTGTCTGGAATGACATTTGGGAAAATATGGGTACACAAAATCTTGGGTATCACATCTAGAAGTAGCGTGGGGACACACATCTAGTAGTGGTGTAATATCACATACTATTGGCATGTAGTTCAACATGATAGTAGGAACACTAGGCAAACACTTTAGGGGCCTTTACCAGCTACGAGAGGTGGATCTGGTGGAATAGGAGCTAGTGGACTTGGTGGACTTGGTGGATCTGGAGGATCTGGTGGATCGGAGGAATAGGCACAGTGGATCTAGTGGATCTGGTGGTGGTGGAGGAAACCGGGATGGAATCAAGGTTCTAGATCAGGCAAACATGAGGCCTCAACCACCTCAACAAGTATTCTTTGAAATGTCTTTGCATCTACTAGACTATAAAGGTGTTGAGGATGTTGTAGAGCATGTACACAAGTGTGAGCTTTATGCGCGCAAAGGAAGGGGATCACTACCTCATAATGGAAAGCAAGTCATTTGCAAATGACATTGCGAGGATGCGTGCACATAGTTGGTACCAAAGTATGACCCCCACCAGATAGTGGTGGTAGATTACACCATGTTATGGAATGCCTTCTTAGCTAAATTTCATATCCTACGAGTTTGAACAAAGAGCATTAGCATGCTAAAGGAGATTCAACAAGGTATGGCAGAGAGTGTGTGAGAATATGATGCATGTTTTAAGACTCTCTTGTCAAAATTTTCTTATGATATTCACCCTTCCCAACATGCTCAATGGTTTTTGGAGGGTTGATAACACCTTTTAGGAGAGTGCTTTCACACAAGACTTTCACAGACCCGTGTGAGGCCTTGGAGGCTGCCCTGCACACTTGAGGTTGTTGGAAGCATGGATACCAGTGTTAGCCCTTTTCTTGAAGCTCATATTTTACAATGGCAAAGTAGGTTGGAGAAGTTATCTGTGAACTCGGTGCATGAGACTCACAATGGCCTATGGTGCACATGATTGTGAGGTAGAGGGCATACTAAAAGATAGTTGTCCCTCGAAGATCGGTACATGCCATGATAGTGGACTGTGAGATTTTCCATGGAGATCATGATGCAAGTAGGTGTCCACTACTGCAGCACGTGATCCATAAGAATGTGTCTTATTATTGCAAGATTTTTCACCTCTACTACTCATGACACCAAGGATTGTAGATTGATTGACCAGATACATGATGTCATTGATATTGGTGTGTGCCAAACCAACCTCACAAAAATAATTCCAAGGATGATGGTCATCACTATGAAGGGCATGTAGATGGAGGGGCATGTGGAAGAGGTTTTAGGAGGATTTCATGGTCATGGCAAACCATGGAGGAGGAAGAAGTGAGTTCCCATGTGGAACTTGTTACAATTGTGGATCTACGAGCACTATAAGTGTGAATGTCCTGATCTTATTATAATGCTCTTGGTGTGGAAAGAAGCACAAGTATGAGGAGTTCTAGAGCTATTTGAACATATGATCCAACAACACTAGAAGGAAAAAGGCACGGAATGGTAAGCATAAAGAAGGTGACTCATAATGGATGCCAAGGGTGGCGTGTGAGTCAGTAGAACTAGAGCTTATCTTGTGACGACATGAGATGAAGTTGCGCATGCGCATTAGGGAGACACAAGGAAAGCCAACCATTGGTACAAGAGAAGAGGTGGTGTATGGTAAGTATCTGGACCCTACTCATCAGAAAGAGGTGTATCAAGAGACCATGGATGTAATTCAAAGCCTACAAGGAGAAATCTAGTGCCTAAAGGAGCAGTCAAGGTAGTTAGAGTAAAGGAAGAGTGTTGAGGCTCCAGAAGAAGGATCTGGATGAGGTCAGGAAGTATGTAAAATGTTGAGGTAAGAGAATATCATTCCTTTTCTAGGGAATGGTTATGGGAAAAAGTACCACGTGTCGGAGTAGAGCAGTGAGAGGAAGGTTCTACATGCTAACCTTCCTCCCCATAGCCTTGACTATGATAAGGAGATTACCTTGAATGTGTTTGTGGATGGGTGGCTTCTAAGCAATATTTTGATTGACATGGGTGTGGAAGTCAATGTTCTCACTCTAGATGCTTGAATCAAATGGGAAGGCCCCATTATAGCCATCTTCAAATGTGTTGTATATGGCTAACAAGACAAAGGTAATGCCCATTGGTGTTTTGAAGGATGTTGTTATCACTATCCAAGGGGAAAATTTCATTGGGGATTTTGAAGTCTTGGCTTAGCTGAGGTGAGTGCAAAACTTTCAACATTACTTGGGCACCCTTGGTGTTATAAGAACAATGTTTGACCTATGGTTCAATAAAGGGTACATAAGTTTTGAGAACAAGGAAGAATGGGTAATCATCCCTTGACCGATGGGAAGTCAGCACCCTATATTGAGCCCTTGGGTGAAGAATTTCTTGACAGGATCTATGTGCACTCTATCAGGGACCCTGAGGTGATTAATCCTATGGAAGGAGTTATTCAGTTTGAAGATGCTCAATCTATGAGTGATACCACTAGTGTGGCATGTGAAATTGGGCACATGAGACTTATGAGTTAATTGGGTGGAAATTAAGAGGATCTATTACAAGAGTAATAAAGGTGCATTCAGTCAAGCACTGGGAGGAAAGAAGTTGCCAAGTTACTCTGGAGGGGCCAACCCTGATGTTTTCTTACGAGAGATGGAGACCCAGTGGAAAAGTGAGATCGAAAGAAGAAGGATGCTCAGCTATAACTTTCTCGGGACCATGTAGTGCATTGGTGGGTGACCCATCGCGATAGCCTTCTAGAGTGGCGCAAGTGAGAATCATGTTCTCTGTTAGGTTTTCCCAAAGCAATACACCCACTATCATACAAGACTATCATGGGAAGGAACCCACCTCATTTCACATCCAAGCATGTGAGAAGGCACTGGATGGAAGGCACGGAAGCATTTCCACCTTCTCTATGGGTGCATAAGTTGTACTCCACTTTACAAGGTGTGCATGCGTGTGCATGGTACATTCACTCAGAGATGTGCCATTAGAAAGAAATTGGTAGGAGTTGATGGTGACCTCCTTCAAGATTTTGAATATCGAGCACCAAGCCATCGGTGGATAAGGCATTTGTAGGTTGTTAAGCACCTAATGATGGGAGATAGTGCCATGGAAGAAGATAGAATATTGGAGTTATTGGGTGAACCTAGTTTGGAAGCATGCTTTGATGAGGAAGAATCAAAGAGATGCAACTTGAGCATGCATGCATGGAGAAAGAAAAAGGAAATGATGGTCTATGTGATAGATGGCGAAGAGATGGAAAATTTGGATGTTAACCATACTTGAAGGTACACATGAAGTTATGGATAGTGTTGATGAGAAAGTGCACGCCTACCATGAGACCCCTCAAAACAAATAAGGTTAACATTGGTTCAAAAATGGAACCTAAGGAGGCTACTATTGGAGACTATTGGTCAGAAAAGGAGGTTTGAAGATCATTGATCTATTGCATGAGTTTCAGGACTTATTTCCACGTAGGTACCATGAGCTTAAAGGCATCCACCACTCCTTGGGGAAATGAAAATCAAGTTAAAGGAGGGTGTGCACCCTAATTTTCGAAGAGACCTTACGAATGAATCCAAATTTGTGCATCTAGGTCAAGGAGGAGATAGACAAAATGATCACATCAGGCATCATTGAAGTTGTGGAGGAATCAAAATGGGTAAGCCCCATGGTCATCAACATTAAAAAGGATGGAAGGATAAGGATCTGTGTTGACTATAGGGACTTAAATGTGGTATGTGTAATTGATCCTTTTCCAACCCCTTTTACTGAAGAAATCTAGAAGGAGTGGTTGGGCATGTGAAATCTATTCCTTCACGGATGGATTCTCAGGATATCATCAAGTTAGAATTGCTAAAGAAGACCAAGAAAAGACAACTTTTGCCACTTGAATGGGAAGTTTTTCCTACATGGTCATGCCTTTTGGACTGAAGAATGCACTACTGTGTTTTTGTGCATAGTGGTCCAGCATTTTAGGATTTTATCCATAAGTTCCTTTAGGTCTACCTTGATGATTGGATGGTGTATGGACTAGTGAAAGACCATTGTGACAATTTTTGGTTGATGTTTGAAAGATGTTGGCAGTTGCACATATCCCTCAACATCAAAAATGTGTCTCTTCACTACTCCATTTGGAACCTTGTTGGGGCACATCATATGTAAGGAAGGCTTGTTGGTGGATCCCACCAAAGTTTTTCATTATTGTGGGATTGGGGGAGCCTACCAGCCAAAGCGCAGTGTGTGGATTCCTTGGGCATATGGGGTACTACCAAAAATTTATTAAGGGTATGCCAAGATCATCCGCCATTGGAGAAGTTACTAAAACACAAAAGTGCATTTCACTGGGGAGAGGTGCAATAGACAATGTTTGATACATTGAAGAATAGGCTTATCATTACACCCATATTACACTTTCCCTCTTGGGATAAGCCATTCCATGTACATGTTGATGCTTTGGGATGGCGATTGGGGTAGTCTTAGCACATCCTAGAGAAGGGATTGTTGACCACCCCTTGTGTTTGCTAGCAGGAAGTTAACACCAGTAGAAAAACTACACTACTACTGAGCACGAAGCACTATCAATGATCTACATTTGCTACAAAATTTAGGAAATATATCTATTGGCAACACCCTTCATATTCTACATAGACCACATGGCATTGAAGTACTTGGTGAAAAAGCCCATTTTGCAAGGCACATATGTCGGTGGGTCTTGTTGTTTCAAGAGTTTGAGTTTATAGTTGTTGTGAAACCAGGAAAGAGTAACTCGAGGCTAACCATTTGTCAAGGATTGACTCAGGGGAGGATGCGTAGAGCATTGAGGATACTATGCTAGATGCACAATTATTTAGGTTGTGGTGCATGCCCTCTTGACTTAGAAGATATTGTTGTGTTTCTCAAAATGGGTGTGGCACCAGAGAGGAATGAAGACTCTGGAAAGAAAATAGTTAGCCATACGTGTCACTGCCCTACATGTTAATCAGTGGAGACTTATACAAACTAGGTCACGATGATGAGGTTTTGTGTCGGTGTGTGTTGGAACATGAGCATGCATTGCAATCATGGAGGAAGCACATGGTGGGATTGGAGGACACTATGCAGGGAATGCCACCACGTGAAAGATTCTACTTGGTAGGATTTGGTGGGAAAGCATCTACCAGGATTGCATTGAGTTTTGTAAGGCTGTGACCATTTCCAATGCCTTGGAAAACTAGGAAGAAGGGATGAGATGCCCTTGAGGCCGATGATAGCTAGCAAAACCATTTGAGAAGTGGGCCATTGATTTTGTAGGACCAATTTCACCTACCACGTGAAGGATTGTTCACACTATATCATCACTTGCACTTGACTACTTAACAAGATGGGAAGAGGCAACACCTATAAAGGACTACACAACAACAACAACAACTAGGTTTTTGTGGGAAAATATAATCAGTAGATATGGATGTCCATTGAGTTTAACAGTGATAGGGGTACCCATTTCTTGAATGAGATAGTCAGAATCTTGTTGGAAGAATTCATGATAGCCCACCATAAGACTACCCCATATCACCCACAAGCTAATGGAACTACTTGAGGCATTTAACAAAATTTTGAGTCACACGCTTGAAAAATTGTGATGTGGGAAGATAGGATTGGGATGACAAAGTTTCAGTTGTACTATGGGCGTATAGGACTACCTACAAGAAATTAAACAAGGCCACACCATTCCAATTGGTGTTTGGCATGGAAGTTGTGTTACTAGTAGAATTCATGCTACCATCCTACGTATTGCATGCACAGGAGGATTAGATGATGAAAAGCACTACTACAAGAGCACATGGAGAAGTTAATGCAGTTGGATGAAAGGTGATCACTTGCTAGGTGGAGTTAAAAGACTGAAAAGGTGCATGAAAAAAAAAAATCATGGCATGATCATCATATTAAAAACAAACAATTCAGGTTGGGTAGATGGTCTTGCTTTATGACTCCAAATTTTATGTGCCATCTGAGAAACTGAAATTCCATTGGTTAGGGCCATATATCATCTCATACATCCTTGATTCAGTGCATGCATGTTAGATACAAGCACTTGGATGGGATGAGAGATTACTAGGCCATTTCAATGGGAGTAGGTTGAAGCCCTACTATAAATAAGGCTTTTGTGTATGTAATCATAAATAAGGTAGTATTTCCATTTAGCCTAGGGTTTCCTTTAATGCATTTTCCTTTCTTTGTGTTTCCCTTCTTTTGTTGTTCCCTTTCTTTTTTTTTTGTGTGCATTGTGCGCTGGTAGCCACTTATTATTTTCAAAAAAATTCTATGCATGAGGGACCATGCATCCATTTTTGTGTGGGGTGGAGTAATGTGACAAGTAATGGAAGTTGGTAGTGGAAGCTATGTTTGATGGCCCAGATTGAAGAATCAAAAGCATGAAGTTTGGAAGAGCACGCATAGAAAAGGTGGACATAAGGAGTTTGGTGTCAGGAGAGATTTACAAAGACCACGTACAAAGTATGAAAAGTGCACAGGAACAACATGAGGTAGGTGATGTCAAAAATCGGGTAAGGACAGAAGAAGTGCCTTCGGTGTTGTGAGCGCATGTAAGGATCTTCGGTCAGTAAGGATTTTTTTGTGCCAAAAGGTTGTAGAAGTTTTCACATAGATTGGGCATGGGGTAAAAGCATTGAAGGTTGGCTTATGAGGAAAAATCCACCTTTATTGTAAAGGTATGATGGTAGGTGGCATTGCATTTATTGTGGAAAAAGAAGAAAAAACTATAAGTAAGAGGTTGGGATACATTATTGTTACATTGCATTTGTGATATCGAAGAGCTCTTGTGAACTAGGGCATCCTTGAGAAAAGTTACATGAAAGAAGGTTGTGAAGATCTGAGTGCATAGCAGTTTGATTAATGAACCAGGGTGGAAAAATAGTACATGGGTGAGAGGAAAGGGTTGTTGGAGTTTTGAAACCCGCATAAGAATACGTCCATCTTGTGGAAGGAAGGGTTTTCTAGGTTAGGGTTCCAAATCTAGGGCACAAGGATTGAAGGGATTTTTCACGTAAGAGTAGAGCCACGAGTTAAGAGCAGAGCCAGATCGAAGGAGAAAGAATTTTAAAATAACTTGACAGAGAAATGGCACCAAGGAAAGTAACCACCATTTCACCAAAGAAGGGCAAGGGAAAAGGGAAACAAGTTGTTTCCACTAGTTTCAATGAGGAATGGTACATGGAAATGCAATACCCAGATGGCGTATTGCTGGAAAAGAATGGGTGTCTCACATGTGAGAAAGATGGTTGTAAGTGACTACAACCATCAAACAAGCACCACAGAGAAAGAGATGGCATTGGAAATGGTTAGACCTATAAACAAGAGGACACCAGATGGAATGCCCATCTACGATGATGAAGTAAAGGTGAAGATGGAGAAGGTCGGGTTATTATAACTCTATGAGTTTCCCTATTTTGGAAAACCCGGCGGTTTGTACCAATGGCTAATGTCACACATGCATGAAGACCATTTCTACTTCACGTAGGATGAAGGATGAGGATAACTCCCCAACTAATCTCCAAATTTACTGGTCTTACCTATGAGGGAGATTCATTTGATGATGACTTGGATGACAAGGAGGCCATAAAGAAAATTATGGAGGCCTATGACTATAAGAAGGGGTCACATGTACTTTGACATCTCAGTGATTTCTGACCTATGATGAGGATGGCCACGTGCTTTGGTCACAAAACTAAATGGATAGGAAAGATGGACCCAGATCAACAAGGCATGGTTGAATGTTTTCCAAAGATCTCGGAGGGGACCATCTATAACCTCTCGGCATTCATAGTAGAGAGATCATCAGTGTGTGCACACGTGTGATGGGAAAAGATCATGTTTGGTAACATCCTCCTTACCATCATCTTTTAAAAATTGGAGTGCTCGATGGGCTAGAAAAATTTGTATGGGAGTACCCAGATGAGAACCCCTCCCTACAAAAATATTTGAGAAGTATACTTGCGAAACAATGATGGCCACCCACAGGCACACTGGAGAAATGGTATAAGTGAATGTGTGATGCATTTGGGGCCGAGTGGAGAATACCTAAGAAATTTCCATCTCTAGTGCAAGGAGAAGCCAAGTTTGTAGTATACCAACATTTCTGTATTGGCAGGTTCACTTTGGCAGACAACACCAAGAGCCCATGGTGCAAATTACCTTTCTCCTTCATTGCATAATACTTCCAAGCCGGGTCAACCACTTCAAGGAGGAAAAAAGTTGAGGTTTGATCTCAGCATGGTGGACCAAGACTACCATGAGTTGCACATGACTCTGATATACCCAAAGAAGCATGCACTATGTGGAGAAGTATGTCTCCCATGACATGCATATGATGAAGCTAGTAACCTTGCTATTGTTGGAAGAACCACAACAAGGGTATACCTATGCATAAGGCCAAAATATGAGAAGGGTGCCTATGTGGAAAATGATGTCTCAATCCCAGAAGACCCTACCACAAGAAAAGGTCACACCAAGAGGAGAGGGAGAGAGGAGGCTCTTGAGAAAAAGGCACCAAGTATGCAGATAGCACAATCTGTAGGCGTGCAGAGTCGAGTGCAAATCCAAGCACCTATGCATGGAGAAAAAGTCCCCACGAAGAAAAAAAAAAGACACACGAAGAGGAAGTGCCAGAGAAAGAAAATCCCCCTAAAAATAAGAATCACCAACAAGGAAGGAGTCACCTCTTTGAAGAAGAGAAGGAAGAGTCTCCTATACTAGAATCACCAGTTAGGAAGAAGCAAAAGGTAGCAGAAAAGGTGGACTCAGAAGAAATGAGATCTTGGAGGCTTACAAGGGTGATAGGGATGATGATGAGCATGAAGAGGCTCAAGACCATCCATGTGTATGATGTACATGACTCGAGAGAAGAAGGGAATGAAGAGAAGGATGAGGATGAAGGAAGATGCTCATGGAAAGGGGGAAAGTGAGGAAGTGAACACTAAGGATCAAAGGACCCCAAGCCTCACCAAGGAGTAGATAGAAGATGTCCATGGAAAGGGAGGTAGTGGGTATCATAAAGGACTTGGTGGAGCAAGGAGGTGGAGCATAGCATATGAAGTGCTCAAGGAGATGGAGAGGAGAGAGTGTAGAGAAGGAATATGGAAGCATGGGTGGAGATCCCAGCCTGGTGGTAAGCTTTCCTAAGGTAACATGCATAGGAGGAAAAGGTGTGGTAGTGGCGCAAGGAGAAGGAATGGGTTATATCAATGATCTAAATAAGGTATTACATGTGCACATTCCAAAGTATCATGCCTTCCAACCAACTCCTTGCATGGTCTTCATTTGAAGAAGAGGTGCATACCCTCATACAAGAAAGATGTTATCTTGGGATTTTGAGTCCCATGTTGATGAGCCAAATTCAAAGTCAATCGAGAGCACTGATGAAAATACCAGAGTCTAAGGGAGTAAACCCTCTAGTGAATGCTCAATAGTTATCTGATGAGAAAGTTTGTAATGCACTCAACAAGGTGTCGGTGGAGGTTGAGGTGAGACTCTTTGGGAGGAATGATAGAGTAAGGGTCTGGAGGAAGAACTGGAAAAGAATGAAGAAATCATTGAGAAAAGCAAGGATTTAAAGCAGGAGGAGCTTGATCGATGCACACACAATTAAGGCATGAATTGAGGGAGGAGAAGGTGAAGGTGTGTGAGGTGTATAAGAAGATAGAGATGATTACAGATGCCATAATCTTGAAGCACCCAGACCTAGCCCTACTTGAGAAAAAATATGAGTCAACCTTGCAATGCTTGGAAGACTTAACCCACATCCTCACCATGGAAAGGTGGCCACTCGCATTGGAATCAGTAGAAGAGGCATTGGCACACTAGAAGGAGGAAGAGAAACTAAAGATCGGGAAATAGTTACTCGATATTTAAGCTCCTTTCCATTGTGAATACCACCATGCAAATGGTTGAGGTTGTGTATGATAATTGCATGAATAGAGAGACAGGGTAGCAAGCATACTAGTTGTTACACATGAGGTGGATCTAAAGAGAATTCCAAGAGAAGAACAAAGGAAATAGGGTGGAGTGGGATAAAATCCTAGCCGAAGAGGTTGAGAAGAAGATGGAAGCAATCAAAGCCTTGTGGGGTTTGATTAAGAATCGGCTTAAGGAGTTGTATCCCAGATCACTCACAGAATGGATGCATGTTGACATGACCTTAGCAAGCAGTAGAAGGAATTGTAGATACGTTGAATGCTAAGGGTGATGAATTGAGTTTGAGGAGGTGAGCACTCTAGTGGGTGACCTACTTTAGTAGGCAGCACAGGGTGAAGTGGATGCTTGGAGAAGATTGAGGTGACAGTAAGGAAGGAGTTCCCACTCCTCTTGCAGTAGTAAAAGTTCTTGAAGTTCTTCATTCTTTCATTCTTCCATTCTTCATTCTTCCATTCTTTCATTCTTCATTCAAATTGTTTGGGTCCCTCTATTCTTTATTCTTTGAAGAAGTAGTATGTTTCGAGGATGGAGAACAAGCTTAGTGTGGGGTGATGTTGGGCCTTGAATATTGGCTAAGTACCAAAGGGCGCACATGCACGGGACCCGATGAGAGAAGAGCACATGTAGGAAAGCATGAGGACAAAGAGGTTTTAAGAAGGGTTTAGGAGAAACCAGGGGCACGTGTGGAAGGCGAAGAACATTGGGTTCAAAGGACTTATCCATATTTGGCATTTTAGAGGCACTTGAGGAAAAATGTGACCCACTAGGCATGTTGAGTGGATAAGGTGCCATCTGGAACCTTGAGGTCAAGAAAAGGATATTCCACGTAGGAATATTCCCAGGAAGACATCATTACAGAGAGTGGAGGGTTGCAAAAGGGATAAGCATTCACCATTGGAGGACCACATTGACACTTGGCATGTGATCTTTCATGAGAGAAGGCATGGCGGTGGGTGTTGATCCTATAAAAATATGCTCGAAAAGCAAGGAAAAGAGAGAGAAAAAGAAGAGAGAAGAGAATGCATAGAGAGTAAAATGTTGAGTAATAGAGGGTTGCAGTAATGCTAGGGTTTAGAGAACTTAGTGCTGAGGGTTCTAAAGGATGTAATAGGCCTTTGTATGGCATTAGGGTCTATAACAAGGGTTGAAATGGGAGGGTATAGCTAGGATCTCTCATCAGGGAAGATCTATAGGGATTAAGTCTCTGTTATTTAAGAGTATGGTCTGTGATGACCTCCTTTGAATGTAATGTGGCTACCAATGAATATATATAAGGGTTCATTATTGTATATCATGTCTAAGGGTGTAAACCCTTGTGTTATATGATTTCATGGTTCAGATCTGGTTTATTATGCTTTTTACATTGTTATTAAGTTTCTGTAATGCATTGATATATGGATCTGTAAGTTGTCCCCTTCCACTTTTCTTTTAACTAAATGTTTGTACTTATCATTCTGTAAATCATCCTCCTTGATGGCAAAAAACTTCTCACAATGCTCACATATTGTTGATGCATACTTAGTCCCGTCACCTTATTTTCTTTTGTTTATCTCGACTTTAAGCCCATAAATTGGAGTCGATTAGAGTTATTTTCAAATGTCTTCGCCTTGCATATTGACTTACGTCAAGTGCTCCAAGTCTCAAAGGAAGGCAAAATTCTCCTAAGGTTCATCCTACTCATTAATCGCCCAAAGATTTAATGGGTGAACGATCCGCAAACAATTGAACTCATTAATTTTACCAAACAATTTTTCAAAAATCTCTACCTCTTTAGGAGATTTGGTAGTTGAAATAAAAAAGCTGAAGCTTATCCGTAACATTGAGAAAAATGAGTCCCATGGCGTCTTCTTACTTGCACGCATAATCATACTTATCCTTCTCATTGGTAAAGGTAGGAACTAAATCTTGAAAAATGTGCCACAGAGACCACAAGATTTGAGAAAATGTTCCATTTTTAGCTTCCAAACATGATAGTTGGATGAATTTAATGGTTCAAATAGGCATAGATTCATGATGTTTGTTGACACTAACAAAGAAGGCGAGACTTCTTGACATGGCGGAAAACGAACAATTCTCCCCCAAAAATTGTACTTCCTCACATGGTAATAAAAATTAAACCAATGGAGCAGGTCAAAAAACATGCGGTTTGCAAAAATGGCACTCGATTTCGAGTTATCGGAAAAAGATATTAAGCTTTCAAATTCTCGTAAAATAGGTCAAATTTAATTTAAAATGACGGTGATTAAAAAATCAAACCAAACGAGAGGCAAAGGTGGTCGTGTGACCACTCGTTGGAATCGGGAGAAGATGTAGATTCTAAGTATTCCTTCCATTTATAAACAACCCTAAAAATAAATATTCATTTAACTCAAAACATGATTATTAACCCCAAAAAAATATTTAAGAAAAACTATAGAACAAAATAATTTTTCAAAAAACTATAGTTTTGCAAAAAATAATTTAATTGGCCAATTAGAATTGGTTGTGCATGCAGCAAATTAATTAAAGAAATAAACTCACGGCTCATATAAAATAAATGTGGAGCTGATCCAAAACTACGTGAACTCTATCAAAGAGATAGAGAGGTTGAGCCTCACGGTTGATGTGCGGCAAAAAAGGTGGATCTATGAGAAATCTGCCACTAAAAATGTCTAAATGTCAAGCAAAAAACACCTTTGGTTGATTGTTTAACACGAGTTGAACAAAACACATCTGGCTGGGTAGAGGAAATGTGTTGGGTCAGATCCACACACAAGCAAAGGAGTTCTCAACAACAAGGAGGCAGATTGAGCTGTGCAAGGGCCGAGTTGAGGAACAACAAGCCTCAACAAACACTTTCCAACAAAGCAAAAACCTTCAATCTCCAGCAACAAAATTACACAAACAATGGTGAAACTAGGTAACATGCAATAACCATAAAGCTCTGATACCATAAAGGAGAGCACAACTAGATCTTAGCATGAAAACAAAGTACACAACTTTAAAATAATTATGTAATTTGCAGAGAAAAATACAAATGAAAATATCATTCAAACTTTTGTATTTCACATCTGTGAACACACAATTATATAATGTTTAAAAACTAATCCTAAACCAAAAATAGAGAGGAAACACTAAAACAAGGAGATAATCACATCTCCATAAATCAGTGGAGAAACAACTCAAACAACTCCAAGAAGTTACGGGAAGCAACAATATCCCATAAACTAATTAAAAATAATTATAGCTCTCAAATGAGCTTATTTAAGGTGCAAAATATCTAGTTCACAAAGACAAGTGTAAATGTGTTTACACCAGCAGTATCATCAAGCATCAAAGACCCTACTGTGAAACATCCCTCAATCTCTCCAAGGCCTTGATGGATGCTCGGAAGGTTTTTAACAAGTTTCCCAAATAGTTTTACGGTGTCGTTTAAAGTTTTGGTTTCGATGTTGTTATTTTGGTTTCACTGATTGTTGTTATGTTATTTTTGGTTGTTGTTGGGCTTCTTGTAGCCACTTTACCCCTGCCTTGATCTCTATTATTATATATAGCTATCTTAGGTGTTTATTATTGGGTTGTGGCCCCCACTTATCAAAAAACTATTATGTTTACTTTGTATATCCCGGCTTTTGATCCTTTTGTTCTTCGCGGTATGGTCCCCTTCAAAATAATTTACCAATACTAAAAAAACCAATTTTCAAATTAAAAAACATGACATATTATTGAGCTCATATGATTTTATTGGTATTGTTACCCATTCTCTAGTGTAGCTCTAGATTATGCATCTGTGTAATTTTTTTAGGAAATGTTTCATGTATATTTGATAATGTCACTAACATAGCTAGTAGAGTCAAGTATAACCAAAGGAAAAAATTATTTAATTATATATTCCCAATTTTTTGAGGGAAATGTCTATTTTTTTATGGAGGAATTAGTAGGCCTTTTCCATATACCACTCTTCACAAAACCATGAGAGCTACATAATATTTTTATTGCTTTGCGAAAAAATGGAGATTTGTTTAGGTTTGAATCCCATCACCTACTTGATATTGGTAAATCAAACCTGCAAGTAACCTTGTATAAAAAATATATTTGTTGCATTATGAGCACCCCTACTGATTAATTAACTCCATCCTTGGAAAAAATTTCCTTCCGTGATAAATTTATATGATATTTGTAATAATTTTGTATAGTTTATCTAAATATGTGATTTATTATGACCCTAATGTAAATTTTAAAATACGAGAATGCAGGTAACTTTTATTTATTTTCTTGATGGGAAAGAAATATTAACTGACATAGTGAGAAGGGTGTCCACTAAAATTATTGCTTAGGGTGCTCCTAACCTTTAATT
This sequence comes from Taxus wallichiana var. yunnanensis, assembly GCA_018340775.1. Classification (NCBI taxonomy): domain Eukaryota; kingdom Viridiplantae; phylum Streptophyta; class Pinopsida; order Cupressales; family Taxaceae; genus Taxus; species Taxus wallichiana. Next base: position 191,199,951 of record CM031240.1, on the reverse strand, counting down.
AGGAATTTCCGTAGATGGTAGATAGATAAGTGTTTATTAGATGATAAATGCTTAGAGGAAACATGTATATATATGGGTTTTTAATTTGAAATTTGAGGTTGGTGGTGTGTAAGAAAAACCCAAAACATAAGGTGTGAAAGTAGAAAGAGTAAAAAATGAGCCCAATATGCGTAAAAGACATAAAAACAAAAGGGGACATGGTTGTATGGCTTGGGACCGAGATCATATAATGGTCTAGACCAAATTGTATGATCTTGTACCAAAGTCAAATAAAGTAAAAAAATCAATTACAAAAGCTTGAGATCTTTGTGACATGAAGTAAAATCATATGAAAAATGTACATATTAATAGAAATATTTGTTTCCCATGACTATATATAACACCATTATAAAGACTGAAAATTATTGGGTTGATATTACCGCATGGATGATGTTATATACCTATATGCTATATAAATGACCATAATGAAGCTTTGAAAACAAAGTGAGGCTCTATATATTATGATAGGTGCATTTAATTTAGATAGGTGTATTGAGTTGAAACTACCATGTGGATGATGCTACTCACCTATATATGTTAGATAAATGACCATAGTGAAGCCTTGTTTTTAGGTTCTATAGTATAGAATTATTTACCTTTGTTTAAGGCTCTAAGCCTTGAGCTAAACAATAGTAAAATCATTCTTTATAATCTACCATGTATTTGTTATAACATCTCTCACAAACAAGACATATTTGAACCATTGGTTAACCCCTTTAGGAAACCAATCTTGACTCTTGATTCCCCCACTTATTCCATCTCTGCAAAAAAAAACCCTTCTTGGGGTTATACTCCACATGTTTTTAAAAAAATCCTTATTTTCTAAGTAGCTACATGAGAATTTATGATTTACCCGCCATCTACTTACCCATCACAAAAACATCTACCATCAACATGGTCATTGTAGTCTAGCCTACAAAACAAATAGTGAATCGGTCATTTTTTCCTTTGGATTCACTTGACGCAACACAAAAACAAAAACAAAAAGAAATAAACTTGAGAACTAAAGTTAAGTAAAACTAGCAACAACATCCATAGGTTCTTGTGGAATATTGATAGACTTATGATTATTGGTACAAAATGGCTAAAAGCATATGTAGAGAATTTTATTAGATGTATTTTATAGCCAATATGTTAATGAAAACATCTTGAAGCCCATAAAATTAACATAATCATCTACAATTATTTTATGAAGTAAAGAATTATAAATATTACTTTTAAATACCATAATTCATGATGCATTTTGTTAAACATTTCACGCTTGCAATATATATGTGCTTTTATATTAGTACTTGTAACTACAACATGTGGAAGAAAAGTTATTTGAATATGATATTGACAATGTTGGTACTTCTAAGTCTTTATTATTATAAATAAAATAAAGGTGTTCATTATTATTAAACCCCATAAAGTATATTTTTGTGATGTAATATATGTTTTTGGAATATAGACCATCTATAAAAATATATATATATTATAATGGTTCAAAATATTATCATGCAAGACCAATTTTTGTAACTATTGGTTAAGATTATATCAATTTATATATTATCTCTATCAATAAGTATATATGATTTTTGTGCATGTAATAGTAATTTTAGACTAATTACCTTACACCTATCGACCTTCCATGAGCACCTATAGATGATGTTGCTAGCTTAAATTGTTGGGGAATGTTTTTATTTTGTCCTTGGACATATTGAAATTGAATGACAAGGAACCAAACATTTGGGCCTTTGCTACTTATTTCAATCCATGTTTAATGTACTTAAATGTGTGGTTTTATTGTGTACATTTAAATTACTAAAATATACGAAAAATGTTAATGTCAATTATGCTTTCTTAAACTGCACTTTGAAAGGGATGGAATCGTTATAGTCGTGAACGAGCCATTAATTCTCATCTTCATTAGTGTATGTAGTGAGTGATGCACATGCGACCTTGTAATTACCACAAACCGCATGACAGAAATTGAGCTCTAATAATCGTCATTTTTATTGTTTTAAAGTAATTCAAATTGATGAAATAAGATGAAGAGTCACCTCTATAAAAATGAATGTTTTGTATAGGAATAACCATGTAATTTTCACCATCACATTGTATCTCCACCAGGGATGTAGTGACAAGGAAATAAAATCATACAATATGGAATTTTTAAAGGATATTAAGATAGTGAAACCAGACCATTTAGTTCCATTTCAAAATGCATAGTTGAGGGAAGTACTTGGCATCATCAAAAACATCATATTTTAAGGAACAACCCGAGATCAACCAAATCTTCCATAAGGTTGGGGTGAGCTAATATGTATATTTTTATTTAGGTCTTGAACTTCTTACAAAAAAGGTATTGTGAAGAAAGCATCATGAAAGAAGGAAACACACCTCTCATCCCATACCTTAAACCAGATAGATTAACATAGTTAAGAAGGTTTGAATTGGGGATAATGTTAGTTCTATTTTTAGAAGCTCTCTAGATTCAAGTGCATACTTTCTAGTTATAAACTCCATAGTTTCAAGTGTATCAGTGCTGAAATACGTAGTGGTGAAATCATCTTTTATAAAGAAAAATATCTATCTCTTCCACCCACATGAAGGTAACCCCTAGCTTCAAGTGTATCAGCACTAAAATAAGCAAAAGAGTAACATCATCTTTCATCAAAGACACATATCTCTCTTCCACTAAGGGAATATATAACAACTTAACATTCCAGAATGAAATTCATTTTCAAATGAACTTGAGATCCTATTGGAGTTTCTTCCAAGATCTCTGATAAATAATGCTTGCACACATGTAGTTGCACAAATCCAAGAAAATCTAACAAGTGATGCAATTTTAAATTAACTCACAAAAGAAGATGGTGCAAAATTAGGAACCTCTCAATAGCTCAAGTGGTGTGTACATATAAGAGTGTTGTGTAACTCCTCCATGAGAATATTCCCAGAATAGGAAGGGGAGTTACACTCTAGAATGAGAATGTAACTCCTATGACACACTATGACATGTAAGACATGTCATAGTAACTCCTATGACACTCAATACACCTAAGAAAGATGAGTCACCAAGGGTGAGGATTTATTCCAAGTAAATAAATATGAGGAAAATAATATCCTACACCAACACCCCCTTAAGTGTAGCTTAGGTGGGTGGAAAAGAAAGGTGGGTCCCGGCAAGGCCTGATGAGGTACCCACGTACAATGCAACTCTCACAAATTGTATTAGAAAGAGAAATACCAATAGGGAAAAAACTCCCCCAAAAGAGAGACAAAGAAGAGAAGGTAGGACTAGAAAGCCCCACTTAAAGCTACAACTATTTGAAGCCACCATGTGTCTTGAAAAGAAGCCTCTGGAGTGATTTTTGATCGGATGTAGATGTAGTGAAGATTGGATCGCCATTGAAGAGTGGATCACCATAGAAGAGTGAATAAATCCCCAAGTGACTGATGGATCTCCAACCAAGGTGTGGTTTCTATCTAAGGAGCTATACTCTTCATACAACGTAGAAATGATAACTACTCCATTAAGGTATGGTGAATCCAAATAAGCAACAAAGAAGGAATGTGGAGGGCCATAGGCCCCTATAACTAAGTAAAAGACTACTTTATGTCTCATGAATCTTAAATCAAAGTGCTGCTCCTTGAAAAGTCTGCAATGGACCAAGTAGGTGGATCAAGAAGTAACTCCTCAAAATGTGGAAGGTGATAAGTGGATGGTGGAGGTGGGTCCTCATCACTACAACATTCATCTATGTTATAAGAGAAGTTATTGTCCTCTAAAATGTGCTCAAGCTCATAAGTTTCATCAAGTACATGTGAATCTAATGAAGAATATGAATGAGGGACAAAGTGAGACCAGGACTATCTCTAGAATTTCCTTCATTAGAACTATCCCAAATATGAGAGAGAATTTAGGATGACGAGTTGACCAAGTTAGAATAGATGAAGCGATCATCCATGAGAAATTGGAGGAACATCAAAAGCAGATTAAGAAATGGCTTGATAGGAAAGCTAGTGAGAAGACCTTCAACGAAGGATCTCTTTTTGAAGGGGGTCCAGACATAGACAAGGCCGAGGAGGCACTCCAAATTTGATGCACTACGGAGTGGGTCATTCATCATCATATTTTTAAGCAAGCTAATGCATTTGAGTTGTCAAATCTCAATGGGGAAGTATTTCAAATCCAGTTAATGAGATTCATCTTGAACACTCTTTTGAGAGGGTCATGTTTCACCTTATATGTATAGTGGGTTTACTTTCTCTCTTATATTGTTTTTTTATGGGTCCCTTATTTTTCATTGATTTGTGATCACCTGATTGAGATTCCCTCCCTCAATCTTTTTGTGGTGATCTTCCTTGAATAAATTTTTTGTTACAAGTTATTGAAACTTTTTTGTAATTCCTACCAAGTTAATGGGCCATGATGAACTACATTTTGGTGAACAAGCATGTAGATCTAAGAAAGGAAATAGATATGTTTGGTACAAATTTGAGATAGAGTTAACGATTGGGTTGTAGAAGGGATTTTCCTAAATTATTTAGACCGAGACGAGTTAAAAAAATAGACAAGTTATGGTGAGTTTCAAAGATTTTAAGATGATTTTTCAAGTTATATATTGAATCCATGCCCAATGGATACGAGAAGAATAACTAGTTCTTACCTCTAGCGAAGAAAATTTCCCCAGAGGTCACCGAATGTTTTCGAATAAGAAATCATGTTTATTTGGAAAACTTAGTAAATCAAATGGAACCACACAATCCTTCAATTTTATAGATCCCTAATTTTCCATAGATATCTAATTTTCAGCGGATTCTTACTTTTCCTCGATCTCATAAAGTTCGTGAAAGCCTTAAAATCCATACCCTCCTCAAATTATGTAGAATCCTTAAAATTCGTTTCCTCCTCAAATTCCTCATAATCCTTAAAATTTACGGGCTCCTCAAATTCTCATGGAAGAATTGAAATTCGTAACCTCCTCAAATTCCACGAAGCATTGAAATTTGTGGCCTCTTCAAATTTCACAAAATCCGTGAAATCCACATTATCTTCAAATTCGATAAATCCTTAAAATCCATGGCATCCTGAAATTCATGGAATCCTTGAAATCCACAACCTCCTCAAATTAGTGGAATATTTGAAATCCATGGCCTCCTCAATTTTTGCGGAAATATTGAAATACATGGCCTTCTCAAATTTCGTAGAATCCTTAAAATTTGTGTCTATTCAAATTATGCAAAATACTACATTTCTGCAGAAGCCTAAAATAATTTCCGCTCAACACTTGAAAATTCCACGAAAAGAGATAAAAGATACGTGAAAGTGAAAATCCACAAAAAATGTTGTGGAATAGAAAGAGAGACTCCAAGATCCAAAGAGGATTTGACATGTCATGAGGGGTGGCTAAGAGGTTAAATTTAAAGACCATGTGGCCATCAACTATGTAAGATGGCAAGGGGATCTTTAAATACTCATATTTTTATCAAGTTTACCAAATAAGACAAAATTGGTACCATTGGAAAGTTCTTGAGGAGTACTACATGTTAAAATATGTTTTGGGTTGTGATAAAGTGTATTTTTAGGCCAAAAATGAAAAATAAATCCTTGTTATTTTCATATATGAGTTTTGCAAAAGTCGGCGTGGTTATGTTGGTGCACACTTGAATGCTAATTGGTCCTTGGTGGTTGAAGAAGTGGGTGATCTTATTGATTTCAAATTTCCGGTTTCTTGTGTTCCCTTTCTTTTTCTTTAAAATGTAACTCATTTTTCATTGTAAAAATATCCTTTCTTGAATGCATGGTTATGTTGCCCATTCAATGTGGCCAAAAATGTTGAGTTACGAGACTTTTGTCTTGATTTTGTGCAATACACTCAATTCCTTCCCCATTATTGTAATAGATTGTGCATGTTTTATTTAATGATATTGTAGTTCCCCTACCCGACAACCACTTTTACGGGGGGGTATATTGGTTGGAAGACCAAGGAGAGTGACACATCCTAAATACCTTTTCAAACCTGTCTTTTCCTTGCATAATAATCCAAGCACATTATTTGAGGTCCAGAGGCATTAACCATGTGAAGCCCAAGTTAACATTGTAATTTAGTAGTAATTGGTTAGCTACATCGAATACATAACATGGCAAGGAAATTTTCCAAATGATGCTCTCGCTAATAGTAAGTGCTAAAATATTTACCATTGTGGTTGCGGCATTTAAAATTACACTTGTCACACCCTTCCGAGGGCTTCCAACTGTCGAGAGAAAGGCATGTCAAAATTTACACCAGCAAAAAAATTCAAAACCTATCAATCATTTGACAAATTGTAAGTGTAATATTTTATTCAAATTTTCAAAAGAAGGGTTGTGTGGAAAAATGGTCATCAACCACTTTGTCATTTCAATTTGTAAATCCCGATCAAATCTTTAGGCTGCAAACACAAAAATTTGGATGTTGGGCACTTTGGGAATATGGGATTAAATATACTACAAACATAAGTATATCATTTTTCCAAATTTCCATCCCATATATCAAATCATGTGACAAGTGATGATGCAGATGTTTATAGCTTAGTGGTCATTAGTTAAATTGGTAATGCCTCAACAGGGTATTTAGAGCTTAGCGGTCGCTAGGTAACCTTGGCTGGACCAGGGTAAATTTTAAGACACGAGTAAAGTCCATTAGATTTTGTCATTGTAAACAACTATTTGCATAGCTTAGCGGCCGCTAGGCTCCAACCATAGTGATATTTGGCCATATTTCTCTTGGATTAATAATTCAATTTCACTAAACAAAAAATTTCCAAAAATGTGATTTTTTTGTGAAAAAATGGAGATATCTATAGCTTAGCAGTCGCTAGATAAATTGGTAATACATCAATAGGATATTTAGAGCTTAGCGGTCACTATGTAACCTTGGCTAGACCATGGTAAATTTTAAGATACAAGCAAAGTCCATTAGATTTTGTCATTGTAAACAACTCTTTGCATAGTTTAGCTTAGCTACCCTACAACCATATAGTGATATATATATATATATATATATGAAGGTGAATTTTACAAATTTCAATTTCTCGCTAATGACGATTTGAATTAAAAAAATTGGTTATTGGTGTAAACGCAATGGCAAACTGACCCCTAAAAGTAACTTGAACCTTTAAAATTTAGGCAAATTAGTCATATCCATATACCTAAAATCTCACATAATTTTAAAAATCGGAATATTCGTGAATTAATGAAGATTTGCCACTAAAAGTTTCCCTGAGTGAAACCCACAACCTATTAGATGGAAATAGTGGACAATATCAATTAACCGTGAAGGCTCAAAGTATAAATTATGTAAGCCAAGGATCATATCAATGTCGAGTCAGAGGATCACTACATTGGAACCTATTGGCTTGAGCCCAATATGAATCAAAGGGATGTTCTTCTCATTTAACATGTCCATTAAGCAAAGTGAGTTCGAAAAGATAGTGGACATGCCAGTGCAGAATAATGAAATTCATAGAGGTGGCATATAGAAAATCAAATTTGAGTTTGAGTTAATAGTTATGGATAGTTTGCTTTTGTTTTTGTTGTCTAAATACTTGAGCGTCTAGAGGTGCGTTAACACACCCTAACACATTTAGACCAAAGATAATTGATCTTACTCATTACTTGTGTGCTTAATGTTGTAAGAAACAAACTATTAAGCAACTTTTCAAAGTAAATGAGTCAATTAATAGATGCCTTGTTTTAGGTTGAGTTTTAAAACAACGTTATAATAAAATAGACCCTATGTAGGGGGTATAGATATTTTTCTTAGATGTGATTGATGTAAAATATTATATTCAACACCTAATTAATGTTCTTAGTTTTTAAAAAACATTCATTTAAAAAAAATGAATCTCTCAATTAAAAAATGTTCTTAGTTTTTATAAACATTCATTTAAAAAAATCTCTCAATTAAAAATGTTCTTTATTTTTGTGATGTGTTTACTTAATTTACTCTTGTCATGCGAAGCGTGAAATATTTGTACTACTTTTCATCATCGAAAGGTTGGTCCAATACTTACCCTCCAAACTGAAATTCAGACCGGCCCTTCAAATTTGATCACTGGACTGGGTTGATAGGCCTGCGCACAAAGACAAATATGTACCTAAATATCTTCTCATTTTAACCTTATACGAATTGACCAATATGGATATGTATCTATGTTGGAGGTGGGTTCGTTTGGCTATGGGAGGAAAAGGGATCCGGACTCCCAGGTTTGAATCCCGCCAGATTCGACTCACTCTATTTTTTTCCCGCTTTTAGAAAAATGTTGTTGGCTCGCGTAGGGTGAAGCATCACCGGCTCAAATCAAATAACATCAAAGATGAATTTGTCTTCTTGGATTTTAACGGATGATATTCTATGATGTCCTTTTATGTTCAAATCGTATTCTACAGGAAAAATCTGTCTGATCACTCTGCAACAACAAAAATTACACCAAAACCCTTGAATCGAGCTCTACCATGAGGTACATTGAGCAGGGTAAAATAATTTTTGTTTTCGAAGTTTTCTTCAACACAAAATTCGACCATCATGGAGAACATTGATTTAAAGGAGGATCAAGCTTCTGAAAGTGTTTCGGTTCTGGAGGAGAAAGTGATTACAGAGAAATCTGATGAGGATCATGACCATGTTATTACTGTTGAAGAACAAAGTGTAAATGTTCACAATGGAAAAACTAAAGTAAAATATGTTGAAGCGGACAAGGATGAAATTACTGATGATCAGACTCTAGACGTCCCCGTTAAAGAGAAGGATTACGAGCCTATTTTTAATGGAACTGAAAATCCCCCTTCAGAATTTGATTTGGCTGTGTAAGGCACCACTGCTTGGCCTAAGAAAGCCACTGCTCGGAAGAACTATGTATTAGAGCGCAGTGTTGTGGTTGGGAATTTTATAAGGGGTCTATCTGGTAAGAGAGAGATATTGATATGAAAAATGTAGATCCGGAGGGTAATGTTGCCACTAACGACGAAGAAGATAAGAAGACAAATTTGTTTAAGGACTGGAATGCTTGGAATCCTTTGACTTTGGTCAAGAATGGTTTAGAAGGAAATGCAGAGGCAAAGAGTTTCAAGGTCGGATGGAATTACAAGCTTTAAGGGCACAAGAACCTACATCTAAAGGTATTTCATTCACTCATGATGGGAAGTTTGTAGAAGGTGAGACTACAAGGACTCTATGAATATTTAATCCTGTCATACATGTATATTATGAGTGTGACCATGGCCGTAAAGTTTCCAAAGCGAGATAACATATCTATAAAATATGGAGTGATGCACGTAGCATGTGAACTATTTGACAAATGCCTTAGACAAATGTAGACTTACGGAATGCTTCATTTTTGGGACATGCACAAATTGTTTTATTGAAGAGGCCTTAAAAATATCAAACAAAATGCAAATCGAGGAGTTTCAATGCACGTGAATTGTTTGGCGTAATATTAAAAGAGAGTTGGAGCCTTGTGAATGTAGAAGAACCCACCGGAGAACCTCATACACTATGAATGTTAATATTTTTCAGGCATGGTCTCCTTACCTTCATATTTTATATTTTTGTATGATTCGGTTTTTCATTTGTAATATAGTAGAAATACTAAACCATTAGATACTTAAACAATTGGATATTTTAACCAGACTGTTAGTGCGAAACAATAAAACTCCACCTTGTGATTTATGTTACTGATTTACAATTTGACAATCAAATGTGTTGCTACCACAACCTTATGCATTGCATAAAACGGGGTAATTGTAATTAGGTGCTCGTGCCCACCGGTACCCGAGTGAGAGTTAGATGATTCACAACTAAACACAACCCTTTTTCATTTACTTGCAAAGTTAGAAAAATAGCACATTCATGAGAACCTAAGTAAAATAACATTCTCGAGCCCCATAAAAGCGATGTCAAGTGTCGTATGTGTTCCTTGTTATGTGGAAAGTCACACCAAGCATTAGATTAACCTCAATTGATTGTTTGTGCTCTCTTATCTTCCCCTCTAAGAGCCATGTTACCCATTTTGTAGTTTTAGGGAGCTATTAAAACTAAAAGTTGGTTTTCATTTTCTCACCATTTGGACCCTAAGCAAAGAAACACTTTTCCGCTTTCTTACAAACCTCTAATATTTCTACTAGACAATTACTTGTAACCTTTAGTTTGGGAAAAACACATTTATAGAGGGTTTGGAAAAGGGGTTTTTTACGCCTCTTCCATTGTTTGACTAGGTCAAATCCGACCAACTACGACCAATGGCTCAAAAACCATCATCGCTTATAACATGTTTGCCGATTCTCGCTTCCAACCCCGGCGAAATTCTTTATATATAGGAGGGCATGTAGGAATATTTCCATGGAGAGTTCATCTATAGAAATTCAATTTTTGGATGAGGTTTCTCATCCCTTGAGCTAAAATTGGTTGCTTTTGCAACTAGGCCAATTATGACCAATGGCCCCGAAAAACTAGCCGCAAATTGTGAACCGTTCACCGCTTACGAATTCCATAACTTCCTGTAATTTATTTGTAAATAGGAGGATAGGAAGAAACTTAATTGTTATACATTTTCCCATCAGAAGACATTTTTCGAACGTGGTTCATAAACCTCCAAACCAAATATAGACATTTTCAGCCTAATAGAAAAAATTTAAAATAAGGTCGTATGAAGGAGTCAAGATAGTAAACTATCGTGAAAACTTTTGAAACGTATAAGTAAATTTAAGAAACTCTCTCTTGTGGCTTCTTGTGTGAAATGTGACTTTTGGAAAAATAGTGTTTCTCTCTATTCTCTCTCTTCCTTATCTCTCTCTCTCCCCTTAGATAAGAAATGAAATCAAATAAAATGAACATATGTCTCTAACCCTCTTCTATTGCGTGTGAATTATTCTGATTATGTAAATGGAAAACTAAAAACGTTAATTATGTTAGATTTAGGTGGATTTCATGCTAGCACTTGTGTTGACCATGCGGTGGTTGCAGGTACTAAGACACGAAGAAAGAAAAGTGTACTAGTGAATTCATAACTTGTTATTTAGAAAAATGAAATTGTATCTGAAGTTATAAGCAACAATAATGTTAAATATTTCAAATAATTATTGTTGAAATTTTGCAATATGTATGAGTCACAAGTGTTTAGGATTGTTTGGGAAATGTGTATCTAACAATGAGTTTCATTTTGATTCAAAATCATGTATTGTAAAATTTGGATGTATATGTTAAATGTAATTGAGTTTGACATCTTATAGTGCCTTTTTCAGTGTGAAATTGATGACTAAATATCTGGTGTGTTGTGTTATTTTCCTTGATAACATAGAAATAAAATCTAAATAAAACAGTCAACCCTGGTATAAAACTCTCGCATAACTACCTTCTCGTGTGATCCTTCTTAACACAAAAAAACTAAAACCATAGGGTGAACCTAAATCATTAAACTCAATGGAAAATTCTAGCTTAAGGAAATAAAATCCCAAGTTTGAGGTTATCATCTTAGCCTATATGCTTAGTGACATTATCGTGAACACGATAGTTAGAAATGAAATGGTTAAACATTGTCTTGGTTATGGGGTCCCCTCCTAGGATTGGTACTTGTGTGTGTGTTGGTCTGAAAATCGTCGGATGGGCAAGGTGTCATGGGAAACAGGCTAATAATGTGTAGGGCACAGCCCTCTTTGAGACAAAGAAAGCAAAAACTGTTTATTGCTAATCTATCAAGCAGAATATATGCAAATCTACACTATTCTAACTTCGTAGGGGTTTGGAATCTCATCCCAAAGTAGAGGTAGTTCCAACTACGAATAGAAAGGTAGGAGAGAAGGAACGGAGGAAGGTAGATCTAAATAAAGAAGAGAAATGAATTCCAAGACAGAAGGTTAGAGGGTTTATGCTTTGGGCTGGTAGTAAACAAAGCCAAAATTACTTGCATAAACAAATAAAACAATACTTGATGAACATATGACGATATTAGGAAAGAATCCAATGAAATAAAAACATAGATCTAACTTAAGAAAGATTTGATGCAAATAACACATAGATTTAGCACAAAGTCTCGAAAATGTGTATTAATATTTCTTGATTTACAAGAAAACACAAAGTCTTTCTCTCCTTACTTTTTTTTTCATACAAAAATGTTCACCGAATACAACAAGTATTCCAAGTATTTATAGAAAGAGAGGAGGAAAGAAGACAAAAGCAAACCAACCACTATTTAAAAAATATCTTACAAGATATTTACAAAATATCTAAAAAGTCAAAAGTTGACTTTGGGCAAGTTTTTGGATGGCAACATCCCATGGTGCAACATGGATGATCTCATCGTAAAAGCCAACATACTTTTTAAATATCTTTACAAAAATGATCAAAGCGTACACAAGATGAGAAACTACTCCTCGTCATCTCTTTCCTTAAACGGAGTGTCTTGCTTTCCGATCGGAGAGGCAATGTGACACTGAGCTCGTATTCCATAAACTTGCTGATCATGCATCATGATCTGTAACTTTGAAATGGTCAATGACTTCGAAGTTTCTTTTTCATTCTTGACCTTGCGTAACCCGGTGAACTCCTCTCATGCATCGATCAAGAAGCCAATGAAATCGCGGTAGGCTAAGAGGTTATTGATTGACTCTCGGTTACGAAAGTGACCTTTGGTGCCAAACCTTGAGTGACTATAGCCTTAAAGCACCGGAATGTATTGTTTTCTTCCTCAAGGTGAATGATTCACCGAGCATCCTTGAGACATCTTTGTAACTTTACTCGCTCCATGTCAGATCGTGTCCAGGGTTTCATCCTTGATTTTATCTATACTCTCTAGGATATATTCCATTTTATCAACCGGTAATCTAATGCAACAAGAGCTTTATTATGTGCCCGCTGGGTGATCGATTACGATGACCTTTAATAGGTCGTCACCGAAAGCGCTTACCATTGCTTGAATGTTTCATGTTGCAACCTCGGCATTATCCAACTCTTCGAGAGGGATCCTACTACTACTTGTAGCTCCTTATTTGCCCGATCTATATCCCAAGAGAGCACTATGAATTTCTTAATCATTTCCTCACTATCTCTGAGGATTCGCTCAATCCAGGAGGATATAGCTGCGCCTTGTTCGCCAATCTTAGAATATTCATTTATTTTGTCTTGACTAAGAACTTCAATAGGTTTGGCGGTAGTCACAGGAGGAGCATTTCCCATTCTCTGCAATGCTTGGAGAAGATGTTTATTTTACTCCCTAAGTATTATCTTCTCCTCAATTGCTTCTGGATCTTCTTGCAAAGGGCATCTACTACGAGCAAGGCCTCTCCTTGTAGGATTTTAGATGAGGTTCCCATTGTGACTTGAGTCACTATGAAGTCTATGGAGGAGACAAATCCTTCTTTTCTTTGGTGGGATCCGGGTATGCAATCTCCATGACTCTCTCGCCTAAAGTGCTTTTTGAAAAGCGAGTTATCACTTTTTGCTTCTTGGGTCCCTTCTTTAGAATGACGGAGAAGTCCATGGGTGTGATGGGAACCTTTCTCTTATGTTGGCTTAGAGTGACGTAAATCCAAATGACTTATGGGAGTGGGAGTAGAGGAAATAGAGCAAGAAACGGAGTGAAAAGGGGAACAATGTGGAGACCTCGGGGAAGAATGTTGAAATGCTCGGTGGTGGCATTGACAAGGAGTCCAATACAATGCTAATTTTGGGGACCAAAGTTGCTATAGGAGAAGAGAAGGATGTGGAAATGAAGGGATCTATAATTGGATGAGGTAATACTTGGGTGATAGATCTGCGAGAAAGGATAAGATGGAAGAGGTGGGAGATGGAAGGGAGGAAGGGAGAGGAGAAGATACATCCATAGGAATAGATGCTTCAATGACAGGGGGGAGGAGGAGCGAAAGAAGGAATGTTGGGTACCTCGGCGATTGTAGTTGTGATAACATCTTGGGTGGATGTATTCATTGAACCTCTGTTGTTTCTTCTTTACTGGAGACAACATGTCGACCACCTTGCTTCTCGAAGTAGAAGGAGGGATTTCAGGAGCTTCTTCTTGTTTACTTGATTCTCCCTCCTTGTCTTTTCCTTTACCCTTTGGTACTTGGGCCGGCCTTAGAGGTGCTCTACCCAAGGAGAAGTAGTGAAGTCTACTCTTTGAGGTAGGTGAGACCATTTTGTTTGCACCAATATTCGGTGCACTGCAAGGTGGGCTTAACCCTCTCCCCGATGATCTTTGGTGCCTTGCTCTGTCAATCTTGGCAAATGGCCAATCATCCCCATATGTGTCAAGGTAAACCTGATCAATCTCTTGGAATCCTTTTGGAATGATGGCAACGCCATAATGTTTGATCTCTTCCAGGGCCATCCGGGAGTGATCATTTCATTTGATATCTATCTCATGTGTCGAAAGTTGATCTAAATGTCCTCAATCTCAGGAACATGGATAGGATCAATCTTTTGCCTTTGGAGGCAACTCCGATAGTCGAAGGTTGACTTGCATGGGATGTTATGCTTTAGATTCAACAATCCAAGCTTAGCATACATCTCCCGAGCTTTGGCAAGTGTGGTACAGTGTATCACCAACCGTGAAGGGGGAATGGGGTTCCTACCTTCTTTCTCTTCATGCATTTCTCATGGTAAGTGATCAGTTGCCTTGACAACTCCTAGAGGATCAGCTTGGGCCCTGCATACCTTGGTATTTTTTTCGGTTCACCCTCAAAATTCATCGCTCTAAGGTATGTGAATGTGGGGAATTGTGTGAACAATTCTCCCCATTTCTTTGTGGTAGTAGTCACGCTTGGGCTGGTCTAACCGTGTCTCGTATTCCGCGCCTTAGTAAGAGATTACCTCATAAAATAAGGTGTCATTGATTTTAGAGAACTAGGCGATGCTAGCCTCAAGCTTTAGCTCTAGGTAGAATTCATCTATTTTGACTGGGCCATACCCCATTTCAAGCCAAGCCTATGAAATCTCTTTCCGATGCTACAACGTATACAACATAGGAATTCATGTAGAACTTCCCAATTGTTAGGACTTGTTGAAGCCGCTTGGGAGATGTAGTCACCGATGATTTCACCCCAACCAAAATGCTTGATCAGGGCGTATTCTTGCTCATGGTCTCTAGGTACCTCAAAGATCCATTTGTGGAAGTAATGGGCGTCGGGAGCCCAAATACTATGTCTAGGAAGGTGATTTTATCACTCAATTCATCATTGAAGTCACTACGGTGGATGGTATGTGGCCATCTCTTGCACTGATTCTTGTTTTTCAATTAAAGCTTGTTCATCATTTGCATGCATTTGTCTTCATTTTCATCCCATGCCTTCTTGTAGTCTTCTAGACTTATGGCGACATAATGGCTATGATGAGGAATGCCCAATGTTATCTCGAAATGACAAGAAGTGAGGTCAATGATTGTCTTGCCCTCTTTGTCCTCGACACATATAGTGTCCTTGTTATAGACTCGAGCCACCAACATAATGAATTCATTATTCACAGCATTTACTATCACCCAGCCTGCAAAGTGCAATCCACTGCCCACCAACTTGTTCATCCATGGGCCACCGCTAACTGATTGGTTCTTGCCCAAATCATCCATATCAATGTGTCCTGCTTGGAGTCTCGATGTCGAGGTCGCTCTTGGCATATGATTCAGCATCCTGAATTTCTTATATTTTACTTCATCTCTTGCTTCCGAATGATTTGCTTTAGCTTTAGACTTTGTTGGTTTCTTGCTTGATGAAGACATGTGTGAGCTCAAGGATGGTTGTTGTTGTTCTGCAAGAAGAATCAAGGAGGTCCAACACATAAGAGCCATGTCAACCATCATGTTATTCATAATGAAAGCTTGTAGAATGAAGAATGAGCAATTATAAGGCTTAGGGTGCAAGGCATAGGTTTACAACATGTTGCATAGGCTTAAAAATGTTGGGCGCACTTTTGAGGATGTTGACATGGAAAAATTTGCGCCCCTGTTTATGGGAGAAAAGTTGCACTAAGGAAAAAAGGGCTCGGTTTTTGAGATGTCAACATGCAATTTTCAGCGCCAAAGGGTAAAGCGCATTCAAGAGGATGTCAACATGAGGAAAAGTGTGCTTAGTAGGAAGGGCACAATTTTGCAAGGTGTTGCACAAAAAATTCAGCGGCAAAGAAAAGGTGTGGGTGCGGGTTAGCAACACACAACATGGCATGTTGATGTTATGGGGATGGCACCTGCTTCGAAAGAATCTGTTGTGGTGAGGCATAGGTAAAGTTGGTGTTGCATGGGAAACCGGTGCGCTAAGGAAAAAAGGGGCGCGGCATGGATTTGCAGTACATAACATCCAATGTTGATGTTGCACAAGTGGCGCTATGCCTGGGAAAACTCTGTAAGTGTTTTTATACTCGGCATGGGTTTAGGCTATCTTTGCAAGAAGATACAGTGTGCCAAGGTGCAATTTTGGTAGATGTTGCAGGGAAGGACAATGCGCCATACTTTTAATCAGTTTAACAACTTAGCTTATTTTCTTTCTTTCTCTTTCTCTCTTTTTTTGATACCTCAGATGGTAAAGAGAGGGTTGTTTTGGCAAGGCGACAAGCAAGTACAAACGGGTTTGTTGGTTTCTTCAGAGGCAGAGCCCTCCGCATTTGCAGCAGATCTGGAAGGAGAGGCAAAAGAGCTTTCAACTTGGTTTGGAGATGGTAAATGTGCTATCCTTTTTAGATTTAATCCTTTTAACAACCCTAAAACCTAACACAACCAAAAACAAAAACCAAAACAATAAGGATGACAAAAGCCACTTACCCGATTTATAAAAGATGAAGGACGACGTTGGGGTCCACAGCTCAAAAATGGCACGCTGGGGTGACGAGGACAGGTGACAAGCACAGAAAAACCTTTTTCAATTTTCAAATTGTGAAAATGACAGGTGTCGGGTGCCTATTTATAGGAAAACTGGCATTTATTGTTTCACCAAATTTCTTTGGTGCACTTTTCAAAGTGTCGACACGGGTTAAAATGTGCCTTGGCATAATTTTATTAGCGTTGACATAATACTTTCAGTGCTTTAGCACATATTTCATGGTTTCAACACACCATTTTCCGCGCCTTAACAAGCACATACTTAGCACATGTTTTATGATGTTAACACGACATTTTCAAGTGCGAAAGGGCGCACATTCATTGATGTCAACACAACAATGAGTGCGCTAAAGGATTTTGTAAGGGGCACACATTTTGGTATGTCGACATGAGAATTCCTGTGCCTATTTCAAAAAGGTGCACTTTTGAGAGTGTTGACACACCATTTTCTGCACCGAGTTTAAAGAAGCTGAAAATGGCTAAGTTCTAAAAAACTTGATTTTTCGAAAGGGAGTTTTAGGCCATTTTGAACATTAATAGACTTCCTCGGGGACAAAAATAGAATTTTGGTATGGTTACTTGCAAAATTACCCTTGTCAATTTTACAGGATAACAGCTGGCTCTTTCTGGGGACTATCTTTAAGTGAAACTTAAGGGTAGAGAATCCCATATTTTCATGTGCCTATCCATTGGGTTACATAGAGTCAAAAACAAGGACGACTTGAGGGTGAACAAAATTAAAAGAAAGAAAACAAAAAGCAAACATACAATGAAAGAAAACACACGACAAAAGAAAATCAGTACAAAGAAGAGAGCAAGCTCTACTTCCTAAAGATCTTCAGGTGTTGCCCGCTATAGGGAAGTGGGAGCTTAGTTCCGTCTAGATACGAGAGATAGAAACTATTCTCTCTATTGAGCTACTTGATTTTGTATGGCCCTCTCCAAAGAGAGTCAAACTTTCCATGCATACCTTTTGGTTCTCTTCGTTTGTCCCATAGAAGGACAAGATCTCCTACTTGGAAATCTCTCTTTGGATTTCTTGTCAAATGCAGCCTCTTGACTTGATTCTGATGTTTAGTGATCTTGTCGACCACTTTCACTCACTTTTCTTCAAGTTCTGTCAGGTACATAATCCTCTTTTCAAGAGAATTCTGAAAATTTTCATCCTCAATCGCTTAATCCAAGCCAAGAGCGGGAAGTTCTCACAGAGATAGGGATTTCAGCATCAATCTCATACAACACCGGAAAGATGACATGCCGAGAGACCTCTTCAGAGTGATATGGTCCACCCACAAAGCATCATACAATGATTTGTGCCGACCATTGGTTTTCATCAACTAGCTTCCGTATGATAGTTACCAAGTTCTTGTTGTTGGATTCTACCTGACCATTTCCTTGAGGATAATAATCAAAAGCATGAGCCAAGGTTATTCTCAGATCCATAACAAAAACCAATTACTTCCCATGAAGAGAAGTTGAAGCGTTATCAAGCAATGATTTTGTGTGGAATGCCAAATCTCACAATAATATTCTCTTTCATGAAGTTATAAACAACTTCGAAGTGGCATGCTTGATGTGTATGGCCTCCACCCATTTTTTGAAGTAATCTATTGCCGTTAGGACATAACTATGTCCAAGACTCGATTGTGGATTGAGTGCTCTAATGAAATCAATTCCCCATTTCTGAAGGGTTCATCAAAATGACCGGCCTTAGGGGAAACATAGCCAACTTTGGTTTGCCAATGAACTGTTGGCAAAGTTCACATTTTTTACCAAGGTGGTCGCATCCTAAAATAGCGTTGGCTAGTAGTACCGACATGAATGATTTTATGTGTCATGTCACGATGAGGAGAAGTGACTACCGTAGGCTAAGTCATGAAAACTTTCTAACAATCTTACCTACTTGTGGCTTGTCAACACATTTTAGTAAAACGTCATCAATTCCATGCTTGTACAATCCATCATCCCATATGACATATATTATGGCTCGAGATTCACCGCTCGCTTTTCTTTTGTGTTTAGGTGAGTTGGGCAATCTCCATAGGTGAGAAAGAACGTGATGTCAAAGCATACCATTCGTTGTTAGTTGCGACAAACAGAACCATGGGAAAAGAATCTACTTTCTTCTGTTCATTTTGTTCTCTATCAATGTGATCAAATTTTTCTTTTGGTACCTCGATTCTTTATTTTCAGCCATTAGCTGACAAATACCTTTACCTCTTACCAACTTAGTTGGTTTGATGTCTATATCATACATACTCTTGGACCTTTGCGATATAATTCCCTCATAAGCTCCCTAACCCTGTTTAGTCAAGATAGACTTAACCGTTGTTTCGGGACCAAAGACTACTCGTATGAGAATTCGTAATATAGTAGCAGGTTCTTGACTTCTTTTACCATGGAAAAGGCATGCTTTTCTAATTGCGACATCTTCTACCATCAGGCTTAAGAGGAGAACTCATGAAAGCAATCGGGATTCAATATCCTTGGAGTTCTTTTGCATCAAGATAAATGATACAAGATGCGCAAATGCATAACTGTACATGTTGAAGTCTTTGCTTTGAAGTTAGGACACACCGTAACAGATGCATGAGTGACAAGGGTTTTTATGTCTTCGAATGATTTTATGCCTTCCTCACTCCATCGTATGTTTGAGACCTTTTCATCATATTAGATATATCATGAGTCTTCTCAAGAAAATCGAGAACAAAGCGTTTAAGAAAATTTACCTTTTCGAAGAAAGAGTGAACACCAGTCTTGCTTGTAGGTAAAGTAAGGTTCGAATAGCCTTGAATCTTTCAACATCTATCTTAGTTCCTTCTCTGCGATGACATGTCCCAAGAGCTTTCCTTTAGTGAAACTCCGTGTTCTCGACATCCGATCAAGACTTGCTCCAAGTGATCGCAGAGATCACTTCATTTTTTTGAGATCATGGTTAGGTCAT
Organism: Taxus wallichiana var. yunnanensis; assembly: GCA_018340775.1. Classification (NCBI taxonomy): domain Eukaryota; kingdom Viridiplantae; phylum Streptophyta; class Pinopsida; order Cupressales; family Taxaceae; genus Taxus; species Taxus wallichiana. Next base: position 191,180,144 of record CM031240.1, on the reverse strand, counting down.
CTAGATAAACCAAGATGACCTTTCCCATCATACCTTTGAATGCAAATTCCATTGCTCGTTGGAAGGTGGCACCGGCATTAATCATACCGAACGACATTCTGTTGTAGGTGAAGGTACCCCAAGGAGTGGTGAATGTTGTTTTGAACTGATCTTCAAGTGTGACTTGAATTTGATTGTAACCTCAAAACCGTCAAGCATAGATATCATTTCGAACCGTTACTACCTCAGCACTTGATCCATTATCGGCAAAGTGGATAGTTATCTTTAAGGATGATCGGTTCAAATTGTGAAAATATACGCATATGCGTATCTCGCCATTCTTCTTCCGCATAGGCACAATATTTGCAACCTGTGTACTATGATGAATTGGAAAAACAATTCTTGCATCTAGCATGTTCAAATTTTAGCCTAGATGGTACTTGAGATTTTGGGGTTGTAATTCCTTTGCTTTTGAAAAAGGCTTGACATCATCCTTGAGTGGGATGTTTTGTTGAATGTCCTTTGGCTTGAATGACTTCAGATCGAATAATATCATGCTAACACATCTATAGACTTTTTAAGCAACTTGACAAATTTTCACTTTTCCTTGAGATTACAACACTTCTCGATATTCACGAAACGAGGATGTTCAACAAGACTGCCAGATTGATGGATTCAGTTTTCGAGAAGAGGAAGGATCATCCTATCACTTTTTCTTGACAAAACGGTCATGATTATCAAATAATCATTCCAAGGAAACCAAACCTTTAGGAATATTATTTCCTTTTAGTTGTATCACTCAGTATCTTTTTAGATTCATGTGCTTGACTCGTGAAAGACTCACAACACACAGAAGTTGATCCGTTGAAATGAAGTTCTTTAAAATTGTCACTTTCTCCGTAAAGGCAATAAGTTGGTTGTCATCATTGAACACTTGTCGGTGCTATGAATTATCCGGCACACTTGGGAAAAACCACTTCAATGGTATATGTATCTATTTTTAACCCCAGGCGAGGGAGCATGAGAGATGCTGAAACGACCAATGAATTAGCCATATCATTCTAGGCTCGCGAACTGCTTTGATTGAGAAAGTGTCAAACTCTTCGATGTTATCCCATACTACATCATGCGGTAGTGTCCGAGCCGGTCATTCTTTACTTGGTATATCCCTTTCACACGATTGACAATCACTCAAAGATCACCTTGCACTTTCAAATTCTTGATTCCCTTCTCTTTTGTAGCTTGCATGCCAAGTAACAAGGATTCATTCTTAGCAGTATTATTTGTATTGAAGAACTCGTAATCTTGAAAGAAAAGGGAAAATCTCCTCTTCAGGAGATATTAGAACAGCCCCAGCACCGCATCCACTTGTCACACAACTGCCATCAAACTGCAATGTCCATACTTTGTTGAGATCCTCTTTTTAGACGATAACGTCCATTCTATCTGAGTCGGTGGACAAGAAGTAGTTCCACATGCCAACGATTCGAAAAGAATCTAAGCCTTGGGGTCATCAAAATTGGTGACTAGATATTTCTTTTGTGATTTTGGTTCCAATGTCTACATTACTCCTTTGACAGGGATCTTGGCTTTGGACCAATTCATATGAATTTCCCCACCAACTTATTTATAGAAGATCCTCCCTAGCAATATCCCATATGCTGCTGGAATATCAGCTATGAGAATAGTCATTTTTACCCTTTTCTCAGAAATGTCGTGAATGTGAATTGCGCATCCTCGATCTCGACCAATCAATGGTAGCTGTTGGTTTCCATGGAGTAGTATCTCGCCAAAAGGTTTAGTAAGCGTGAGACCCAAACCATGGGTGACCTTTACGGCATAACATTATCGAGGCTCCAAATCAATTATACAGCTATCGAGTTTATGACCATTGATCGGAGAGATAGGTAAAAGGATCAATTTTCCCCGACATAGAAGTCGAGGTAATGTTTACATGAGACGTAGGAGGAATGGGAAGGATTCCTTTGCAAAATGGGAGGAGGGACTGCAACCTAGATTTGGATATACTTAGTTAACCTTACAAGTTGCTTTGGGTTGGATCGAAGGTACTCAACTTCAAACATTTAGATCTTGGTCTTTTTAGCATGATCAATTATATCAAATGTGACCAAGGGTTGCACTAACAAAGGAATGAGTCCTTTGTTTCACATTTGTGGAGGAGGATTATTAGTCTTTATGGGACTGGAGGAAGGCTGAATTGGAGGAGAAAAAGAGGAAAAGTTTTCTTTACAAAAGGTTTAATAGGTAGTTGAATAGGAAGGGGATTACCTCTTTTAGCGATCGTTAGTGGTGGAGCTACCACATCCTTTTCCTTTTGTTTTTTAAGCAAGAACCTTTGCTTCTTTTCCTTGTGAGTGAGTGAAAACCACATATGATTGTCCACTCGCATACCCTTGGGTACCCTCTTCTTCATCATATTCCTCGTCTTTAAATTCCATATACCCAATAGTAGAGTCGTCAATCGGTTCACCGACATCTTGATCATCTTCACCTTATGATGAAGGTTCTTCGTAATTTGGCTCATCTTCTTCGATTTCAACCAAAGCATTAACCGGAGGGGCTTCAATTCCTAACCTTGGAGAAGCAGCAGTAAACGTGGCCTTTGGGGGCATTATTGGGAGTGAAGTTCCTCCGTGGGATATCCCGATACGGAGTAGTAGATGATGTTTGAGCCAATTACTTCTTTAATGAAAGCAAGTCATTCGCCATCTTTTGGAATGTTGGATCTGATGAAGTAGCCTGAGAAGAAGTTGAAGCCTTTGATTTTGATGACTCTCGTCTTAACTCACTAGATATAAGGAGATTGTCTTCTATCCGAATGGCCATAGCCTGAGTAAGATCCAAGGTGGGTATCTGTTCATGTAAAAGTAAGAAACTTAGTTTTGAACTCACGGCGTCAAGAAGAAACACTTTTGATTCTCTAATGTCGGCATCATGGCAAGCGGCACACGGTTGATCGTGGAATTGAATCGGCAATAAAATCATGTATGGTTTCATTGAACTCCTTCTTCATGTGAGTGATTTGTGACAATAACGCAAATGCGTCTCTTCGAAGGTTTCTATCTATCTTCAAATGCAATCTATAATGTGGCCCAACCGGTGATGGATTCGGCTAGTAAATGTTGGAACCATTCTCGATGCAGCCCTTATAAGGTCTCAAGAAAGAGACGACCGATACATCTTCATGAGTCACGCCTAGGATGATGTATGACATAATAAATGCAACTATATGCATGTTCGTGCTTTGATTTCTGCTCCCATCAAACTTTGGGAAATTTTTGTGATTTCCGTGAGGGAGGGGGTATACTTGGATGTGGCAGTGCTAGAGGACCCATGGCGTTTCCCATGGTACATGTAGATTTTCTGCCATTTGAAAAGCAGGTGAAAAAAACACGAGCAAGGAGTGTGGTTCCACTTAGTAATAAAGCACCGCAATTAGATGACAAGGCACCCCGTGAAATCGGCTCTTCCATGGAGGTGAGGCACTTCTTGTTGATCGATCCGCTGAACTTAGCGATGCGAATCATGTTGGAGTGATACTAAAGTTGTGTCTTCAAAGTAGATCAAAAATTTGATCAACTTCTCCAAGAGCTCTTCTCTCATGAGTAAATGGTTCACCCGCCAATGTACCCGCTCGATCTGCGCAACAATTATGAGCATATTTACAACAATTTTTTGTTTGTACTTGCTATTTTTCTGATTTTTCTGGTAAAAAATAGCAGCATGTACTTTTTTCAATATTTAAATTTTACCCTCTTAAAAAGAACCGATTGCAGCTTTTATGACAAAGGTGGATGAGGATAAAAAGTGGGTTAATTTAGAAAGCTGATTTTCGAGATCTTTGACTTGAATTTTGCAAGGTTTTAGAAATATCCTAAAACGTCAAAATCTCGATCTACGGAAATATGCAAGTTTTTGTAAAAACTCAATAACTAAAAGTCTCTATCCTGCCCAGATCTATGGATTTGTATAAGAAAATTTTCGCTTTTGGTCACTTCTACAAAAAAATTAATTTTTAACAAAAAGTTAAAATTTGCAATCTAGTAGTGATTTTTTTATAGTTTTTTAGTTATTTCCTTATTTTGATCCCCAAAGGAGTGGCCAAAAACTGTTGGTTTGAAAACTGCTCGATGGGCAGTCATGGGGAAACAGCCAACAAGCAGCAGGGCATAGCCCCTCTTTAAGACAAAGAAAGTGAAACCGGTTTATCAAGTAATCTATCAAGCAGAATCTATGAAAATCTACACTATTCTAACTTTAGGGGTTTGGGATCTCATCCCAAAGAGAGGTAGTTCCAACTACGAACGAAAGGTAGGAGATAAGGAATGGAGGAAGGTAGATCTAAAGGAAGAAGAGAAATGAATTCCAAGACAGAAAGGTCGAGGGTTTATGCTCTGGCCGTTGGTAGAAATGAGCCAAACTTACTTCGCATAAACAAATAAAGCAATACTTGATGAAAATATGACGATATTAGGAATGAATCCAACAGAATAAAAACATAGATCTAACTTAAGAAAGATCTGATGCAAATAACACATGATTTAGCACAAAGTCTCAAAAATGTGTATTAATATTTCTTCGGTTACAAAGAAAACACAAAGTCTTTCTCTCCTCACTTTTTTTTCATACAAAAAATTTTCACCGAATACAACAAGTACTCCAAGATTTATTGAAAGAGAGGAGGAAAAAGACAAAATCAAACCAACCACTATTTACAAAATATCTTACAAAATATCTAAAAAGTCAAAAGTTGACTTTGGGCAAGTTTTTGGATGGCAACATCCCATGGTGCAACATGGATGATGTCATCATAAATGCCAACATACTTTTTAAATATTTTTACAAAAATGATCAAAGCGTACACAAGAGGAGAAACTACTCCTCATCATCTCTTTGCTTAAACTGAGTGTCTTGCTTCTGATCAGGAGAGGTGATGTGACACTGAGCTTGGTATTCCATAAACTTGTTGATCATGATCTGGACCTTTGAAATGGTTTCCAATGACTTCGCAAATTTCTTTTTCATTCTTGAGCTTTTCAAGTAACCCAGTAAACTCCTCGCATGCATCAATCAAGAAGCCAATGAAATCATGGCAGACCAAGAGGTTATTGATTGAGTCTCGGTTGAAAGTGACGTCTGGTGCCAAACCTTGAGTGACTATAGCCTTAAAGCTCGAATGTATCATTTTCTTCCTCAAGGTGAATGATTCACCGAGCATCCCCGAGACATTTTTATAATTGTCTCCGCTCCATATTGTATCGTGCATCCAGGCTTCATCTCTGATTTTATATATCCTCTTCAGATATATTCCATTTGATCGACTGCAATCTAATGCAACGAGAGCTTTATTATGTGCCCACGAGTGATTGATGACGTCGAACTTTAATAGGTCGTCACCGAGCAAAGCTTAGCCATTGCTTGGAATGTTTCATGTTACAACTCGGCATTGTCCAACTCTTAGGAGAGGGATCCTGCTACTTCAGTAGCTCCTTATTTTCCTCGATCTATATCCCAAGAGAGAACCGTGAATTTCTTAATCATTTCCTCACTATCTCGAGGATTCACTCAATCCAAGAGGATACAACAGTGCCTTGTTCGCCAATTTTAGCATATTCATTTATTTTGTCCTAAATGATAACTTCAATAGGTTTGGCGCAAGAATAGGAGGAGCGTTGCCCATTCTCTACAACGCTTGGAGGAGATGTTTGTTCTGTTCCTTGAGTATTCTATTATCCTCTTTTGCTTCCCGGAGCTTCTTGCGCAAAAGGGCATCTACCGCACAAGGCCTCTGTTTGTAGGCTTTCGATAAGGTTCCCTTTGTGACTTGAGTCACTAAGAAGTCCGTAGGAGATAGATCCTTCTTTACTTTGGTGGGATCCGGGTATGCAATCTCCATGACTCTCTCACCCGATGTGCTTTTTAAAAATCAATTTATCGCTTTTTTCTTGGGTCCCTTCTTCGAATGACAGAGAAGTCCATGGGTGTGATGGGAACCTTTCTTTTATGTTGGCTTAGAGTGTCAAAAATCTAGCTAGGACTTATGGGAGTGAGAGTAGAGGAAATAGAGGAAGAAACGGGAGTGAAAGGGGAGAAACTGTGGATGCCTCGTAAGAATGTTGAAATGCTCAAGTGGTGGCATCGATAATGAGTCTAATGCGCTTATTACTTATGGGGACCGGAGTTGCTACAGGAGAAGAGAAGGACATGGAAATGGAAGGGATCTATAATTGGATAGAGGGAATACTAGGTGACATATACGCAAGAAAGGAGAAGATGGAAGAGGTGGGAGATGGAAGGGAGGAAGTGGGAGGTGAAGATACATCCATAGAACAGATGCTTCAATGATAGGGGAGGAGCAGGAGCGTAAGAAGGAATGCTTTGGGTACCTCGGCAGTTATACCCTGTGATAACATCTTGGGTGGATGTATATGTCGGAACCTCTGTTGTTTCCTCTTTCTGGAGACACCAGTCGACCACCACCGCTTCTCGTGGCGTAGGAGGGCTTTCAGAGCTTCTTCTTGTTTACTTGATTCTCCCTCCTTGTCTTTTCCTTTGTCGCTTGGTACCTAGGTCAGCCTTGGAGGTGCTCTACCCGAAGGAGAAGTAGTGAAGTCTACTCGAGATAGGTGAGACCATTCTGTTTACACCAATATTCTGTGCACCGCAAGGTGGGCTTAACCCTCTCCCGAATGGTCTTTGGTGCCTTGCTCTGTCGATCTCAAAGAAATGGCCAATCATCCCCATCTCAGTGTCAAGGTAAACATGATCAATTTCTTGATCAATCTCTTGAATCCTTTTAGAATGATGGCAACACCATAATGTTTGATCTCTTCCGGGGCCACCAGAGTGATCCTTTCATCTAATATCTATCTCATGTGTCGGTCGATCCAAATGTCCTCAATCTCAGAACTTGGATAGGATCAACCTTTTCCTTTGGGAGGTAACTCCAGCACTTGAAGGTTAGCCTTACGGGGAAGTTATGCTTTAGATTCAACAATTCAAGCTCAACATACATCTCCCGAGCTTTGGCAAGTGTGGTACAGGTGTATCGGCTAACTATAAAAGGGAATGTGGTTCCTCCCTTCTTTCTCTTCATGCATTTATCATGGTAAGTGATCGATTGCCTTAACAAATCTAAGAGGAACAGCTTGGGCCCCGCATACCTTGGTAGCTTTATCGGTTCACCCTCAAAATTCACCGCTCTGAGGTATGTGAATGTGGGGAATTTTGTGAACAATGCTCCCCATTTCTTTGTGTCAACAATCATGCTTAGTCTGGTCCGACCATGTCTCATATTCAGCCTTAGTTAGGAGATTACCTCATAGAAGAAGGTGTCATTGATTTTATAGAATTAAGCGATGCTATCCTTGAGCTTTAGCTCTAGGTAGAATTCATATATTTTGACTGGGGCTGCACCCCATTTCAAGCCAAGCCTGCGAAATCTCTACCGATGTTGCGGCATATACAACATAGGAATTCATGTAGAACTTCCTAGTTGTTAGGACTTGTTAAGCTGCTTAGAGAGATGGAGTCGCCGATGATTTCACCCCACCAAAATGTTGATCGTGGCATATTCTTGCTCATGGTCTCTAGGTACCTTAGCATCCATTTGTGGAAGTAATGGGCATCGTGGAGCCCAAATACTATGTTCAGGGAAAGTGATTTTATCACTCAATTCCTCATCAAGTCACTACAAAGTGGATGGTCTATGGCAATCACGCTTCAGCTTCTTTTTTTCGATAAATCTCGCTCATCATTTGCATGAATTTTCCTTCATTGTCATCCCATGCCTTCTTGCAGCCTTCTAGACTTATGGCAACATAACGGATATGATGAGGAATGCCCAATATCATCTCGAAATGACGAGCAAAGTGAGCTCGATGATTGTCTTACCCTCTTTGTCCTCGACACATTTAGTGTCCTTGTTATAACACCAGGCCACCAACATAATCAATTCATTATTCACGGCACTTACTGGAAGTCCACCGCAAAGTGTAATCCACTACCCACCAACTTTTTCATCCATGGACCACTCACTAACCTAATTGGTTCTTTCCGTAAATCATTCATATCAATGTGTCCCGTACTGGAGTCTCCGATGTCGAGGTTGCTTGGCATATGAGTCGAGCATCCCGACTTTCTTATGTTTGTACTTCATCTCTTGCTCGATCTGTTTCCTTTAGCTTTAGACTTTTTGGTTTCTTGATGAAGACATGTGTGAGCTCAAGGATGGTTGTTGTTGTTACGCAAGAAGAATCTATGAGGTCCAACATAGAAGAGCCATGTCAACCATCATGTTATTCATAATGAAAGCTTGCAGAAAGAAGAATGAGAAATTATAAGGCTTAGGGTGCAAGGCGTAGGTTTACAACATGTTGTAGAGGCTTAAAAATGTTGGGCACACTTTTGAGGATGTCGACATGGAAAAAGTTACACCCGTGTTGATGGGATAAAAGTTGCACCAAGGAAAAAGGGATCGGTTTTTGAGATGTCAACATGCAATTTTTAGCTAAATGGTAAAGCACATTCAGAGGATGTGCACATTGGTAGCTATTTTACCGTTGAGAACAGGAAAGGAGCAGAGGAAACATGGGGGGGCCGCCATGCAAAACCGAACCGACCCACAATCCTGAGTGGAAAGAGAACACAGAGCTTTGGGATTACCTGCAAATCGGGGGCCTGTCTAATTTCATTGAAAGGATCCAAGGCTTTGACCAAGACATCTCTATCAAATTCACCTAGGGTTGGAAGAATAGAATAGTCAAATATAGTAACATGAAAATGGAAATCACGGAAGAGCTCATAGCTCAGATCACGGGCCTCAGCCTGGAAGGCACAAAATTCTTCAATAAGAAGGTAGACAGGGAGGTGGAAACCAAGAAATTTCTAGAAGAGGGGGAGAATCTTGAGTTCGTGACTCTTGGCCTCAAGGTGGCATCGATCCCTAAACCTTTTGATGAACTGGCCAAAATGGTGGTAAGGTATGTTACCCTTGAAGGAAGATATGTGACTATACCTCAAAAGCATCTGATTTTTCTGAATCATTTTCGTAGAAATAACATTATCAGCTTTCCTCACTATCTGATTAACTCTCTGGAGAAATCTATAAGGGAAGTTCAAAGCCACTCTAGGGCTGTCCCTTTGCACTAGGGCCTTATCCTCTTGATTCACCGCCATTTCTCCACTGTCAGTCCCGTGAATCCTATCCCACCTCCCTCCTCCATACCTCCACCTGCCCACACTGCTCCCACTCCCCCGCTAAAAAGAAAGAATGAAGATGTTGTCTCTAGCAAGAAAAGCAAGAGCCTCAAAGCTAAAATCCCTGCTTCCCAACGGGTCCTAAGGAGCCACAAAGACTTGGAACTAGCTGAAAACCTCCTGCATATTAGCAAGCCGGTGGAGGAGCCCAAAGAGGAGGAATTGCTAGATAGGGTGGACAGATTAGAAAAGGAGATACAAGAGCTCAAAGGGGCTATAAAAACATGGAAAGAGCTAAGGGTAAAAGGATCCTTCAAAGTGAGGAGAAAGAGGGGGTTATTGGGGAAGTCTTCAAGAAACTACAATCCTTAGATGGAAGATTGGGGAATGCTAAAAGCTGAAATGACTACATATTGTCTGCCCTCAAAAGCATTTATAATTTCATTGAACAACATGTCCACAGTGTTTGCAGTTTAAGTGGGATTAATGAGGACATATGGGGCCCTAAAGAGAAAAGGGACATTGCAATTGCCCAAGCAGATTTGCAAGACTCCTCTCAGGCCACTGCCATTGCCTTCTTCATGTCACTGCAGGCTATCAAGACCAAAATTGACAGAGCCATCAAGTAACGGGCTGTTGTGATGTTGTTTTTTGGCTGCGATGTGGCTGTCATCGGGTGGTTCTGGAGCTATTTTTTGGTGGAGCTCTTCATGTTGTTTCTCTTTTGGTTTCTTTTTGATCTTGCCTTCTTTTTTCTGGATCTTTGTACGTTTAGATCCTTTTTTCTCCTATATTGTAATATTTGGCTGTTGAGCCTTCCTTGGTTGACTGTTTTGCCCTTCTCTGGGCTGCTTCTCTCATCTTTACTATCTGGCTTTTGAGCCCTTTTGTATACAGGGTATAGTCCCTTCAAAACTATTTTCCCTTAATAAAAAAAAAAAATGAGGAAAATTATGCTTAGTAGGAAGGGCACAATTTTGCAAGGTGTTGCACAAATTTCAGCACCAAAGAAAGGGTGCGGGCGTGGGTTAGCAACACACAACAAGACATGTTGATGTTATGGGGATGGCACCCGTGCTTCGAAGAATCTGTTGTGGTGAGGCGTAGGTAAAGTTGGTGTTGCATGGGAAACCAATGCGCCAAGGAAAAAAAAGGAGCACGGCGTGGATTTGCGATAAGACATAACATCCAATGTTGATGATGCACAAGTGGCACTGTGCCTGTGGAAAAATTGCTAAGTGCTTTTTATAATGGCATGGGTTTAGGTTATCTTTGCGAAGAAGATACAAAGGCGCTAAGGCACAATTTTAGTAGATGTTATAGGGAAGGACAACACACCATACTTTTAATCAGTTTAACATCTTAGCTTATTTTCTTTCTTTCTCTCTCTCTTTTTTAGATACCTTAGGTGGTAAAGAGAGGGTTGTTTTGTAAGGCAACAAACAAGTACAAACAAGGTTTTTGGTTTCTTCGGAGAAAGAGCCCTCAGATTTGTAGATTTGGAAGGAGGGGCAAAAGAGCTTTCAGTTGGTTTGGAGATGGTAAATGTGTTATCCTTTTTAGATTTAATCTTTTTAACAACCCTAAAACCTAACACAACCAAAAACAAAAACCACAATAACAACAAGGATGGCATAAGCCACTTACCCGGCTTTATAAAAGATGAAGGATGACGTTGGGGTCCACAGCTCAAAAAACGCATGCGGGGTGATAAGGATAGTGACAGTGTAGAGAAAAACCTTTTTCAATTTTCAAATCGTGAAAATGACAGGTGTCGACGCCTATTTATAGGAAAAACTGGCATTTATTATTTCACCAACTTTCTTTGGCTGCACTTTTCAGAGTGTCGACATGGGTTAAAATGCGCCTTGGCATAATTTTATTGGCGTTGACATAATACTTTCAGTGCCTTAGCGCACATTTCATGGTGTCAACACACCATTTTCCGCGCCTTAGCGCACATACTTGGCACATGTTTTATGATGTTAACACGACATTTTCAGCTCCAAAAGGGCGCACATTCATTGATGTCAACACAATAATGAGTGCGCCTAAGGATTTTCTAAGGGGCACACATTTTGGTATGTCGACATGAGAATTCCTACGCCTATTTCAAAAAGGCACACTTTTGAGAGTGTTGACACCATTTTGTGCGCCGAGTTGAAAGAAGTTTCGAAAATAGCTAAGTTCTAAAACTTGATTTTTTGAAAGGGAGTTTTAGGCCATTTTAAACGTTAACAGACTTCCTCGGGGGACAAAATGGAATTTTGGTATGGTTACCTACAAAATTGCCCTTGTCAATTTTGCAGGATAACAATGTGTAGTAAAGATAATGTGTTCTCTTAAGGCGATACTCCATGGGAAACCAACCTTTAACATAATGTAAAACACTCTTTTCCTAACACATGTGTAGAGTGAAGTTTATTACGTAGGAAAGATCACAAAGTACTCTTGAAAGTCAACTTTAGATTAGAAATGAACTCGACACCCAATTTATATTATCATTTGGGATTTTATCGTGCAATGTTAAGAGTTAATTGTGGAACTTAACAACATTTTAATTTATGATTAGTTTTTGAAAGGGTAACCATGAGATGGTATGCTAGGAGAAAATAAAAATTTAGATCTTTCTTGTAACATGTTTAAATCATCATGTTGAGAGAAACAAAATCCATGACACATGAACTTTAATGTGAACCTTAATCTTTAAATGAAGAGTTACTCCCTCTTGTTCTCCCACTTGTCCCATTGTGAAATGAATGTATGATGTGAAACCAGGTAATCATGTTCTTGAGGTAATTCCATAGGATGAGATCCAAAGGTAGTCTCATAAGCATAAAAATGTTCCTTATTAACAAATGGGTTACACAACTAATTTCAAAATGCTATTTAAATCAAGTTAAGTGAAATTATTTTAAGATGAATGTAAATGATTCGAGTGGATCCTATGTTTTAGTTACCTACACATGAGAATATTGAGTGTGAATCCCCTTTAACCCCTCTCAAACAAGAGTGTCATCTTGACAAGAAGTATCGAATTTACCTAGAGTTACATGATGATTGTTGGAGATAAGGGTGTTCAATCACTCTAGTTGTGACCTTAGTAAGGTGTGTAAAATTTATAATTGAATGTCTCCTTGTAACATGCATCTAATACTTAATTTCCCAGAGACATGCATCGGTTGAGTGTGAAATCATACTCCTTAGGATCTTAGTGATTACGTAAAGGAAAAATGACATATGAATATCAAATATTGTAAATATTCCTTTAGAAGGATTTTGAACACATAAATCTTAATAACTTCCGAATTCAAGAACTCCTTTCCCCTCTTAGATAAATGTGTCCCTTATCATGTAGTAGTGGGTTGGGTAAGTGCAGGAAGTTGATGGACAAATATAGGGTCATCCGTGGACATCATATTGCAAATAACAACATAATATCAACTTGTAGGGATTATTAGCAATACATACACTCAAAATTAGACAAAATTATATTAATATGAATCGTAGCATCCGGAATCTAGTTTCTAAAATACTAATTTTTGTAAAAAATGGACAAGATTAGCTATATTAAACACTCAAAATTCAATGACTTGGTATTTTTTTAAAAACGCATGATAATATTATAGTCCTGTTTGCCCACAATTTGGATGACCAAAAATTTATATATATTTTTTTCCTTTGGTGAGAAGTTAGATGCCACTATCTGTCTTGGGATGGATTTTATTTTGTATTTTTTGAGTAATATTTTATTTTTTATGATTTTTTCCGTGAAAGTGGTATGAAAACATAGCACTTTCCGTTTGCCCGCCATAACTTCATCAAAAAATATTGAAATCAAATAATTTTTTTTTTTAAACATGTATATAATTTCACCACGGTTGGGATGGTATAAGTTTTATCACATTCTGATAAGTGAAACAAATTTTGCAGTCTTAAACGTAGACATAAACATTCACAGAAAAAGTGTCTTAAAGACCTACTATTAGTAAAAAATTATAAAATGATATTTATCCTATTCTATTCACTTTAAAATCAGTATTTCTACAAAGATAATAGTCTCCCCTATGCAATGGTACCATTTTTATGACATAGTTTTTAATTTTTGGCATGGTTCAAGTCTCATGGAAGACTAAATTTGATGTTTTGCTGTTTTTAATGTAAAATTCAGATTTGATGTCCACTTAATTGTCCCCCAACTTGGTGCACTTACCCGGTTACCATGTGCTTCTCGTATGGTGTAATTTTTCTCCCATCCATGAATGCTTTTGAAGTTAATAGATCATGGAGCCTCTCTTAAGGATATTGGTGAAAGAAACGTTGATGCATATTAATAAACGATTTAAATAGTTCCTTGGAAGAAATTTGAGAAGCATATAGTTGTTGGGTTGTCTTGTTATATGCATTAATACTTGAGTTTTTAAGAGTGATGAAATGAGTTGTTAGGTGCGGGTCACCACTCCTTGTAGTCACGAATCCTTAAGTGTAAACTATGTGTCATTTGAATTACAATTGTTCTAAAACAATGCCAATAGTGAGACCAAAGTACAATGATAAGTGTAAAGAGTATAAGAATTAATGAGATTTTGGTTAGGAATAATGTCATACTTGAAGTCTTTATAACTTAATGATGCATTCTTATGTTGTAAAAAATAATATGAATTTCTCTTAGTGAGATCAAACTTTCAAGCAATTATATGTTCTTAAATGTGTATATCTAAATAAAAATTTATGAAGTGAAAATTTTGAATTGACTCAAACAAGTTATTGAAACATAGCAACTATAACAGGAAAATAAAGATACCATGATAGAATAATATTTATGGGAAGAGGTATCTTGAATCTAAATCTCCCTTAAATCCTAATATTTCTTCCTTGACTTCACATTAGTTTCCCTTGTGTAACAAGGGTAAAATTTAAACATCAAATAAATGTTTGAGAAGCAGAACCTTAACATAAGAATGAGAGAATTAGGAATTTTTATGCATTTTGAAATATGACAAATAATTATTTAAGTTATGGAGATTATCGTAAGGGATAAAGAGTCAAATTAAGTGTTCGTATTGTAAGTTGAATGTTAAATGAATTTAAGAATATGTAGGTGGAAAAAGGAGAATTTATCCTTGCATGACAAATGCTCTTGGAATTTTAATTGAAACTAAGATGTAACCATGGTAATGTTGTGTTGTGGATTTGTCAATCCTTGGGTCCCTTTTGTGGTTGGGTCATTGCTAGTATTCGTTCATTAGGGAAAGTGTGGCATCGACATGTATATGGTGTTATCATGTTGTCTATGTGGGTCGATGTTTTTGTAAGTGTCTTATGTGATGTTAAGTTTATCTATTAGAGCCCATGTGGTGTTGTGTAGTGAGCATTTAAAGTCAAAAAAATATTCTAGTATTTTTATTGTTGTATTTGTGTGTCAAATTTTAGGGCATTACATATGGTATCGAGTGGAGGTTCATCCTCTCAAATCTCCGGCATGGATTGGATTTTTGATGATTTTGCATGGTGGTAGTGGAGATGGAAAGAGTAATGTGATATCTGTTTGTAATGTGACCAATGTTGTAATTATGATATTATGAACGCACATGTTGTGCATGTCACTTAGTGTGTATTTGTTATCATGTTGATGTGCTTGTGATGAGATTATTTTCTCTCCTTTTTTGGGGATTCAATGATTATTTCTTGTTTGATGCACCTCCTTAGTGTGTGTGAAAATAATGTTATTGTAGATTATGGAGTGTTGGAGTGTCTTGTTATTCTCGTGATATGTTAGTGTGCTGATGTGTTGTATGAAAAACTTAGTGTATAGTGAATTAGATTGTATCATGATGTCACCATTGTGTTGTGATGAACCCCGTGTATCACCATGTTTTATTGCAATTCACTATATGTTTCAATGTTAGTCACTATGTTCATCATACGCATAATTTGTGTAATATGTGATGGTTCATGTCGTGAATAAGGGGCATATGGTGATCGTATGACCTCTATTATATAGTACTTACACTTTGGGTGCATTATGTTGAAACGTGATGTATTTTAATCCGTGAAAGTAATGACCGTGATATACCCTATATATATCATGCGTGCAACGCTATGGTTTTTTTTTTTTTGTAAACAACATTGTGTTAGTAATGTAGTTATGTGTTATGTTTTTGTACCTTACACTAGATGACCCTAAGGGAAGCAATCGTTAAGAGTGTATGTGTGGAGAGAGGAGGCATGGACCAAGTTTTCATAATCTTGAGCTGAGTACAAGTTAGGAAGTGGAGTCTCATGTAGACTGAAAACCCACTTCTATCTGTTTAGTATACTTCAAGCTTTCTTATGGCTTAACTTACGTAAAACTAGAGTCCCATGCTCTTTCCTATGTGGGTTTTCCATCGAACAATCCTATGTGATTTTGACTATGTGGATCCTCGTATATGTGATTGGGAGATATATGGAGATATGCTCATTTCTAGTTATATGTATTTTTATGAGTTGAGGCTCGATATCCGAGTGCCAACAACTCGATGAGTACCCTTTGGTGGCCACAAAAGGGCCACATAGTGATCGTAATGTGATATTTCTACACTCATATTTTATTCATAATTGACATTCTTCTCTTTTCTTGAAAGAACCAGTAGTTTTCTTGATTGATGTATTCTTAAATTTTGGGCATATAATTTGATTTGTGCTTACCAAAGGCCTTTGCATTATTATGCGGCTATTTAGCCATTTGTTTTGCTTAGTTTGAAAATTGATTTTCAAGTTTAAAAGTTTTCTAGCCTAGCCCGAGGCTTGGAATTTTTTCCACTTGGCATTTGAAATGGATTGTTATGTTGGTTCTAATGTCATTATGTGTTAGAATAGGGTCATGGGATTCACCATGGAGTGGTTGGACCTATGGACCCGCTTCGTTGTATGGGGGTACGCCCCAAGGGGGTCATAGGGTTGTGTAGTTTTGAACTACAGGTTACTATGCCACTTGGGTGGGGGTGATGGGGCTCTATGTGCCTAGGGCCATAGGGTGACTCGGCCTCATTAAATGGAGAAATAAGGATATGGGGCTTTATGGTTGAGTGACCCGATATGGAGAAATAAGGAGATATGGATCTATGGTTGAGTGACCCGATATGGAGAAATAAGGAGATGGGGCTCTATGGTTGAGTGACCCGATATGGAGAAATAAGGAGATGGGGCTCTATGGTTGAGTGACCTGATATGGATAAATAAGGAGATGGTGCTCTATGGTTGAGTGACCCAGCTTGGTTTTGGCACTATGATTCTTTCTCTTTGGGAGGTATATGGAGTTGTTTTGTGATTCTTTGGGAGGTATATGGAGTTATTTTGTGATGCTTTTGGAGATATATGGAGTTTTTTTTTATGTTTAGGAGGTATATGGATTTTTGTAATGTTTTGGGAGGTGTGTGGAGATGGTATTATAAATTATGTGTACTTGCATGGATGAAAATCGACATGCAACGCTCAACCGCACTCATCTCCGAGGTCATGCCAGAACAACCAATGTGGAAATGTTGCGGATGACTGGCTATAGGAGAATCAATGACTAAGACCTGGTAGTGTGACTCCCTAGTAGCAAAATCGAGAAAAGGGGAGATTTAGAGGCTATGAACAGGTAGCATAAATTCCCTATGGCTTGATTACCTAGTTGATTCTAAATGCTAAACTAGTTTGAAGCGTCCATTTAAACAAAGATGAAATTAACAATCTAAGCTATCTTGTTGAAAGGGAAACTAATCTAAACAAATCACAAAAACTGAAATATTACAATCATAAACAACAAATTACTTTTGTTCTAAACAAATAAATCTAATACGATAACTAACCGGATGTAGCTAATTATCTGTGTAATTGTGTATTAAATCTAAATTAACTTAAAATAAGAACTTTTCCAATTACTCAATGATGTATAGAACACTTCCTATAGATATTCCCTCCTTCAGATCCACAGGGATGAGAAGAAGAGGATCCATCACCGGAGCTTCTATTAATGATTTAAAACCTCTTGGAAATTAATTAATTACTTGCAAATGAAAGAATATTGGTTTTCTACTCTATTTGATATGATATAACAATAATAAATTATAGCAATGAAGGAAACCTAGAATTCACATAACAGAGATAAATCCAATAGTGTAGTAATTTTTCCCCTCATTTTATCCTTTCATTCTCTAGTGTGTCCATGTGAGTCCAAGGAATTTGGGAATGCAGAGGCAACAACAGGAGAAATCACTTGAGCAATGACAACTTGACATCATCCTGGTTGCAATGTAATTAGAAGAGAGATAGCACAAGAGATCTGAGCTTGGCTATGTAATTTCTAGCAGGATTATTGCAGCAATACTATGCAAGATACACAAAAATTCTCAGGCCATTTGCTTGAATACAAGCATTGTATTTATAGGAATTTGGTTGGGTAATGGTTGAAGCCACTTGGCAGCCAAAGGATGACATAAAAACAATAAAGGGGGAGTTCAAACTATTAATAACCATCAATCACAAATTATAAGTAAAGAAGAGCATGCCACAAGGCAATTGGGCTTTGGAATAATCTAAAACATGAAAGAAACGCATTCTAAAATGGGAATTAAATGAGAGAATCTTGCGTCAAAATGCGAGTAAACTTTCTGGAAAATTTACACATGAATGCCACCCTATATAGAGTGGCGATTGTGGGACCACCACCCTACCCAAGGTGGTGATTACAAAACCGCCGCCCGCTGGCGGTGGTTTTGACATCAAGGTCAAAATATTAGGAAAAAGTGACAAGAAGTTGGAACAAAGCATGAAAATGATAAATAATGCTATCTAGGCTACAAATACATAATGTGAGTAGGTTTAGAAGCTCAAACACCTTCTAATATGACCCGAATCATCATTGGGGACCTTTTGTAACTATTTTCAATAATGTAGCAAGTGCAAAATTGGGTGTGTACAATACTCTTGTGAGTCTTGTTAGGAATTGTTATGTTTGAGGAGTGACGCTCCTCTTGGTTAGTATGTACTATTGGATATTGTCTTGGAACTGTGTGGGTATAGTCATGGTTTTTGGTCATGTGTTACCAATTGTATTTGTATCAACGTGATGGTTCATTGTTTGTTAGTCACATTTGTGTGTTGGATCTATGTCTGTGACATAATTGTTGGAAATTCTTTGTTATGTGGACTACTTGTCTTTCCTTGGTGGAATTAGAGGTCTTGTGATGTGATACAATCGTGAAATTATGTAGCAAGATGTCTCGTGGGTCATTTTTGTTGTGTTGAGTTTTGTGTGACATCTTGAGGCCAATTATTGTTGGGCACCCACGAACATAAGACAATTAAAATTCTAAACAATGAATATTAAGAGCTTGAGATTAATAATTACTGTAAAATAAAAGACCAATTGGGTGATAAAGTAAAAGATAATTCACTATCAATCTTCACGAACATTAAAATTTAAGATATTGCTAAAAATATTCTACTCCCGTGTGGTCACATTGTATACATAAGTTTCTTTGTTAAATGACATGTGTCATTATTGACTTTATTTCATATCTATCCTTTGAGCTTCGATGGTGTATCGCATCGAGGACGATGCTCTTATAATGGGAGGGAGATGTAGTGCCCCTAATCGATAGCCACCTTTGTAAGGGGGTGTACTTGGTCTGCGTAACACAAAGAGTGACACATTCTAAAATACCTTTTCAAACTTGTCTTTTCCTTGCATAATAATCCAAGCACATTATTTGAGGTCTAGAGGCGTTAACCACGTGAATCCCAAGTTAACATTGTAATTTAGTGGTAATTGGTTAGTTATAACAAATGTAGAATGTGGCGGAATTTTGCTAAATGATGCTCTCGCTAAAAGTCATCCTAAAATCTTTACCATTGTGGGTTGATTAGCCTTGTGCATAGAGACAAATTTGTATCCTAAATATCTTCTCATTTTATCCTTATACAAATTGATCAAATATGTTGGAAGTGTGTTCATTTGGCTCTGGGAGGAAAAGGGGTCCCGACTCCCGTGTTCAAATTACACCCGCATTCAAGTCACCTCTATTTTTTCCCAGCTTGTAGAAAAATGTTGTTGGCTCGCGTAGGGTTAAGCATCACTGCGGCTCAAATCAAATAACTTCAAAGATTACTTTGTCTTTCAGATTTTAACAGATGATATTCTATGGTGTCAGTTTATGTTCGGATAGTATTCTACATGAAAAAATTTCTGGCCACTCTACAACAACGACAAATACACCAAATCCCTTGAATCAAGCTCTCACCGTGAGGTACATTGAGCAAGGTATTAAAATAGGGTAAAATACCGTGTTGGTTTTAAAAAAATTCTACAACACAAAATTTTATCATCATGGAGAACACTTATTTAAAGGAGGATCAAGCTCCTGAAAGTGTTTTGGTTACGGAGGAGAAAGTGATTATAGAGAAATCTGATGAGGATTGTGACTATGTTATTACTATTGAAGAACAAAGTGTAAATGTTCACAATGTAAAAACTAAATTAAAAGATGTTGAAGCGAACAAGGATGGAGTTGCTGATGATCAAACTCTAAACATCCTCTTTGAAGAGAAGGATTACGAGCCTATTTTTATGGAACTGAAAATCCCCCTTTAGAATTTGATCTCTATGTAAGGCACCACTACTTGGCACAGGGAAATCCACTACTCGAAGAACTATGTTGTAGAGTGTAGTGTTGTGGTTGGGAATGTTATAAGGCATATATTTGGTAAGAGAGAGGATATTGATCAAAAAAATGCAGATCCATGGGGTAATGTTTCCACTAATGATGAAGAAGATAAGAAGACAATTTTTTTAAGGAATAGAATGCCCGGAATCCTTTGACTTTGGTTAAGAATAGTTTAGAATGAAATGTAGAGGCAAAGAGGTTTCAAGGTTACGAGATGGCCTTATCAGCTTTAAGGGCTCCGGCAACTTGCATCTAAAGGCATTTCATTCACTCATGATGGGAAGTTTGTAGCTATTCCTTTAAGGCGAGACCGCAAGGACTCTATGAATAGTTTATCATGTCATACATGTATATTATGAGCATGATCATGGCCATAAAGTGGAGCGAGATAGCATATCTATAAAATATGGAGGCATGCATGTAACATGTGAACTATTTGACAAATGCCTCGCATAAATGTAGACTCACCGAATGCTTCATTTTTAGGATGTGCACGAATTGTTTTATTGAAGCGGGTTTAGAGACTTTCAAACAAAATGAAACTAGGGGAGTTTTGAATGAATGTGAACCGTCCAGATGGAATATTAAAAGAGAGTTGGAGCCTTGTGAATGCGGGTGAACCCACCCGAGAACCTCGTACACTTTGGATGTTAATATTTTCCAGCATGGTCTCCTTACCTTCATCTTTTATAATTTTCATATAATTTGGTTCTTCATTTACAATATAGTAGAAATATTAAACCATTAGATACTTAAACAATTGGATATTTTAACCAGAGTGTTAGTGTGAAACAATAAAACTCCACCTTGTGATTTATGTTTTGATTTACAATTTGACAATCAAAAGTGTTGCTACGACAACTTTATGCATTGCTAAAATAGGGTATCATAATTAGGTGTTTTTGCCCACTTGTACTAGTGATATTTAGATGATTTTTCAACTAAACACAACCCTTTTCATTTATTTTCAAAGTTAGAAAAACACCACAATTATATAATTACAAAACAACATTCTGAGCCCCATAAAAGTGATGTCAAACATCGTATGTGTTCCTTGTTATGGTGAAGGTTGCACCAAGCATTAGATTGACCTATATTGATTGTTTGTGCTCTCTTCGCCGCCCCTCTAGGAGCCATGTTACCGATTTTGTAATTTTAGGAAGATGTTAAAACCGAAAAGTTGGTTTTTGTGTCAACGAAGGAATTATTTTCCACTTTTGCAAACCTCTAGTATTTCTACTAGACAATTGCTTGTAACCTTCAATTTGGGAAAAACACATTTCTAGCAAGTTTGGCAAAGGGGTTTTATAGGCCTCCAACCGTTGTTTGACTAGGTCAAATTAGACCAACTACGACCGGTGGCTCCGGAAAACCCATCACCGTTTATAACCCGTTTTTTCTGTTTCTCGCCCATCAACCCCGATGAATTATTTGTATATATGAGGACATGTATAAATATTTCTCAGAGAGAGTTCATCCATCAAAATTCATTTTTTGGATGAGATTTCTCACCTCTTAAGCTAAAATTGGTTATTTTTGCAACTAGTCTATTAGAGTAGGTATTTACCTTAACTCATGTTCACCTAGGTAATTTATTTACCTTTATTATATTCATCCTCACCCACTTATGTGTGTGGATATTTATCTTTATTTATTTAGATATTAGGGGGATATTATCTAGTTGTTAGGTATAGTTCTTTCCTTGATCTATGGTATTGACTAGATCCTTGATGTCTAGTTCTTTCCTAAATATATGGTCTTGAATAGTTCTTTGATGACTAGTTCTTTCCATGATTTATGGCTTGATCTATGACCTTGATTGACTCTTATATTTTTATTCCTTTCCTATATAAGCAAGGCCCATTCTCATTGTATTTCATTGAGTTCCATAATAATATATGATATTGTTGCCCATTTGTTTTGAAAGGTTTATGTAAAGTTATTCTAGCGAATTGCTTTCATCTTATTTATCGTGATGTTTGATTAGATCGTATTCTTGTCTTGGTATGATCTAGTTATCATTCCTTTTATATTCCAATTACGACCAATGGCCCGAAACTAGCCGTAAATTGTGAATCATTCGTAAGTTCTAAATTCTCGTAAGTTCCTCGTAAATTATTTATAGATAGGAGTACACAAAGGAACTTAACTATTATACATTATCCCATCGGAATACATTTTTTGAGCATGGTTTCTTAACCTCGAGACAAATATAGACGCCACACACTATTAGAAAATGTAAAAATAAGGTCATAGACCCTAGACAAGATAGTAAACTATCATGAAATTTTTTTGAAACGTATAAGTAACTATAATAAACTCTCTCTTATGGCTTGTTGTGTGAAATGTGACTTTTGGAAAAATAGTGTTTCTCTCTATTCTCTCTCTTCCTATCTCTTTCTCTCTCCTCTCTTAGATAAGAAATGAAATGAAATAAAATGAATATATGTCTCTAACCCTCTTCTGATTGCATGTGAATTATTTTGATTATGTAAATGGAAAACTAAAAATATTAATTATGTTAGATTTAGGTGGATGCCATGCCAACACTTGTGCTTGACCATGCGGTGGTTATAGGTACCAAGACACGGAGAAAGAAAAGTGTACTAGTGAATTCATAACTTGTTATTTAGAAAATGTAATTGTACAAGTTGTAGCAACAATAATGTTAAATATATCAAAAGGCTTATTATTGAAATTTTGTAATATGTATGAGTTGCAAGTGTTTAGGGTTGTTTGGGAAATGTGTATCTAACCATGAGTGTCATTTTGATTCAAAATTATGTATTGTAAAATTTGGATGTATGTGTTAAATGTAATTGAGTTTGACTTTTATAGTGCATTTTAAGTGTGCAATTAATGAATAAATCTCTATTGTCTTGTGTTATTTTCCTTGATAATGTAGAAAGAAAACCTAAATAAAACATTCAACCCTAGTATAAAACTCTCACATAACTACCTTCTCGCATGATCCTTCTTAACATAGAAAACTAAAACCATAGGGTGAACCTAAATCATTAAATTCGATGGAAAATTTTAGCTTAAGGAAATAAAATCCCAAGTTTGAGGTTATCATCTTAGCCTGTATGCTTAGCGACATTATCGTGAACCTGACAGATTAGGAATGACATGGTTAAACTTTTTCTTGGGTATGGGGTTCCCTCCTAGGATTGGTAGTCATGTGTGTAGTAAGGAGAATGTGTTCTCTTAAGGTAGTACTCCATGGGAAACCAACCTTTAACATAATGTAAAACCCTCTTGGCCTAACACATGTGTAGAGTGAAGGATGTTAGGTAGAAAAGATTGCCAACTACTCTTGAAAGTCACCTTTAGATTATAAATGAACTTGACACCCAATTTAGATTATCGTTTGGGATTCTATGGTACAATGTTAAGAGTTAATTGTGGAACTTAACAACATTTTAATTTATGATTAGTTTTTGAAAGGGTAACCATGAGATGGTATGCTAGGATAAATTTTAAATATTTCTTGTAAAGTGTTTACATCATCATGTTGAGAGAAACAAAATCCATTATGCGTGAACTTTAATGTGAACCTTAATATTTAAACAAAGAGTTACTCCCTCTTGTTCTCCCACTTGTCCCATTGTTAATTGAATGTATGATGTGAAACCAGGTAATCATTTTCTTAAGGAAATTCCCTAGGATGAGAGCCAGTAGTCTCATGAGCATGCAAATTTTCCTTATTAACAAATGGGTTACACAACTAATTTCAAAACGCTATTTAAATCAAATTAAGTGAAATTATTTTAAGATGAATGTAAATGATTCGAGTGGATCCTATGTTTTATTTACCTACACATGAGAATATTGAGTGTGAATCCCCTTTAACCCCTCTCAAACAAGAGTGTCAGTTTGACAAGAAGTATCAAATTTACCTAGAGTTACATGATGATTTTTGGAGATAAGGGTGTTCAATCACTCTAGTTGTGACCTTAGTAAGGTGTGTAAAATTTATAATTGAATGTCTCCTTGTAACATGCATCTAATACTTAATTTCCCAGGAATCCAAACTTGGTTGAGTGTGAAATCATACTCCTTAGGATCTTAGTGATTAAGTAAAGGACATATGATGTATGATTATCAAAGATTGTAAATATTGCTTTAGAAGGATTTTGAACACATAAAATTTTATAAATTTTGCATTTGAACCCCTTTCCCCTCTTAGATAAATGTGTCCCTTAGCATGTAGTAGTGGGTTACCATGTGCTTCTCGTATGGTGTAATTTTTCCCCATCCATGAATGATTTTGAAGTTAATAGATCATGGAGCCTCTCTTAAGGGTATTGGTGAAAGAAACGTTGATGCATATTTACTAAATGATTTAAATAGTTCCTTGGAAGAAATTTGAGAAGCATATATTTTTGGGTTGTCTTGTTATATGCATTAGCACTTGAGTTTTTAAGAGCGATGAAATGAGTTGTTAGGTGCGGGGTCACCACTCTTTATAGTCATGGCTTAAGGGTAAACTATGTGTCATTTGAATTACAATTGTTCTAAAACAATGCCAATAGTGAGACCAAAGTACGATGTAAGTGTAAAGAGTATAAGAATTAATGAGATTTTGGTTAGGAATAATGTCATACTTGAAGTCCTTATAACTTAATGAGGCATTCTTATGTTGTAAAAAAGAAGAATATGAATTGCTCTTAGTGAGATCAAACTTTCAAGAAAACATAAGTTCTTAAATGTATATATCTAAATAAAAATTTATGAAGTGAAAATGTTGAATTGACTCAAACAAGTTATTGAACCATAACAACTATAACAGGAAAATAAAGATACAGTGATGGAAGAATATTTATGGGAAGAGGTATCTTGAATCTAAATCTCCTTAAATCCTAAGATTTATTCCTTGACTTCACGTTAGTTTCCCTTGTGTAATAAGGGTAAAATTTAAACATCAAATAAACATTTGAGAAGCAGAACCTTAACATAAGAATGAGAGAATTAGGAATTTTGTATGCATTTTGAAATATGGAAAATAATTATTTAAGTTATGGAGATTATCGTAAGGGATAAAGAACCAAATTAAGTTTTCGTATTGTAAGTTGAATGTTAAATGAATTTAAGAATGTGTAGGTGGAAAAATGATAATTTATCCTTGCATGAAAAATGCTCTTAGAATTTTAATCGAAACTAAGATGTAACCATGGTAATGTTGTGTTGTGGATTTTCCAATCCTTGGGTCCCTTTTGTGGTTAGGTCATTTCTAGTATTTGTTCATTAGGGAAAGTGTGGCATTGACATGTATATGGTGTTATCATGTTGTCTATGTGGGTCGATGTTTTGTGTAAGTGTCTTATGTGATGTTAAGTTTATCTATTGGAGCCCATGTGGTGTTGTGTAGTGAGCATTTAAAGTCAAAAAAGAAAATTTACTCCAGTATTTTTATTGTTGTATTTGGGTTTCAAATTTGAGGGTGTTACATATATCTTGTTATTGTGGCTCTCTTTCTGCTCTTTAACTTGTGTTATTGTGTTCTTGCCTTCCTATTTTGTTCAAGCATAATGTGTGTGCACTATGTTTGTATGATTTCAATCCTTTATGACATCTATGCACATAATCAAAGTTTAGAAAAATTATAGAGTTGAGTGTGGCTTGTTTATGTCCTCTTAGATTTATATTTATCCCTTTCATTATTCACCTTAGGGAGATAATCCACTTTCAATTTGGTGCATCACCTTATCTTTTATTCAATATTTCATCTTTCTAAACCTTGGTTCCTTGGAAATATTATATTAGAACTAGTTAGTAGCAGATTAGTGTTGGTTATATTAGTTTCAACATACTTAAGTGAAAATAACTATCCTTTTCACCTAGAGATTGACCTTGAAGGATCATTTGTCCCACACTTTTAAGGTCTTTCAATGTTTCACTGAGGTGTTGATCCTAGCTTCAAAAAAGGGTGTAATCTCAAGTGTCAACAAAACCCCATTTGTGATAGTGCATGATGTCACTACCCTTGGATTCCTTGTTCCCTCCACTCATCTTTGTCTCTAAAATGTCCCATGAGATGTACAAGTGAAATCCCCTTGCATTTATGTGTGTTCCAATTACACTATAAACACAAGGGTTGAAATTGCTAACTACCGACATTAACAATATTGATGGCCCAATCCTTACATTCTTGAATATCTCCAAAATACATTTCCTTGATGACTTGCACATTGTACCCCCTTTCTCTTTCAAATGATTTCCAAAATGGCATGTGATTGTAAGAAAGAAGAGTTACATAATAGTTCCTAGCATCGATTTCCCTACCTTAACACTTTTTCTCCCTCAAACCCCCTTTTTCACCCCTCATCATCTCCCACTTTTTTACTTCTTTATATTTTAATTCTTCACTCATCCCCTTCAATGTTTCCATTGCACATTTCATGTGTGATTGTTAGTCTTAGTATTTTAGACCGTTCCTAACCGATAACATGTTTTTTTGGAGTGGGGTCATGTTACCTTTATTCATCCCCTATTAGAATAACATTAAATAAGTTCTAATAAATTATTCCATATGTATCCATGATGTGAATTAAATGGTTATTTCATTCGATGTATGAATTAGATGGCTCCAACATTTGGATTAAAAATGGATGAAGGGTCCTTGCCTCTAAGATGGTGTAGTATATCGATGGTGGGGAGGACACATCCATTTATGTATGGCTCAACAACAGTCTTCCACATGTATTTTGGAATCATTGAAGGATTACTACCTCCTGCTCTATGATCTACACAAAGTAGGTTTTAAGGTGTTTTGGAATTGTATTACAAAATCACGATGTTGCAAACTCAAAGATTTTTGGAGAGTTTTTATCTATCAACATTTGCATTCATATTATTTCAAGGGTTGTGATGGGACTTTCATGGAAGTAGGGAAGTCTTATCAAGCATGATTCAATGCACATTTTATTTCCATAGAAGTTATAAGCCACTAAACCTATCATAGGTTTAACAAGAGGCTGAAAAATTAACATGTTCATTTAGCAAATGATGAGCTTCTTTCACCTTGCTCACTTTTCAAAGCAAAACCATGGGAGAGTAAAAAACTGATATGTCAATCTTGTAGGATATAAGTAACAAACCCAAAATACCCCAAATGTTACATAAAACACAAATTCGACCTACAAGGATAAAATGTGTTGAGCATGATGACGAGTGTGCCCAAGAAAGGAAAATCGGTAGTTGTAAAATTACAAATATTATCACATCAATTAATAGTACAACTAAACATGAGTTCAATGAACTAGAAGCAAAGATAAAATCATAGGTAATTCTTAGCACTAGAAAATAATCGAACCTATAGGAAAATATCAAGAAATGATGGTATTGATAGATTATTTATGTAAAGGAGGATTCTTGAGGTCGAGCTAGCTTTGTAATGAAAAATGCAAGATCAAACCTAAAAGGGGAGTTGAACACTATGTGACAAGCCTATACAGAACATGAACACGAGGAAATAAATCCATTTGAGTGACCCAGAGAAGTAGCTAGAACATGGTAATGAGCCCGGGACAAATCCAATGTGATGACCAAGTCATCAAAACAAAGTAAATAAAATGGCATGGTGTGACCACAGGAGGCCAAGCTCGAGTAGAGGAAACATTAAACTTGGTTTGGTGTGTAACATAATTGAATTGAGGATCATCCCCTTTAATGCGAGTCATCATGTTTTCCCTAGGAATGTGCTCGACCAATCCAACTTTCATCTTTTGGTAGCCAAGTTACAATATCATTTCCATTGGTTGCCTCATCTGCATCATCCCATCAAATTTTTTGAGGTCTTAAAATTGTCTTATGAGATGGCATCTTCTTTTTATCTTATTCCTCTCATAAAGGCTCCACTCAATGCTTAATTAGCACAAACAACATGACTATGGCATAATTTTGAGTCGATCTCAAATAATACAATGACCCCTTTATCGAAATCATGAGCATTGAATGGACAAGCTAACCCACCCATAAAATATACAATAAGCAATGTGATATTCTCTACTAGGAGGGGGAAATATCATGCCTTATAACATGCATTACATCATGCAAGGTAGTGGGAGCATATAAAAATCGGGCATTTTTGTGGCATCTACACTATAAATTATCCACAAGTCACCTCAATCATACTCGACAAAATTTCTTGAATGGATGATGACAAATTGCATCATAGGAACCCATCCACCCACGTAATCTTCAGAAAACTAGTGGTTGTACACACAAGTGACATGCTCTTCATCCCGATCTTTCACCACTTCATTGAGGCCAAATTTCTTAGGAGGTGACATCTTTGCTTCATGGTATTTCCCTTATAAAGGTGTCAATTAATCTTATACTTTGCTTTGTTTTTTTAATATTAGGGAAGAATAGATACATTTCTTATGCTTTTTTAAAACATCATGGAAGTGAATATGTGTACACATATTTTTATAAATATTTGAGTAACGTTGAAGATGTAATTTTGTAAATATTAATTTGGCATTTTCACAATCAATCTTTTGTGATTGGTTGTGTGTCATGAGTTTTTTTTTATTATTGGCAAATAGTTTTTTGAAAGGGACTATACCCTTGAGTACAAAAGATGGCCTAGGAGCCAGAATAGGAATGAAAACCAGAGAGAAAAGGATCAGAATCCAAATGTGACAATGAAGCCCAAAGTAGCCAAAAAACAGCTACCCAAACAAGACAAAACAACAAAAACACTGCAAAAAAGTAGTAGAGAGACCACAAAAAAAAGCATAAAAACAGACAAGAACAACTAAAGCATCTACAACTACTTTTTGGTAGCTTTGTCTATGCTGGTCTTGATATTCTTCCAGGAATGGAACATACCCAAAGTAGTCATGTGGGTAGCGTCAGTCTTATCCAGCTATTCAATGGTCCTTTTGCTTTCCTTATCATTGCCCCAAAGTGTTGTCGGAACTCCGCTGAGGTTGGAGACACTTTTGACATGTTGCTCAATGAACTCCTCAATCACCCTAAAGATGGCCATATTGTAATCATGACGAGTTTTGGCCTTCCCTAAACGGGAGTCTAAGGAGTTCAGCTTCTTGTAGATATCATCAATCTGGCTGTTATCAATATCCACCTCCTCCTCCTTCTTCCTCTTACCTTTCTGTTTTGCCAAGTTCTTAACCTCATCCTTCAACAGTTTCATATCAGCCTCTAAGGCTTCCAGCCTTTTTGAAGAGCTTTCCATATGCACATCCCGGACTGGCACTGCTAATATTCAGGAGGTCATGTGCAATTTCAATTTCATGAGGACCCTTCCCCACAGCAAGAGTCTCAAGGTTAAGCTTTCTAGAAGCCCTGGTAACCGGTCTGGCCGAGGTGGAGGTGAAGTGGGGGTGGGAGAAGCAGTAGGGGGAATGGAAGAAGAAGCCTGGACGGCCGGTAGGGGGTGACAGTAGTGGTGGCGGGGCAGAGAATGGAGAAACGGGGCTAGCAGCAGCTAGAACCCGGTAGAGGGGAACCGAGCTAGGAGAGGATGGGAGACCAGGATACTTAAGAAGACAACATTTATGCAGCAGCAAAATAAGCCCCTGGTGTAAAGGAACCGCCCGGGTATGCTTTTGAAACTCCAAAATGGAGCGCTCAAGAGAGTTCAGCAAGTAATGGGGGAAACAAACCATGCGATTCCTACGGAAGTGGTTAAGAAAGATAAGGTGCTTAGCAGGTACAGTGACAAACCTTCCTTCCAAGGAAATGAACCGTATCATCATGCGAGTAACCTCATCATAAGGTGGAGGGATTGAGCTAACAAGCAGGCCCACTGTAACGTAGATCAGCTTCTCAGATCCCTCCACAAATCTCCTCTCTTCAACATCTCTGTCGACCCTTTTGTTAAAAAAATGGTAGCCCTCCAAGCCAAGGCCGGTCGACTTCAGCAATAAGTTCCTCATTGACCAAGATCTTCTGCCCCCCATATTCCATAGTCTCGCTCCTTCCAATCCTTCACAAAACACACAGAGATGCTTTGATCATGCCCCTGAACCTTCTCCATGAAGTTGGTGATGCCACCCTTGCTGAGTATGCTCCATAGCTCAATATTATCCTTCCAGTCTCGGGTCCGCACTAGGCTCAATTTGGCAAGGGGGACCCCCCATCTTCACTGTGCTTAACTGTTTGCAACAAATTCCCAAATCCTTGTGAGTGCTGAAGCCAGTCTGCTTTTTACTGTTGTAATCCGCACAATGTTGGAAATGAGAGCCGTTGCTTTTCCCACGAATGGCTGCGTGTCTGCTGATCTGAGCCTGCGGAAAATCACATGTGGGAATAACGGCCTTTTTGTTAGCCCGCTCCCTATCATCAATCACATTACTACTGTCTTCGGTTTCCGTGGAGCCTTGTATCCAACTTTTAGCAGACGCAGTGCAGCCCGCATGCGCGATTTTCAAATCAATGTAACTCCACTTGGAATTCCCCATATACTTCACACTATCTTGATTATTTGACATGATTTGCATAATCATATTTTTTAAGTCAACACGTGTGGGAGTATTATTGATGCTGATCCACACCCAATAATCATAACTCAGCTCAAGATATTGCGTGCGTATAGAAATCCGCATGAATGTTGTTTTGAAGCTGCTTAGGGATGCTATTATTATCCCAAACAGTGTGGTTAACATTAATGCCATAATTAGCCAGCGCATCTGCCAATTTATTACCCTCCCGGTAAGTATGCATGATCCTGATGTTATTGAATGTTTGACAAATACTTATGGACTCTGAGATAAAATCCTTGATGCTCCAACTTGGAGATGAGCACTGTTTAAGGAGATTAATGATATTCAGGGAGTCCCCTTCAATAATGAGGTTCTGATATTTTGAGTCTGGGAAATTCTCAGGCCCCATAGAGTAGATAATGCTTCGGTAAAATGATTAGTTTGAATTCCCATTTTCCCAGCATACGCAGCAATCAAATTACCTTTATGATCCCGTATCGCTCCTCCCCTACCGCAATCCCAGGGTTCCCCTTAGAGGCCCCATCAAAGTTCAACTTATACCAATTAAAATCAGGAGGATGCCATTTAATCAAAG
Organism: Taxus wallichiana var. yunnanensis; assembly: GCA_018340775.1. NCBI lineage: Eukaryota > Viridiplantae > Streptophyta > Pinopsida > Cupressales > Taxaceae > Taxus > Taxus wallichiana. The sequence goes on along the minus strand of CM031240.1, from coordinate 191,149,203 downwards.
ATCTATCAATACAACCCTTTACCCTAATAAATCCAACCTATATTTTATTAATAATATTTAAATTTATGGATTTTTTTAAACCCTTACAATATGTGACAAAATTTATTCTTCATATACCATGTTTTTTCAGTTATGAATTATTTTCTATTTTCATTTCATTTATAATTAATTTTTTTATCGGCTCAACACTTATAATAATATAATGGCAAATCCTAAAATGTTGTAAAAACCATATGTCGATGGCATTTTAAGTTCCTGGAAAAATTCTCATCCCAAAGGAAGGTGAAAAAATGTGTGAGTTTCACCGTGAAATGAGAACATAATAAGAAAAATTCCAAGTTGCATGCTCAAACACTCGGCGATAACAATATTATCAAAAATAAGTTTGATTAGGCATTGGAATTATTGTACGATAAGGGCTTACTTTCAATGTTGTGTCCAAATTATGTTGCCTCAAGGATTTGTGTCTCGTGCCCTCTTTCTCCTTCAAACAATTTGCACAAATGAAAATCGCTCCACATGTGAATTTTTGAAACAAAGAAGAGGATCACCTACTTTCCCTTAGATATGTTCCCTTTCCCTATAATTCTCTTCCCTATATCTCCTTCTCCTTCTTCATTACCCTACTTCCTCCCATAATATTTTCCTTTGTCCTCCTTACCAATGTATCCATTGCACCGCTCGTATACACATTATATGTTCACACATTAATGTATTGTGTTGAGAATTTTATGTTTGTATGGTCTTCAAGAAATGGATGAGGAGGGATTTGAGCTATGGGTGTTTTATATTGGGCTTCCCATCTCCTTTGGATTCACTTGGTAGAGTCACATTTGATTCCACTTGTGTTATTCTCACCTCGTACCATGCATGAGAGGCTTCATTGGAAACATAATCCAAGGTGTAAATTGTCAAGCCTTTTTCCAACAAATTTCTCATTGTTAGATGATCGATGCCTAAATAGGTTTTAACTTCTTTATTTTCCATATTTGGTGAAGTTTTGTGGGGCGAAAGATGAGTTTGAAAACATGTTATTCTCTTGTGTAATCAAACAAGTAGACAAAAAAATCTCCCATAAAAATTCTATGCAGAGGGTGTGGTTTGAGGTCCCACATCAAGATGACAACTCCTAACAATTTTAGAAGAAAGATCTATTTTCCATTCCACAATATCAATTTTAGGCATAATTTCTTATTTGTAAGGGCCAAAAGGTTATCCTTAAGTATAAATTATTTTCCCTCAAAATGGGGTTTTGGTGACATAATTTAAGGTGAAATATTTGTGTCGGAGCTTGTTGTGTTCTCACATAAAACAATACTCTCATCAACTTCTTTGTCAACATGTGTCCTCCTCTTGAATATAATATTGAAGTTACTTGGCAATCACATTACATAGCCCATGTGTAATTACTAATTTATAATAAATATATATGACATTATATATTATTTTGTATATGAAATTTATTAAGAGCTCGTACATAATAAAAACTGTTAGTAGTGTTGAACCTCCTCTCATCTAGGGGAGAGGCACCGGTTGTGGTGCACCCTATCTTTGCAGAGTCACTGAGCCACGTCACTGCCACGTGGGCGAGTAAAAACACCACCAGAATATTCAACACTAAATTCTTGACCTCCTACATTCATTTGCCAAGACATTTTCGAGTCACCGCCATGTGTACGAGTGTGTTTTGGAGGAAGTCAAATTTTTGCGGTGTTTTGGTTAGGACCAACTGTTGTCCATTTCCCTTGGTTTTAGTACATGCAACGGCCATTCATTTACTGCTTACCCACCACACATTAATGTTGGTGCCTTGGTTAATGGAACATGCCACCGCCAAATCTAGCATTGGGATTTCACACTAAATTGAAATAGACCACATTCATAGCTGATACGAGCCTATTTATTTGCAAAACTCCAACGACCATTTGTCCTCAGATTTCACATCGGTGGTAGCTTGGGTTTTCTACATTCCTGAGTGACTTCTTCCTCGGCAATGGCTCAGCCTGCTTAGAAGATGAGAAGAAAACGCAAAGAAGGTGAGAGGGTTCTCACGCAGAAATGATCCTTAGTGTTTTTAAACACTGCACTATTATGGAAAGTTTGTTGTTTGCCATTCAGCAAAAGAAATTTATTTTTTCATTTGTCATATTTTACAAATCTATGCGTAAAATCGTTGGTTTATTGATTTATTTGGTGTGAAATCATTGGTTTAAATCATTTCTAAGTATTTGTGTGAAAATCCATTGCTTTATTCTCTGCACGATCCTGTAGGTTACTCCTATATGGTATTTGAGTTCCTAGATATCTTGTGTTCATCTTCTTGTTTGGGACGTTTCAATGGGCTGACATGAACTTATTATTTTGATATTACTTCTGACCTGCATGATTTTGGAGGTGTTTTTTAGAGTGAATTCAATGTTTCCGTTCTCTATTGAAAAATGATAACAGTAACACGGAGGCGGCCATTATTTATTAAAGCTCATTTTTATTGGTTGGGGTATACAAGAAATGGGTTCGGTTTTTTATTATGGTTTTGTTGTTTCAGCACCTCACCGTTTGTAAGCCACAGGCTGGAAATTAAGAATATTATATGTGCTATCATTAGATGTGGAAGTCCTATCATTGAGTTTATTTTTCTGTTTTGGATGTGCTTGCTGCAATTTTTGATGTGGAAGTCCTATTTTCATTACAAAGGTTGCTAGAAGTGGGCAAAATTGTTTACTAACAACAACGTTTTCTTTCACTGTCCACACTTCGAGCATTTTTAGGAGTTCAGTTGGATTATGTTAGATATTATGTTGTTTTGTTGCTTCCAATGACAACCCCAAGAGAAACATGCCACCGCCAAATTGGGTGTAAAATATAGAGCATCATCATACTAATATATTAACATAAGTTTAATTGTATACATAAAAAGATGGAAAGTATTTTGATTACATACGCAAAATTTATATCAGTATTCTGATTACACCGCCAAATTGGGTGTAAAATATAGAGCATCATCATACTGATATATTAACATAAGTTTAATTGTATACATAAAAAGATGGAAAGTATTTTGATTACATACGCAAAATTTATATTGCAAACATAACTTTAGAGACTACATAGGAAGACTCCAGCAAATACATCTAGCAAAATGGTATCACCAAAGAAAATTACTACCATCATCATATGGGGTAATAAACATTGTTTATGAGCACATGTTCAATATCTTAGTTAGTATAAGTAATATTGCCCTCTTTCAATACTTGCTTTTGGATTTTCTTTTCCTGTCGATACAGAGTTCAATTGCCCAGCTGAAAAGGGATTTAGAACCCCTTTTGATAGAGCATTTGGTTTCCCAACTGATAAAGGATCTGGTCCCCTGCTGAAAAATGATTTGGTTGTCCGATTGATAAGGGATTTTCCCTATTGTTGATAAAGGAGTTGGTTTCCCTGTTGAAGCTTGCATCCATGGTGGCATTGGAAATGAACTACTAGGATTGCTTGAACTTGTACAAAGTAAATGAGGTGATACATACCAAGATGGAACTGTACAAGAGTTATTCATAAGTGATGGAGGTGTTCCAATTTGAGCATAACCTAGAATTTGAATATTTAACATATATTGAAAAATCCTTCACTTTTCATGATCAGTTGGAGAACTTACACGCATCCTCTGTTTGTATTCCCTTAATTGATTTACGAAGTTCCCTCTCCCTCTTCTCTTGCTCTTTCCTTTGTTGCTTTTGTGCCTTCTCAATCTATTTTTGTTGCTCCTTAGTCTGCTTCCCCTTTCTCTTTCAAGCTTCTCCTGCAATTTTTTTCTTTTTTTGCAAGTCTAAGCACCTTTTTTTTCTTGTGCCAATTATTTTTTCCTTAACTTTAGTTTTGCTTGTTCCTCCTTCTTTCTTTCCACATCAACCAATAGCTCCATGTATTCAGGTGCAGTCAAAATCTATGAATGCCTACTCAGTCTAATAGAACCATCTGAATTTTTAACTCTCTTTTTGTTTATGATCTCCCTTGGAAGTCGTAGAAATTGAGAAAGTAACTTACCACGTCCATCTTGGATTTCAATCTCTTCAGGGTGTTGAGGTTCATGTTGCCTAACTTCTAAGTTTATTTCATTTTCCTGAGCATCCTCTTGAAATTTGACTTCATCTTGTTCATCCTCATCTCCAACATCTGCATAGTAATGAATTATTGCTTCTTGTTCCAGTCCTTTAGGAAAGGAAGGCAGATTTAAGCTTTGATCTTCTGTGCTGGATGGTAGCTTGTAACCCATGTTTTTCATGGCATCCTCTAACCATTGTGGTGGGTTAACTTGACTTGGAAAGGACAAATCATTGTTACTTAGAAAATTTGTAGACCCCTCATTATTGTTGATGATGTTACTTGGGTTTCCAAGAGCACCGTTTAGCTCCACTCCATGTGTTGCATGACTACTTCCATATCATCTCTTGAGTCAACATTTTGCATGAATTGAGTTTCAGGTACCACCTCTTCACTATTATTTAATTCTAGATTTATTCCTTGAGATAGGCTCAAAATGTTTGTGACAACATCAACATCTTCCTCACCTTGCATGTCAAATGCCTAGCTGCATGCCATGTCAGTTAGGAGAGCATCATAATTTAATGGCCAAATACCAGTTCTTTTGAAACCTACAATTATGTTAGATGGTGTTAGTGCCTTTTTTAAGGCTCTACTTGCAAGCTCAGCAATGTCATTCCTTTTCACATCTGCACATTTGTTCTCTGTCATCCATTTGGACCTCTCAGCTCTAAAATATGTCTTGAAAGGGCTGAACACACTCACGTCAAGAGGTTGCAACTTATGACTAGTATGTGTTGGTAGTGTTATCAAATCAATGCCCAATTTGTTTGCCTCCTCCACAGTTTGTAATGCTACATGGCTGCCATGGCCATCAAATATCAATAGGTGTCTATTATTTGGAGAAACACCTCCTGGTACTGAACGTGCAAAATGACATAGCCAATTTAAAAAAATTCCTTTGTCATCCATGCATTTGGATGTGCAGCCATGCATGCTCCAGGTTCACAATTTTTAATATAATTCTTTACCATTATCTTTCCTTGACCAAATAAAATCCTAGGATTGACATACCCTGCTACATTGACACAACACAATATAGTGATCCACTCCCTGCTCTTTGGTATTACCTTTGGGACATTTCAACTGCCCCTCTTAGAAATTACACACACTCCACAATTTCTCCTAGCTTGCAAACCAGTCTCATCACAATTCCAGATTTTATGAGCGTCGTATGAATAGGTTCCATAGCATTTGGCCAAATTATCATAAAATTTGGTTACTATTGCAGGGCACAAGTTTAAAGCTCGTCCCCGTCAAGTCCCTCTCGGTTCGGGGACATAAGGTCCGGATGATGTTTTCTGAATCTAGCCCACCATGATTTACCAGGAAACCCATCTCTGAAGGGGTTTTGTCTTATTTCACAAATCTAAGCAACATTTTCCTTTAGCTACATTAACTCCAAGCCATGACCCATATCAGCCATTTCTTTGCACCATTCAACAATTTCCTCTTCTTCTTCTTCAGTTAGAATTGTTGGAGGACCCCTCATGTAATGCCACACCTAGGACACCTGAAAACCAGACCAAAGTAAAGCAAAAATTTAGGGTAATTTTTTTTTTTGAAACATAAATGCTAATGCTGGACCTTTTCCGACCCCAATAATAAATTAATTTATATAAATCGGATTTACACAAATTAAATTTCCAACCTAAATTTCTATTACATAATATGATTACTCTACTAATCATTTAGTAGGATCACACTTGAAATTCTACACACCCCTTGTTATTTAATTAGATTCCCCCTTTATTAAATTTGTCCTCATACACCCTTCTTTTATTTTATCATGGAATCCCACAAAATCCCATGACTTGGAAAGTGTAGGGATAAATATCCACCCTTGGATGCTTTTACTTTTAACCCTCAGATCTAAAACCCTAAAATTTCCCTAAAATTTCTTTATGTTCTTTTCCCTTCTTTCTTTTCCTCATTTTTTTTTGCTCTCTCTTATTGCAGGTATATGGAGGAACAATGGAGTTTTTTTTTTTGAGTGAACCCGTATAGAAATTGTTTGAGGATTTCATTCAAATCCATATTTGTTTCTTTCTTTTTGTTTTTGTGTTTGCACATATTTATTTTCTTATTGTTTGTTTTTGTGTGTAGAAGGGGTGGCGGGATGGAGGGACATGCGCGGGGCAAGGGTCGTGGGGGAGAGGCGGCGAGGAATATGTGCAGCGGTGGATGCAACGTGGCGGTGGCGGCGCGGTGTGGCGATGGATGGAGGGGACCATATACTGGTGAGGGGAGGGACTGTGTACACAGGGGAGGCGGGTGGGGAGTGGGGTTTAGCAGCGAAGGGGGACAGCAGGTGCGGGGATGGGGGAGGGCTCGGCCCCTCCCCCCACTATTATTTTTGGTTTTAGATCAATAAAATTTACCATTTGTTTTTTGTTTTTTAATTTATTTATTTATTAAGTTTTCTTCTTTTGTTATTTATAATTGTTAATACATATATACATATATATATATATATGTATATACATATATATATGTATATATATATATATATATATATATATATATGTATATACATATAGATATATATATATATGTATATACATATATATATATATATATATATATATATATATATATATATATATGTATACATATATATATCTATATATATATATATATATATATGTATCTATCTATATATGTATATACATATATATATATCTATATGTATATACATATATATATATATATATATATATATATATATATATATATATATATATCTATATATGTATCTATATATATGTATATATATATATATATCTATATATGTATGTATGTATGTATGTATGTATTTTAATATATTGCTATATCAATATATAACTATGTTTTTGGATATATATTATTGTTATATTTTATAATATAACTATATTAAATATATTTTAATATATTTGTATCATATATTATGTAACTAAAATGTTACAAATTGTAAAATGATAGATTATATTCTATTATCTTTGTAAAATATGAAACTCAATAATTTTTATATATATCTACATTAAAATGATTTACTCATTTGGATAAATAAAGGGAATGTATCAATGTATTTTTAGTCTTATACAAATCTACACTAAACCAGTGATAAAATGAAGCCATAGTAATCAAATCCTTCCTTTGAAATGGTAATATTTACTTATTTTGAATATTATAGATGTAGGAGTAAATTTAAATATGATTTCAAACAAGTTTTTACTTTACCAAGATTTACAAAATATTACAAAAAAAAAAGTTTCCTTCCTCATGGAAGTTCAATGAAAACTGATTCACTATCTAAGGGAGAAAAGTAAGACTTTATTGCAAAGAGATATATCCAATCAAATGTTACAAGACTCCTCATTCCATACAAACTTCTATAGCAAGAGTAAAACTTCCACTTCTCAAATTATGCCTTCACTTCAATAATATGAATAATAGTTTGTTCCATGTTACATATCAACTATAATGTCTTTTCCAATATAAAAACACCATCTTCTCAACACAACAAAACTCTCTTTTTTTTAAAAGGTCAAACATACCATCAAACCCATGATCATGAAAAACATGTTTTACCAAGATCTATATTTTCAAGAGTGGTATACCCAACACTAATACAACATTAGTTGCTCAAACTCATTCTCACTCCCAATATGAGAAAGAACTTACAAACAAATAGAATTTCCAACAAGGTCATATTCACATGATTTCAACAAGTGAAACTTTCCAAACAACTTGAGAACAAAAAGATTCTAAGATATCAAGGAAACTCCAACCATCTTCCAAACTTGAGCTCCAACTTTTAGTGCCTTTAAGGAATCCATGCAAGGAGAAAAAGCTTGTTTTGCCACCCAACCATAGGCATCATTACATGTCTTTCCCAAGGTTGGGATGCATGCTAGCCTCCCCCAAGCCCATGGGAAAGAGGACAACTATCCACAAGTTTGCACAAGAGTGAGGGTGAACACACAACAATACATCCACACAAAAATAAGACAAGTATCCAAAACAAGACTCCAAATTTGAAAAGGTGAAAAGGAGAAGAACCCAAGTTCTACCTCTACAACAAAATGGGGAAGAGAGGAAAGGAGTTTTCCAAAATTTGTAACCAACAATAGTTGCATATAAGCAAGATCTCCATACCCTCCTTATTTCTCCTAATTCATTCAAGCCCTCCTTATTTCTCCACCCTTTCACCAAATCCTTCTTGGAAGGATTTTCAAACCCCAAAGGGGTTTCCTTACCAAGAATGGGGAAGGAGGTTCAAGCCAAATGAACCAACTTCCCCACCTCAAACCATTTGAGGGGAGTCTCTAAAATCCTACAAGGCTTGCCCATCAAGCCATGAGGATTGAGAGGGAAGAATCCCTCTCTCTTCCCCCACAAACTCCAAAACTCCATCATACCATATGATGGAGGGAGTAAAATCAAGAAAACAACAAACAAAAACTTCATGCAACAACAAACATTTCCAAGTAAACAAACTAATATCTAGCATGATACAACACAAGCAATAAATCTCAAGAATCCTACCTCAAAGAAAAGCTTTTCCAAATCAATCTCTTCCACTTCTTGACCCAAGCAACTCTAGCTCCAAAATCCACAAGCCTCCAAGCAAAAGCTCCAAAAAAAAGTTCTCTTCTTTTCCCATGAAGGAGAATTTGAAGAGGAGAAAGAAAAATCCTCACAAATGAGGGGGTGACATGTGTCACCCCTCTCTTCCTTCAAGGTCAAAGATGCCAAGGATAAAAGAGAGAAAGGATAAAATGACTTTTAGCCCTCTTCTCCCAAATTACCCAAATTGATAACAAAACAAACTTGTGCAACTTTTAACAAAGCACACTTATCCATACCCCTTACATGGATGTGACCAAAGGGGAGGCAAAAAGGGAGGGAAAACTCCCTCTAGCCTTGGAAATAAGCCCCCTACCTATTAGGTAGGGTCCAAGGGCTTATTTTCATGTTAAGGAACTCCCAAACTAAAAGGGGTCCCTAAAAATGCCCAAAATAACCCAATTTCGGGTTTAGAAAATTTGGCACAAGGGTAGAGGTGTGGGGCCCACTCAAGGGTTCACATGTGACCCTAAACCATTTTGATTAATTACATCATTAAACTAATTCAAGACTTAATGCAAGTGGGGTCATTAATTTTCCAAAACAAGTTTACAACACAAACTAAACACCCTAGGAAAAATTAATGATTACAAGACATATTACATTACAAAAGAGGGTCACCCATGGTGCCCAAAACAATAATTCTAATGCTAAGGCCTCATGCAATGAACACGGCTAGGACTTAGCCCCGTGGGCTTCTTGTGTAAAATTGTGTAGCTGGCCTGAATCCCATGTTCTCCTGTGACCTGTCACCTGCACACTCATTGCACACATTGAATGCACCTTTCCAATACAAGAGTAAACTAGCAGCTCACTAAGTGAATAAATTCAAACATGTAAATTACCGATATCACCATCATCGACGTGGAATGCAAAATATCACATAATTCATTGTATGTTAGGTATTACAATACATACAAATGTCATATCACCTTGCCATCATGTATCCTTATCAGCAAAATGATTACATTACAAAATCAAGGTACGTGACTAAGCTAATTATCCAACATATAGGAATTAGGCCCAAATCGCATAGAAAAGTGTTAGTATCCACAATCTCAAGTAAAATGTGTCAATCTACTAATCTAGTCAAATTGGTGCTACGTGCTCCAAATCACCATACGTGTTCATGAAGGCAAACCAACATAGCATAATGTCCAAAATCCATGTTAAGTCATAAGCTGTGGTTTAAGAATTCAGCAAATCATAGAGGCCGGAAAATGTGGGCACTACACCTCCTCTTTGTGTGGGTGAGACCATTTAGCCAATAGTGTAATGATGTGGGTGGAATGGAATACTTATTTTCTGCTGCTCTAACTAAGAACCCATTAAACTCAACATCATCTATCACCTTTTCCATATCTTCTTTTGTCCAACCTCGGATGACACTAAGCTTCTTTGTTGTAGATGTTCTTTGAACTGAGACAATGGGTGGGTTTCTACATTCTGGTTCATTACCAATTGGTGCTGAATTATCCTCTTCATCACTTACATTATGTGATAATTGTACACCTCTCACTTTGGGCCTCCTTGATCTTCTAGCAATAGCACCTTTTCTCATGGTTTAAATGAAATACCTGATTCACAACATGAAATACAAAATAGAAGTACATGGTTATCAACTCAATTCTAATTGTTGAAGGAAAGATGATTGTTGGAAAAGAAACTATAAATATACGAAAAATTATCTTTATGAAACAAGATATGAAACAACAATATTTTTTATTTATATACAACACTTTGCTGGAATATGAATGATTTTGTTTCATTTTTACCAATTAATTGACTTGTAGTTTTTATTATGACAATGAAACTTGTATGGAATATGTTGAATAGAGAAAGTGCTTGGATAGACAATGTATATTTGACTAAATGAGCACAACAATGTTGTATAGTCCAGCAATGTTGTATATTGCATTTCAGAATTCACTATATTGTTCATTTTTTCATGATATACCATTCTCTAGTGTATTCGTTGGACTCTTCCTATGTAGTTTTTAAAGTTATGTTTTCAATATAAAATTTTCACATGTGATCGAATACTTTCCAAATTTCTATGTATACAATTAAACTTATGCTAATATAACAGTGATGATTGGAAAAAATACTTTCCAACTAGAGAATGAGATATTTGGAAAAAATGAACAATATAGTGAATTCAGAAATGCAATATACAACACTGCTGGACTATAGAACACTGATGTGCTCATATTCCAACAGAGTTGTATATTCCAGTAGTGTTGTACATTCCAGCTGTGTTGCATATTGTATTTCAGAATTTACTTAGCATAATATGAACTTCAGAATTTACTATATTGTTCATTTTTCCTATATATCTCATTCTAATGTATAGTCATTACTTATCATAATACACTTCTGGACTATATAACTCTACTGGCATATACAACACTGATGGAATATACAACACTGTTTTCAATTTAAAGTTATGTTTTCAATATAAATTTTGCACATGTAATTAGAATACTTTCCAACTTTTTATGTATACAATTAAACTTATGCTAATATAGCAGTGATGACTATACACTAGAGAATGAGATATATGGAAAAAATGAACAATATAGTGAATTCAGAAATGCAATATACAACATTGTTGGACTATAGAACACTGATGTGCTTATATTCCAGCAGTGTTGTATATTCCAGTAGTGTTGTACATTTCAGCTGTGTTGTATACTGTATTTCAGAATTTACTTAGCATAATATGAACTTCAGAATTTACTATGTTGTTTATTTTTCTTATATATCTCATTCTAATGTATAGTCATTACTTAGCATAATACAGTGTTGGACTATACAACTCTACTGACATATACAACACTGCTGCAATATACAACACTGAAAAAATGAATAGAGGGCTTGAATTCTGAAATAGTTTGTATTTCATAAGTGTCTTACCTGAACTGCACTGCTCCTCACTTCTTCAACTGTGAGAGATGAAAACTGCAGGAACAATTGGAATTGTAATTGTTCCTTCAACTTTTATTCTATCATCCTAAATTCTGATTGGTTGATGTTAGTTGACATGGATTCAATATGATAGTTCAATCGAATGGTTGAGATTTATTGGGATTTAATCCAATGGATAATATTTTAGTTGGTTATTTTTATTATTTTATGTAGCTGGTTACACAATTTATTGTTCATATGGTACTGAGTTTTTAAACACTATGAAAGGTGAGCCTGACCATAATTTCATTTATTGTTATGCAGGTGGTTACTAGGGATTGAAGACTCTTATATCAAAAAGAGTGCATTATATTTGAGATTTGGTTTAGAAAGTCTTCTAAATGACTTGTTGAAGTGACTGTAATAGATATGATGTACATAAAATGAAAATATTACTTAATGAATAGTTGATCGTAGACTTGATATTTGTACACTTGTATATAAATTAATGTATATTTTAAGTTCTATCAATGAATAAGAGAATATTGACTAATTTTAAAATTGTCTTATTCAACATAACATGCTTCCATGTTTAAATAATAATAATACAATACAATACAGTCAGGTTGTATTAAATTCATATATCATTCTAAATAGGTTTTTAAAAAGGTGAATGTCTTTTCACCTACTATCTCCATTATTGGACCCTGCACCACAACCGGTGCCTCTCCCCTAAACAAAATTTTTATCCACATGGTCGAGATTATGTGACCATACGTGATTTTATAAAATGTGGACAAAGTGCGTGGAATTAAATGAGCAACGGTCCAAGAAGGTCAATTAACTTATTAAATGTAAGTCCACACACCAAACTTAGAACATTGACTCCACGACTTTTACTGTAGTTTTTGACATGTCTCAGCATTCTCCATCATATTAAGTTGTTGTTCATGTTCCCCTCTTCACCGTGAAGATTGGAAGGGTTACATCTTAAGTTATCTTATGTTATAGAAATGGAAGCATTACCATTTCATCCATTATATTTTCATCCTTTCAATCTAATCTTAACGGTGATAATATTATGGCTCACTTCTACGTGCGGAGCTTTTCAAGTGTTTAATTGTGGGAAGTATGTTTTCGGATATCTTTTTGGATTGAAGAACAATGACCGTGGTGACCCCGCACTTCATCTCGACCGTGATTATGAATAACATATGCCTCTGATTCATATCGTGTGGCAAACATACGTTCCTAATAACAATCATTTTATATAAATTTATTCCAACAAGAGAAACAAGTGAATTCTAAAGAAACCACTATAGGTAAAATGTTAAACCAACAACATACAACCTAGTTGTAAAGGAACGAAGGGTCCTATGTTATGTGTTCTTCAAACAATTATAGTCAACTAATAAAAATATGATTGAAATAAATATTTCACCATGAATAATGATGTGTTGTGGGAAGTGCATGTGAGTAAGTGTATCTTGTCGTGGGTCGTTGTTGTACCTTGTCATTTTTGGACATGTGGATTTGATGTGCATCATGTGTTTCATGTTATATATGTGGGTCCATGGTTACGCAAATGTCTCATGTGTTATACATTATCCTAAGTGATCCTATGTGATGTTATGTATCAAGCAATGTTAGCCAAAAAAATTATCATGTTATTATGTGTATTGTATTTGTGTGCGTACAAAAGTGGGCATTACATTTATTTTGTAAGAGTAAATAAAAAATCGGATGAATTTAAAAAATTATACAATTTTTAAATTTTCAACCTACCATTATTTATGACTACCTAAATTTATTACCTATAAAATATGATTAAAATCATAAAAAACAACCCACCGTCTATCAATTTCTAGGCCTACATGTATAAGCTCCACAACTAAATAAATTTATATCCAACAAATTCAAGTGCTAATTTCAATCTAATAAATAATCCCATGTGCGTGTTTTATAAAATCAAGTCTCATCAAGTTGTCAACCATTTTACACTAAATCAATGGTGGTCACCAATCAAGATTTTATGGTGGTTCCATATCCTTCCACTTATGTTATCATTCTCGCATAATAATAGCAATCGTGTGAAGGAACGTGTAATGTGGACATTGTAAGGGATCATTAGGTGGTTTGTTCCCTAATTTTATGTACGTTTTCGTCGAAGTGGAACACGATACAGGTAGGAAATGTATTACCAATTATATGTAGATTGATTTCGGTCGGATTAGTGTACATGTTGATTGTGATTATCATAAAGTCACTGCGAGATATAATAACACTAAAATATGTAAAGGAAGTTTTCACATTGCGAAGTAAAAGAGAAACAATATTTTCATTAAATAGTAAACAAATGTCAACATTCTTAGGTCGAGACTTCTCCATAATGTCTAGCGTCACCATGATCCGACCAAAACCTGCACCATGATCGAAAACATGTTAAGAAAATTATGCTTTGAATTTTAATGCGTTATCTTTATGTTTTGCAAATGTCATTGAAGCATTATTTTTCAAGCAATACTTACGTGCATGAGAAGAAGAAGAGGAATGGGGAATGACACCATGAATGAATATGGCAAGATGAGGGGGTAAAGGGTGGGGTAGATTATGTTATGGAGCAGGAACTATATATTTTTAGTCGCGATTCATCTTCCTTTCTTTTGAGGAGGTGACGGAAAGGGACATTTCTGGAGTAACGTTCAAAAGAGAAGGGAGGTGAAATGTGTAGGTCTTTTAAGGAGGGGACTCTAGACATTGCGGTGAAAGTAAGGCCTAGTCATTCTAAAGAACCTATATCCACAGTTGTTTTATGTAAAGTAAGGCCTTGAGATTTGTGGATTGTAGCGCCCATGCCATTTTTAAAGGAATTTGTCTTTAGTTCACTCTTGAGATTAGGGATAGTGGGACATGGGTGGGGAAATGTGGATTCCAGGAGGGCCATTGTATTTTTTAAATTCAATTACAACAAAAATGGAAGAGTTGGAGGAGACAAAGAAGGGGTGTAGACAATGTCGACAATGGTGCCAATGGAGCCATTCACAAGGCCAAATTCAACCCACAAATTTATGGTGAGCATAACCTTTTGTTGTTTACAGAGGAGAATAATTTTTTCAAGTTGTTCTTCATCATGCTCCTCTAAATAGTTGATCTCGTGCATTCGGATTGGAGCGTGCGATTGGAGCATTGAGTGATTTCAGCATGTTAAGGTTGTGTTGATTGACAAGGTCATTTGTTGCAAACAAATGTGGAGGTATGAAATGTGTTTTTTTAGCGATAGATATTTGGGAGTTTGTTCATTGGATGAGTGTTTTCCAATCTTGGATTAGTGGGATTCCATATTTGATATTTAGTAGCAGATGTCGAAAAGAAATTTGGGCATCATTTAAACCTTCTTACCTAAATATTCTAGGAAGTGTGATACATATTGTGAAGTTCTACCATAGGAGTGACTGACATAGAGTGGAACATCATTGACAAGGGGTAGTTGGTCAAGGTCACCAAAAATAATGATGGATATGTTACCAAAAGATGTTGATTTGAAGTGAGGGATGTTGGGGTTAAACCATATAATAGTGTTGCGCATATATATAATCGAGATAAAGCATACAAGCAATGAATGCGAGAAATAAACAAGAGAAATATAACACCAGTTTAACATGGTTCACCCAAAGTGTGGGCTACGTTCACTAGGAAACAGGAAATATTATTATTCAGGTTCTTTATAGAGGAAATATAATGAAGATTTTTTATCTTCCAACACCTCACAGGATGTTCAATGTTTTTCCCTCACTCAACGAACTCTTTCTTGCTCACCAAGAAAACTAACATGCAAAACAATTACTATTTTCTTCTCTCATACCCTCATACAATGCATACATGCATATATAACTATTATGGGCAACTAACTATGCTTTTACAATCAATAAATCATCTTTAAATCAAGATATTTATTTTAATTCTTGTTTAAAGAACAAAGCACTTGCCACAAAAGTGACCAATTCCGGTTCTGTCTAAATGATGCGATCATCGTCAATTCTTAACCGATGTTAGTTACCTTTTTTTGACTGATGCCGTTTCCCCGACCGATGTCACCATCACTATAAAAATTGGTAACATGTAAAAGCATGCTTCTTGTGAAGCAATTAAGATCCACACTCAACAATATCCCACTTAGAGATTAATTGTTGCAATGTATTGTGTATTGCCATCCTTGCTCATTCTCCTTGGATCATTTCTTCCTCTTCAAGTTTCAAACTCGAAAACCAACAAAAGTAGAGTGAAGCTCCAACTTCTTCCTTACTAATGGCTAAATGTCGGTATATCTGCAGGTTCTCATCCGTATGGATTTTCTCTAACTTCATTGTCCATCCTCCAACACTGCCGTATGAAGTGATACCTCAACTAAATGTTTTTCATTCTTGAATGAAATGTGTTAGGATATAAGGGATAAAATATGTGGAATAATCCCTCATAGAATCAACATTAGAAACTAATATGCAAAAAATATTACAGATCTCAAATAAACTAACACAACACAAAGAGACAATATTTAACGTGGTTCACCCAATTTGGGCTATGTCCACCAAGAATCACTTGCTCAAATTTTAATACAAGCCACCTCTCTCTCAATACAATAGCTAGATCTGTTTGGAGTTATGCTCAACAAACTCTCTGAGAATTCACACCCGAATTCAAAACACATCTGTAGTGTTTTATATTACCTACCATATGCACAAAACCATATAAATAGACAACTACTTAAGCATTTTTACAAAACCATGGGCCAAAACCATCCCATAAACCTATGGGTCAAAATCCCGCCCATATGAGAAAAGCATGTTTCCCGGTATATTGGGCACGTTTTAAGGCCAAAAAATTTCACGGGGTCACGACCCGAACCCCGATGAGAGACAACTATGGAAAGTGTACAATACTCTTAGTGTAAATTATTCAACACTTTCTCACATGAAAATAGGCTCCACAACCTAACAATCTCCCACTTGGAGACTAGTTTTCCTCTCGAGCAAGCTTCTCAACCCTTCACTAGTTTTTGTGAAAACCAACTAAAGCTGAACATAACTTCAGTTTTTCCTTGTGACCACCTTGGTCATTATGTCTACAAGATTCTAACGGTATGAATCTTCTCCAAATTGAACTTCTCTTCCTCCAAATTTTTCCTAATGAAATGGTACCTTAACTATATATGATTCATCCTAGAGTGGAAAGCAGAGTTCTTAGCTAGGTGTATAGCACTCTAACTATCACTATGCAACTTTCCTTCCTCCTGCTTATGCCCCAACTCCTCAAGAAATTGTTGTAACCAAATCATTTCTATTTGCTTGCCTCTGTGGCAGCAACATACTCAGCCTCTATGGTTGACAAAGCCACCAACTTTTGTAGTCGTGAAATCTAGCTCACTTTGTTGTCCCACCTACAGTGTAAACATAACCTATCATGCTCCTCTTGTTGTCTACATCTCCAGCCATATCTGAATCTACATAACCACACAAAGTGGTGTCTAATCCACTATAGCACAAAATTGTCCCCATGGTCCCTCTCAAATACCGAAGGATCCACTTTATTGCCTATCAGTGATCTCTACCTGGATCACTCATAAATATACTCACTACTCCCACTGCATGGGAAATATCAAGCCTGGTGCACACTATGGCATACATCAAACTACCCACCACTGATGAGTAAGGTACCTTGGACATCTGGTTTCTCTCCCACTCTATCTTGGGACACTTTGCTCCTTTGATAACTTGTAATGGCTTGCTAAAGGATTCCCAACCGGTTTAGCATCCTACATGTTAAACCTCTCTAAGACCTTCTTAATGTACTCTTCTTGAGATAAAGTTAGCTTCCGTTCCTTCCTATCCCGAGATATCCTCATACCAAGTATTTTTTGGCTGCCCCCAAATCTTTCATAGCAAAGGATTCACTTAGTTGCTTCTTGAGTACTTTTATTCCCGGCATGTTTTTACCTACAACCAACATGTCATCCACATACAGACAAATGATAATATAACTGTCCAGTCCTCAAATTTCTTTGTATACATGTAATGGTCAGAATGACATCTAATATAACCTTGCTCCATCATGAAGCTATCAAATTTCTTATACCATTGACGTGGAGCTTGTTTCAAGCCATACAAGATCTTCTTTAGTTTTCACACCATCTCCTCTTTACCTTTGACCTCATAGCCCTCTAGTTGCTGTATATATAGTTCCTCCTCCAAATCACCATGGAGAAATGTAGTCTTTACATCAAGTTGTTCTAAGTGAAAGTCTTCTCTGTAACTATTCCTAGAACAGCTTCTAATAGAAGTCATTTTTATTACGGAGAGAAAAATATCATCAAAATCTATACCTTTTTTCTATACAAACCCCTTGACCACCAACCCGGGCCTTGTATCTTTTCTCTCCTCCTTCCTCTTTGAATCTAAACATCCACTTGTTCTCAGTAAAGCCCTTTTACCTTCGGTAGCTTCACCAAATCCCATGTCCGGTTCTCCATGAGACCCGATGCTCCTCATCCATGGCTTGCTCCCACTTCTTCCTGGCATCTACCTGCATTGCTTCATCAAAGCTCTCTGGATCTCCACTATCAGTGAGTAATAAATAATAAAGAGAAGGAGAAAAATTTTCAGGTTCTCTTCTTACCCTAGAAGACCTCCTCAATATAGGAGTTTGGGGTTCTTGTTGAGGAGGTTCCTAAACTGATTCATGTGTCACTTTTCCATCCGGAAGATCCTCTACTGCTACATATTCTTTCTTGGATTCTTCCTTGTTTTCCTACAACTTACTTATACATGAATTTCTCATTAAATACCACATCCCTAGATCGAATGATTTTCTCGGTCCTTAATACTCCAACATTTATATCCAAATTCATCACCACCATAATCAATTAAAGTACATTTTTCTGATTTAGCCTCAAGCTTGTTCATATCATCCTTATCTATATGGACAAACACCTCACATCCAAAACTCTAAAAATGAACAATCAACTTTCTTACCATATCAAGCCTCCTCGGTATGCCTCCATCCAAGGCACTTGAGGGTCCTTTGTTTATCAAGTACATAATTGTGCTTACCGCTTCTACCTAAAAAGAAATATGTAGTCATGCATGTAACCTCATGCTCTAAGACGTTCCATTATTGTTATGTTCATCCTTTCGACACCCCATTCTCGCTAAGGAGTTCTGGAACTATCTTTTTCCTATGGATTCCATTCTTAGAACAATAATCATTAAATTCATTGTTGTAATACTCCCTCCATTATCTCGACCCGAGACATTTTAGTTTAAGTTTTCTTTCATTCTCTACCAAGGCTTTCCATTTAACAAAAGTTTCAACTACATCAAATTTTTTTCTAATACAATAAACCCAAACTTTCTTTGTTCATCATTAATAAAAGTAACATAATAACTTGAACCCCAAGAGATGATACATGAGTCGGCCCCCATACATCGAATGCACCATCTCTAACTTTCTTTCTTTGTAGGTCCAAGCTTAAGAAACCTTACTCGCTTCTATTTCCCATATATGCAAATCCTCACGAACTCCAAACCTTGTTTCTATATATCCAAGCAAATCCTTCTTTATGATCTCCATGCCCTTATGGCTCATATGACCAAGCCTATAGTGCCACAATGTTTGTATCTACTTCGACGACACAAGATTACAAAAATTAGTGTTATAAGTGGTCAAATACAAGGTTCTAACCTTCTTACCCCTTGCCACCACAAGAGCACCCTTGGTAACCGTGATGTTGGAAAAGCAACAGCGCGTGAGAATCAACAAGTGACTCTTCCGCGTGCACTCGACCTCCCCCGAGGTCGTGCCGAGACAGCCGGTGGGGGTAGAATATGCAGACAAACTAGTTAGGCGAAATGTCCTAATGTCTTCGACACGCACTAGTGGAATTTGCAAATCTAAGGCTAAGAAGGCCCTTCTAACTTGGACTGGTGTGACAGATCGATCGCTGAGGATGACTACCGAAGGCTCCAATCAATATCGAGCTCTGGCGTGATTCGATCTATGGGTTGCGGAATACGTGGAAAATGACCTGGGATTGTTTCGTGTATATCTCCTGATAAGGTCATATGGCGGATATAGTTGATTCTATGGACGATTTTCTGGCCTAGTCCAGAATTCCCTAGCTTCGTTAGCCGCTATATCTAGTAAGGACAGTTGTTCGACGATGATAGGTGGAAGTGGAGTGGACTGAAATACTAGTGTGCATAGGCCAGTGTCTATATCTAACTGACTTGTGGATTCGTTGGGCTGTGGGACCTGTGGATCACAACCATAGACTCTTGGTTGTTGCGGTCCTGTTATGGTCATACGCGAGATCAAGTTCTAATCCCTAGTATCCAGTAATCGTACGCCTTTTCAGCTTCTACGTTTAGAACCAACAGTTGTGCGATCTTCTCAGAATACCTTACAGGCGTTCTTGCAACCTGGATTCTTAAGCTGGTATCTATATCTACGAGGGTGTCTCCAGCGTCTGGCTGTGGAACTAAAGGATCACACCCGAATGTTTGTTCTCTTTCGAGCCCTTCTACAGTCATGTGGATATTTTCTAGGGTAATCTGTAGTTTGGCTGACTTGACCAAAACGCATGTGCTTGGTCATCTTCTATGTTTAATCCTCTTAACTCGTGAGTGA
This sequence comes from Taxus wallichiana var. yunnanensis, assembly GCA_018340775.1. NCBI lineage: Eukaryota > Viridiplantae > Streptophyta > Pinopsida > Cupressales > Taxaceae > Taxus > Taxus wallichiana. The sequence goes on along the minus strand of CM031240.1, from coordinate 191,128,911 downwards.
TCGGTTGTAGATCTGCATGTTGTTCGGAATACATGTATCCCGAGATTTTGGTCTATGTCAACTATTGTTGTGGCTAGGTTTGGTTGAGGCACGATCGGCTCAAATATATATTCCCTGGGCTCTTGAGGTCCCGTGATTGTCATACAAAACAAAATGTAATCTAACTGTAATGAAATAAATTCTAACTATGTGAAATAAACCTAACATATATAACCTTTATCTTTCTAAGAAATATTCTAACAATTCTAAGGAAAACAAACTATTTTAAGCGTATCTAGAAATAATAACTAAACAATAATTTAAAATGCATAAGATAACCGAGTGTGGTTATTTGCTCAGCAATTTGTAGAATTATTCTAAATAAATAAGATAGCCTGTCTAATCTACCTGCAAGATTCTCGATCCTTCCTCAGAAGTGAGGAGTGAATCATAGTTTCTCAGAAACTATCAATCCCCACAGCTTCCCTGGCAATATCGAGAATAGAATGAAATAAAATAAAGCGATTAACTACTCTATTTGATATAAATCTAACTAGAACTTTGAAATTTAAAACCCGACTTCGCAGAATGCAGTGGCAAATCCGATGGTGTATGTGATCTTGTCCCCTCAAGATGATCTTCTCATTCTTTCGTGTTCACTTGGATCCGTAAAAGCGTGTAATGCTAGCACCGATAGGAGTAGATTTTGGGACAAGGACAAATTTCGTATACTGCATCGAGAATGCGAGTAGGAGAGGGATAGCGCAAGAGTACAAAGCTTGGCTTATGTGATTCCTAGCGGGATTTTTATCTGCGAGTCATGCAACATGAAGCTTACCGTAACTCGTGACTATCCTATGCGAAGAGCAAAACCTGCAACTTTAATGGCTTCCTAAGCTATTCCGTTCAAAACAAAGACAACGCCAGCACAAGTTGGATATGTGGCTTATCAACAAATGAATAAAGCTAACCGTATATAATGAATTGAACTAAGAACTCTAAGTCACAAGAAACAAATTTACAGCAAAAGGAATTGAGAGGCAAGCTTCTAACCGGATTGGATGGAGCAACAAGATCCTTGCTCATGCACAAGATGGATCTGTGGCTTACCAATAGTTGATCAATGCTAAACCAAGTGTGAAGTAAACTATGTTATCAATCCTAAGCAAGCTAACCAAAACACTAAAAACCAAGACTCTAACAAGGAAAAATGGTGGCCAAAACTCCACTCAAATTCTTCACAAAACTCACCAAATTCAAACCAAAATCGGACCATTTGCATGTACACAAACCATGCATTTATAGAATTCAAACACCCAAGAATCAAAACCAAATTGAACTCCTAAACAATAAACAAAGGAAAAACATTGTTCCAGGGGGACCAAAACATTAATGCATGCTCAAGTCGGCAAAGAAAAGTTGGTAAATCGTGATATTTCATGCGGGTCACGCTCAAAAGGGCGTTCGGGAAAACGTGCCAGGACCGCCGCCCGCTCAAGGCGGCAGTTACGAGACCACGCCACAGCCTGCGGCGGCGGTTTCGCCACATCAAGATCAAAAGGGGCAAGAAAAGAGGGAAAAAGGGGAAAACAAAGGACACGGGGCTAAGTGGGGTATGCGGGATGTTAATGCATATCTCGAAGAGCTCTTTCTGATCCCGAACACCTCATGAGGAGACTCAGATCATCATCGGGGCATTTATTACACCGCTCGCAAAGATGCAAAGACTCTTTACAATTTTGGGTACGTACATATTGCCCCCTCGGAGAAGCGTTTTAGCCATGAAAGGGCATAAAACGGTGGGTCCGAGTATGGCAGTCCCGAAATGGGGGGTTTAGAAGTTATACCTTACACGTCCGTGTGTCGAAATGGCGCCATCCGAAATTCCCGCTACCTGCAAAATGAAAAGAGATCTCAAGTGCAGATAGATACAATAATTTGAAAAATAAACGCTAAAATAACAGGGAAAGAGGACGTACCATTTGTGCGGGGATAGGAACTTACCTCCGTCAGCGCTCCAAACCTGCGAAAAAGTCATTTTAAGACGAAATAGAACAATATATATATGAAAGTGGGCCCATTTTCCTATTCATTTGCGCGAGTTGATTTGATCGATTTTGAGCTCTGGGACCCACTTGACGGTTTCTCACGTGAGTATAGTCGAAACGTCCGCAGTGAGATCGTGATCATGCCTCCACGTATGGAACGCCACCCCGCGAGATCACAGGTTGGTTTTCTTCAATTTTGCATTTTTCCCCCTTCAAATTTGAAATGGCAAATTATTTGTAATGGGGGGGTTATTTTTGAAAATGTTTGGTTCAAAAGGTCCGTCTAGGGGGGGCGCCTACTGGGTAGGCTCTTTTTTTAGCTAAAATGGTCTATTTTTGTGTTTTTTGGACTTTTTAGGGTTAAAAACCCGCACAGGCGCTGTTGGATCACGACCGCCGCCCGCCAGGGGCGGTGATTACGCGACCGCTGCCTTTAAGGCGGCGGTTACAAAACCGCCTCCCTCGTGGCGGCGATTTTGCACATGTAATGCAAAAGAGCTTGTTTTGGAGACTTATACTTATATTTTCTTGCATTTCTGTACGTTTTTATGATTCTCCCTGCATTGATTAGATACTAACTTGCTCTGTTTTGTGTGTTTTTGGGTGTATGCAGGCGAGGGAGGAGTACATTAGATGGAGCCGGGAGAGAGAGTGTGATTGGTTGCCCAGGGTATTGGATGCCCTTTCGCCAGATGAGGAGGACACGTTGCAGAGGGCCGGCATATTGCGTATATCGCGTGTGGCCCATGTTATGCCATCAAGTCACATCCTTTGTGACTTATTTTCTTATTGGGATGTAGATCGGAACACTTTCCGACTGCCAGGTGTCCGCGGTGAGTGGACTATTACTCTGGAGGATGTCTACCATATCTTGGGGGTCCCGATCATCGGGAGGAGACTCACACTGGAGACAGCTGGGTCCAGAGCATGCATCGTGCACAAGTGGGTGGTTATATGGAGGATGCGCTTATTTCCACTGGGCCGAAGAAGGGAGTGAGAGTTAGATCCATTCCTTCTTTGCCCATCCCCGTATTTCGACAGGCCATCATGGGGATCCTTGCCTCGAGACTGATCGGGGACAAGGGAGGGGATACATTGTTATACTGCTGGGCCCCCATCATTGCACAGATAGAGGGGCATGGTCGGATATATGCCTCTGGGCACAGATTATTTGGGGACCACTTATCATGACTTATATAGGGAGGTCCGTTTACGTGGACAGTCTTTGAGCCACCCTACTCTAGTTATGAGTCAGGGTGTATGAGCGCTTCATTCCCTATGGCGAGAGGCGTGGAGGTGGCAGAGATCCCGGCCGTGTGAGGGCAAAGATGGTCATACATGTCGGCTTGAGCACCTCACCAAATAGTAGCTTCCCTCATCACAAAGCAGATATGGAGGCCACACCATACCAGCTCATGGCCGGCATTCGGGGAGAGGAGGCTCTCACATTAATCTCTTTGCTCCACCACAGGCGTGATTATCGACCGTGGTGGGATGGGTGGAGGTACACCCTTTCTGGCAGTGGTTCCTCGGCCAGCCTCAGCCTCCCATATGTGGGCATGCTTCCTCCAGCCAAGGCACCACCATAGATCGTCCGGGAGGCTAGAGGGGGCATAGAGGCCGTGGGTTGGATTACCGATCACTCCCGGCACTCCTATTGCAGCCGGAGGGTAGTTCGGCTGCTAGGGAGGGCCGGTGCGCCTCGGGCACCTTTACTTGGATTATCATGGGTCCCGCTCATAAAGCAATGATGACCCTATAGATATCGACTCCGATTCGAGGAGTCCACGAGGAGGGTCGAGGAGCAGACGGATGATAGCGATCCCGAGTGGCATGACACTCGTGATATTATGCAGCAGAGAGGGAGGAGCAGAGCGCAGAGAGAGAGACTCTAGTTTCAGAGGAGCCACTCTCTTAGGGCCGTGGAGGAGAGGACGAGTCCGTTGCGGGGTGTCATGTTGCCCTCTACCACAGAGCAGCCCTTAGCGGCAAAGGTGGCATCTGCGGCAGTGGGCGCCGGCCCTAGTGACCCATCTTGGAGGCCCGATGATCCGAGTAAGTTATCCTCTTTCCCTTTTAGTGTTAGTTTGATTTAGGACTTGTTTTAACTACTATCTCTTCTTATATTTATATCTTGTATATTTTAGCCTCTTGCCTAGTTTCTAATTCATCTTTCTTCTTTGTTTTGCAGAGACTGTCGACGAGTGGCGGGATCTAATCCGTAGGGTATGCACTGATTCTCTGATGATCCCTATGGATAAGACCCGTGCGGAGCTATCTGTAGATGCCGGGAGCCCTCGGTAGGCAGCTGGCAGCACACCAACGTCTTCGCTCCCGTTTGGCATGTGGCCAAGATGGTGTCGACTCTCCATACAGAGTTGGCAGTAGGCTATAGGACAGCCGAGCGTCTTATGAGGAGCCACTCTCATGGCGAGACCACGGCTGCTCCTCGGGACCCTGAGCCCTCCATCCATTCAGAGCGCCGGCGTAGCCGGAGTCCTAGGCGAGGGCGCGCACCTTCAGCGGGATCGCGTAGGGGTTGAGAGGCCACTTGGCTCCTATGCACTTTTTGTATTATAGATTCTTTTGTGTATTACGGGCTCTTTGAGCGTTTTGACCATGCCTAGTGCATGATGGCATTGTATACAAACATTGATTATTTATATATATGCGTCGATTTTGGATCAAAACTTTGTCACTTGTGTTTTCCCTTTCGCTTTCCAGCTTTCTGTATACTACGATGTATGTTTTATATGCTTTCTAGAATGTATGCAATGGGAAATGTGATGATGCAAATGTTTGCTTTCTTTTTGTGCTTCATGATGCCGATACATGATATTGTATATATCATGATCTTAAATCTTAGTTTCGTGAGCAATTTGGATACCTCATGTTTGTTTTGGCAAAGTGATGAGAATAACCAAATGATGAAGGGATTAACTTGCCCCACTCCTAACTCCACGCAACTAGTAAGATGCGAGGCTCATCACCAAGAGCCAAGAAGGGTGCAAGTTATGAAATATGGTGAAATGATAGTGATGAAAGATAGACGAAGCTTTGGCGGGAACCAAATTGAAAACTACAAGCTTACTCTACCCGAACGACTTCATAGTTTTGGGTGCAAGAACTTGCTTTGCGGTTTATCCAGACTTAGACCCGTAGATGGCCACATAGTAGACAAAATCGGGTTTTAGGATTTTTAACTCTCTTGAATTTTGAATATCTCGATTCATTCGCTTTTGACTCAAAGTTTGAATTGTTTGTTTATGACCTTTTAATATTTACTTTGTCTAGATGACCCCCTACACTTTGCCCCATGCTACCTCGTAAGAAGCATGGGTTTATCACCGTGGGCAAGGCATAGGCAAGTAAGGGCATTTCCATCCTTTCCCAACCCTACGTCACTAGTAAGAGACGCAAGCTCATCACCGAAGGTTGGTGGGGCAAGGAAATGTGTAAAAATAAAATTTTGTTTAATCACTTTTGACTTGTCTTTTGAGTAAAATGTCAAGTATATGCTTGTTTCCAAAGAGATGTGTATATGGGATAGATGTGACACCATGAAGCTTCTAGAATGCACTACATGGCAAGACACCTATCCTAAGAAGAAATCAAAGCAAGAAAAACTTGCGAGATCTTGGTATGGTTACACGTTAGGACTTCGTCATGTTTGATTTTATTTGATAAAAGATTCCAAGATGACTTGATGATACCGAAGATGGAGAGGTATGATTAGAAAGTTTTGTGCCAACAACATCATGAGTTTGTAATGAATTACTTTGAGAATAGATTCCTTGATCACAATTTGTGTAAGAACAAGTGGACAAAATGATCCTAATTTATATGAAAATGCAATGTAGATAGTTATATAGGTAGTGCTAGCTGCTTATGCGTAGAAACGCTTGAGGTGCAGGGAATTGACTATTTCGCCAAATTCCTCACCTTCTAACGTACATAGGAGATAAGCACCATTCCCGTAGTCCTTCATGACTCGGTATGGGCCCAACCATTTGGGCCGGAATTTCCTTCCTTCGCCGGTCTTCTTGTCGATCCGGCTGTCTAGTCTTAGAACTAGATCACCTTCATATATGTCGCGTTCATAGACCTTCTTGTTATACTGCCGGCACATTCGGTCAAGATAAGCTCTATGCCATTGTTCAAAGATCAACCTAGTTTCATCTAGGCTTTCTAGTTGGGAGAGACGTGCTTCTCTGTAAGCGTCTTCATCCGTAATCCTTGTAGTGAAATGCGAGAGGCGGGTATTTCGACCTCAAGCCGGGAGAACCGCCGCCCCAAATACTAGCGAGAAAGGAGTTGCTCCCGTTGGTGTTCTTATTGAGGTCTGTGGGCCACAAGGCCGGATATAACTTTAAGTGCCAATCCCATTTGTTTTATTTTACCGTTTTAAAGAGAATGGCTTTCAATGTTTTGTTTGTTGCTTCAGCCTGCCCATTGGCTTGGGGATAATACAAGGAAGTCGTATGGTGGCTTATTTTGAATTTACTGCACAATTCATGAACTTCTTCACTCTTGAAAGAAGTTCCATTATCTGAGATAATGATTTGCAGGATACCGTACCTGCAAATGATTTGGTTCAAAATGAATTTGGCGATTACTGAACCAGGTACGGTAGTAAGAGGCATAGCCTCTACCCATTTGGTAAAATACTCGCATGGCTGTAATTATAAAATTGTGGCCGTCATCTGGGATGAGGGAGAGAATTTCCCTATTAAGTCTAGGCCCCATGTAGAAAAGGGCCATGGAGTAGCGATTGGTTGCAGAGCTTGTGCTGGCATGTGGATCTCGTGAGAGAATTCTTGGCACTTATGACACCTGCGTGCAAACTCTATCACGTCATGTTCTAGAGTGGGCCAAAAATAGCCCATTCGATGTATTTTTCGAGCAGTGGCATGGCCACCGAAGTGGCCTCCACATATACCGCTGTGGGATTCATGGAGAATCCTCTTGGATTCTTCTGTGTCGACACACCTTAGAAGCATTCCATCGAACGCCTTTCGATAGAGAACTTGCTCTATAATAACGTACTTAGATACGATTATGCGTAACCGCCTTCTTTGTTGCGGTGTAACTGCCTCCGGGTACGTATGGTCCATGATATAATTAATGATATCAGTGTACCAAGGGCACTCAGAGATAGCAGGTCGAGTTTCGATGTAGTATATGCATTCATCTGGAAAGTCTAAATCTACTAGATCGCCTCAGTCTAATGGGTTGTCGCCTAACCAATCTGCGATGATTTGTCCTTTAACCGAATTACGCTTACAAACGTTAATTCGAACTTCCCATCAAGGTTATAAAACGCCCCGCTTTTTTGACAAGGACCCTTGTGTGAGAAAATTCCGTAAATGGTCCTGTCTTTACCATGACCTTTGTTTCTTGATTCATCATGTAATGTCTTAGACGTTTAGTAGTAAAGACTATGGCAAGACATTCTCGCTCCGCTTGTGTATAGCGTGTTTCATAGTCGAGCAATGTTCGCTAATGAAATAAATCACACGCCTTCTTGTCATCATCTTCTTGGGCCAACATACAAAGCAATAGAGACATCGGTAGCTCTGTGAGTATAAGATCAACGGTGATCCAAATTTTAGGTGGCATTAGCGTAGGGTGGTGATAACAAAAATGCTTAATCAGCTGAAAGCTTCGTTGCAATCTTCAATCCAATCAATGCTATAGTCTTTCTTGAGTAAATTGTTGATCGATGAACGGCAAAGCTTAGATCCTGGATAAATCTCCTGATCGCACTCAGCCTTCCCAAGAAATGATC
>CM031240.1:190989545-191120996 GCA_018340775.1 Taxus wallichiana var. yunnanensis | reverse complement strand
TATTGCTTAAAGTAGCCGCTATGCGTAGAAACGCTCGAGGTGCAAAAATTGACTATTTCACAAATTCTCACCTTCAATGTACATAGAGATAAGAACCATTTCCCGTAGTCCTTCATGACTCGGTAAGATGGGCTCCGACCATTGGGCAATGGAATCCTTCCTTCGCTCATTGTCTTCTTGTCGATCCGGGTACTGCCTAGCCTCTAGAACTAGATCACCTTCATATATGTCGCGCTCATAGACCTATCTTGTTATACCCGCCAGCATGATTCGGTCAAAGATAAGCTCTATGTCCATTTGTTCATGATCTAACCTAGTTTCATCTAGGCTTTTAGTTGGGAGAGACGTGCTTCTCGTAGTGCCAGTTTCATCCGTAATCCTCAGTAGTGAAATGCGGAGACTCGGGTATTTCGACCTCAAGCAGAACCGGCTTCGCCCCAAATACTAGCGAAAGGAGTTGCTCCCTGGCTGGTGTTCTTATTGAGGTTCATGGTGGGCCCACAAGGCACGGATATAACTTTAAGTGCCAATCCCATTTGTTTTATTTAACCGCTTTTAAAAGAATGGTCTTTCAATGTTTGCTTGTTTGCGTTTCACCGCCCATTGGCTTCGGGATAATACAAGGAAGTCGTATGGTGGTTTATTTTGAATTTATCATGCAGACAATTCATGAACTTCTTCACTCTTGAAAGAAGTTCCATTATCCGAGATAATGATTGCAGGATACCGTACTCGCGCAAATGATTTGGTTCAAAATGAATTTGGCGACATCGAACCAGTGTAGTTTAGCAGAGGCATAGCCTCTACCCATTTGTAAAATACTCAAGTGGCTGTAATTATAAAATTGTGGCCGCCTCAGCCTTGGATGAGGGAGAGAATTTCCTATTAAGTCTAGGCCCATGTAGAAAAGGGCCATGGAGTAGCGATTGGTTGCAGAGCCTCGTGGCTTCGGGCATGTGGATCTCTTGTGGAGAGAATTCTTGGCACTTATGACACTGCCGCGGCAAACTCTATCACCTCATTTTCTAGAGGGCAAAAGTAGCCCATTCGATGTATTTTTGAGCAAAGGCATGGCCACCTAAGTGGCCTCCACATATACGAAGCCGTGGGATTCATGGAGAATCCTCTTGGATTCTTCTCGTGTCGACACACCTTAGAAGCATTCCATCAACGCCTTTCTATAGAGAACTTGCTCTATAATAACATTACTTAGATACGATTATGCGTAACCGCCTTCTTTGTTGCGGTGTAACTACCTCCAGTACGTATGGTCCATGATATAATTAATGATATCAGGTGTACCAAGGGCACTAGAGATAGCGAGTGTAGTCGAAGCCTATGTAAAGTATATGCATTCATCTGGAAAGTCTAAATCTACTAGATCGACGCTCCGCCTAATGGGTCATGTCGCCAACCAATCTGCGATGATTTGTCCTTTAACTCAATTCTCGTTTACAAACGTTAATTCAACTCTCCCATCAAGGTTATAAAACGCCCCGCTTTTTGGACAAGGACCCTTGGTGTGAGAAAATTCCGTAAATGGTCCGGGTGCTTTACCATGACCTTTGTTTCTTGATTCATCATGTAATGTCTTAGACGTTTAGTAGTAAAGACTATGGCAAGACATTCTCGCTCTCGCTTGTGTATAGCGTGTTTCATAGTGAGCAATGTTCGAAGCTAATGAAATAAATCACACGTTCTCTCTTGTCATCATCTTCTTGGGCCAACATACAAAGCCGAGACATCGGTAGCCCGGTGAGTATAAGATCAACGGGTGATCCAAATTAGGTGGCATTAGCGTAGGTGGTGATAACAAAAATGCTTAATGCGTTGAAAAGCTTCGCTGCAATCTTCAATCCAATCAATGCTATAGTCTTTCTTGAGTAAATTGTTGATCGGATGAACTAGCAGTGAAAGCTTAGATCCCTGGGATAAATCTCCGGATTGCACCACTCTTCCCAAGAAATGATCCGATTCCGCATCTCACTAGAAGGTGGGACCATTTCGAGGACAGCCCAAATTTTGGTTGGATCAACATCGATCCTCGTGATTTGATATGATGTAACCCAGAGCTTTCCTCCGTTACACCAAAGACGCATTTCTCTCGGTTTAGCGTGACTCGTATTCTATTAGACATGAAATAATGATGCGGAGTACTTCGGGATGGTCACAACGCTTTCTTTGCCTTAGCCAACAAGTCATCTATGTAGGATTCCACAATTTTATGAATTAAATCGTGAAATATGGGGTATGTCATGGTCTCCCGGTACTTCCAGTAGCACGGCGTTCTTGAGACCGAATGGCATAACAAAGATAAAGAATAGGTTCCCAAGGAGTTATAAAGGTGGTTTTAGCTTGATCTTGCTCGGATATTCTGATTTGATTGTATCCCGAGAATCCATCCATGAGAGACAAGAGTTCAAAACCAGCACGTCAGCATCAACAATAACATCTATGGATGGTAATGGGAAGTCGCCCTTAGGACACGCTTTGTTGATGTCTCGAAAATCTATGCAGATGCGTATCTTTCCATTCTTTTCGAGAACGGAACGATATTAGATACCCATTGGGAGTAGTCAATCCGGCTTGATGAATCCCACCAAGGAGTTTTATTACCTCCTCTTTACCATGAGAGCTACTTGGGCTTCATGGGTCTTGATTTTTGTTTAATCAAGCTTTGCAGATTCGATCTAGTGACGAGGTTGTGCAATCGTAATGTAGGGTGCGACTCCGCCATCTCTTTATAATTAAATGCAAATGCCTTTTGATGTTCTTTTTGAGAACCCGAGTATGTATTTCCACTTCTTCGGGGTTAATGAAGAACCTAGTTTCAATATTCTTGGTTCATTCTCTGTCCCAATGTTGACATCGATTGTCTCTTCGATTAAAGAGGCGTTACCCTCTTCAAACTCGGGTGGCCGGAGGTAAATCTATATCATCCCCATTTTCTATCACAGTATATGCTAGGTTCCTTTGTGAGGGAAGATTTGTTACTGGGATTTCCAAAGTAGGAAGACGAATGTGGAATCGGGGATAAATCTAAAGCATGTGATAAGAGAGATGTAATGCTACATAGGCATTTAAATAATCCAAAGTAGCCGCATCATTTCCAACATGGTCTAGGACAAAGAGATTCACTTCACTAAAAAGAGGATTTGTCATTGTTTTTATTAATGGTTCAATCACTTAATGGATACTTGTGAAGTGAGTATCTTCTAGCTCATCGCTTGGAGTGAAGCGTGATGCTTGAAGTTGCTATTGAATCGGCGAGAAGATTTTTCTCTCGCGGATCGCTTCAATGGATATGAAGTTAAACGCCTTGCTTAAATCTAATACAACATTTTTGTAGAGTTGTAAATGTTCGGCTTTAGTTTCATATATTTCAGAAACTTGGTTTGTTACTAATTGTGAGTCTCTGAGGACTCTGATGTTATCAATACCAATTCTTTTGGCTAAGGTAAGGCCAAGGAGGAGAGCTTCGTACTCAGCACCGTTATTTGTGCATTCAAAGTTTAACTTAAAAGAGAATGGGAGGACCTTCTCCTGGGCAAGATAAGAATTATACCGCCCCGCTCCATAATCTGCATTTAGCTCCATCGAAATGGAGAGTCCAATACTTAGCCGGAGCATAGATGTAGGGGTATCTGCGCGTTACAGAAACTCTACTTCTACCATACAGAGATCTTCTCACAGCAAGGAACCAACACCTAGGGAAAATCCCATGCCTACTCGAATCGAATGGTAAGAACATTGGTGAATCTTGTTCTATCAACTCAACGATCTTCGCAGAGTCCCTAATGATACTGTTTTTTAGTTTTACCTTTAGGGTTGGAGTTGTTTTGGCCATGCCGGTAGTTTCGAGATCCGTCAGAGGTATCAACTTTTCCTCCGGCTTGGGTCGAGGGTTTATTAAGTTGGTTTGTTGGAAGTTCAAATTTGAAAGTGCACCCATGGTCTTTTCTTTAAATCAGCTAGGTGCAAATCGGGGTTTTGGATCGCCTTTGCACACATGTAATACCTTTCCCAGAGCATGCAAGAATCTTACTTGAAATAAAGATGGAAGGGATTGCCTTCATTCGATGTATCCAATGTCGGCCGAGGATCATATTATAGTTAGTTTCCGATCTATAATATAGAATTCAGTCAAGATGGTTTTGGGCCCCAAGGTGACCGGCAAAAGATTATAGTTCCTATGAAGTGGCTTTAAGGCTATCATAGCCTCTCAAGGTATTTCGTGTAGTAAGAGAACACTGTTTCTCCATATCCAATTTTTTGAGGAAAGAGAAAGGGACTATGTTAACTCGCGGCCCCGTCGCCAACCATTGCCCGTTTTACATAGTTATTATAAACCCACACTTGCAAGTGTAAGGTCTGGTCACCTCAAGTAACGATCTCAAAGAGATTCTATGGGCATTTTACTTATTTCGAAGATGAATTCGACATCCTTGTCTCTCGGCTGCCCCTGAGGATGGATATCAAAATCTACGTGATTTACTTGTGTTTCAGGAGGTGGAGTGATGTTAATTAGATGGCCTAGACCTAATGCTTCTAAAAAGAGCACTTCGTGAAGGGGAGAGTTCTTTAATAAGTCCAAAAATGAAATGTGTGAAAAGGTCTTTGTTAGGTCACTAATTAAATCATAGCACCATGGGTTTTTCAATTATTTGTTGACTCCTATCTATCTCTCGCAGATGACTTGGGCTCGGTTGAGAGAAATACTTGTTCTTGTTATAGCTTCGATAGGTAGTTCAGTTGTCTAATTCTACCAAACTAACTATCTTAGGTCTTGGTTGAGCCCAACCGTGGCGCAATCGACGGATTTAATGAAGTCAAGCTTCATGATCATTGCTTTCCGTTATCGCACCTTTGTTTGTTCGTTCGATTCAGCCTATTGCTATCATGATTTGGGAGCGGATCGTTAAAGATCCTGAGGGGAGCATTCTGAGGGGAAACTGCCCCTGCGAGAGTATTTGGTGATGATGAGATGGGATCTGCCAAAAACAAGTCTGTGAAGAACTGTCTTTGTTCTTCTGGAAAACGTTGCATAAATTTATTGTAGTCACGGCACGTTCTAGTGTCGTGACCATGAATTTTATGGAAACCACAATAAGAATTGGGATTATAATTCCCGTTTTGTTGGTTTGGTGTGTATTGTGGCCTAAAATTCCGATCAAACTGTTGCCTATTAGGACCAAAGTTTTGGAATTGTTGTTTTTGGTTTTGACTTTGGTTTTGGTAACCAAATGAGTTTTGGCTTGGCCCTTGTATGGGATTTCACCGTTGTTGTTGTTGTTGTTGTGGATGGTTAAAATCCACTGTATTGACCGTGGGGGTAAAGTTGTTGTTTAGTTTGGTTGTTTGTTTGTGACGGAGTATTAACGACTTTTACCCTCTTGGGTTGGCTTGCGGTTACCCCATCCATTGTTACCCCACCATTTTGTTAAGGATTTTGGGTCCTTGATGACATTTGTGGTAGTTGTAGTATTTTGAGTGGAGGTGATTAACCTCCGTTTGCTCCATAAGTCTTACATGACCACTATCTATCGGCCGCTTGATCAATTCACAGAGTGCTCTCAAGTACCTCATCATAAGTCCTTAGTGGGAACTTACGGACTTCCTTCACTTATCTACCGAGAGAATGAAGGAATAAATCACATAGTTCCATCCGATCCATGTTTGGAGCGCTTCTCGAGGAATAAAGGATTGTGTGCCACCTTTGGATGAAATGGGCGCATGCATTCAAGTATGTTCTTGCTTGATGTGTAAGAACTCCCGATTCCGTCTCTTAATAGCTTGTTCATGTCGAAGGCTTTGATGAACTCGTGACATGAGTTGTTTGAATGAATGTATGGAAGCTTCCGGGTATTCGTAATACCAATCGAGAGCGATGCCTTCCAAGGTTTTGGGAAATATTTTAAGAACAACCCCATCCCAAGGAGTAATTTCGTATGGTCAGTAGCGTAAGCTTTGATGTGCACGCTTGGATCTCCTCGCCCTTGAACTTGGGCAATCTGGGGGAGAGGTCTTGAAGCACGACGCTCGTATGGTGAAATCTAAGGGTTCCTTTAGATATTCTCGAATATGTCCCTATCAGCATAGCTTTCGACCATTGATGGTGGTTCTTTGGCCGAGGGAGCAATGGTGGGATAGGTTGTTGATATGGTGCGAAGATATCGTTGGCTGGGGGGCATAGGGAGGTCCTCGCGTTGGAGCAAACATGCTGAGAGGAGAACATATCTCCTTGTGGGGATTTAGAGTACATGTTTAAATAGGACGGGGTATTGTCAAGGAATGGGTTGTTTGACACTAGACCGAAGGGATAGTGTTAGAGATGGTGGGCCTTGTTGGCGTTTGTTGAGGAATTGAGGAGGCATGCCTAACGTGCCTACTCCCGTGAGGAGATCTACTTGGCCGCAGTGGTATGGAGGATTGGAACTCCCGCTTGCATGAACGGAGAATTTTGATTTGCTTGAGCAAGTTCTAACCCTCTCACTCTTTCTACTAACATTGAAATGACTTCATTTGGTGAAGTCAGCGTACTTTTTCCCGAGTGGCGTTTGTTGTGTACCCTGTGTTGTATAGGCATGTGATAATCTGTCATGAACCGATTGCTATCTTGCCAAGTTTCTCCAAGAATATTTCTTGTAGAGGTATTTTCTTGAAAATGGGTCTCGGGTTGTATTTGTAAACCTCCTATAGGTGGGTACATACCCCAGGAGCGTTGTTCACTCCTAGGATAAGGTATTGATTGTCCATCGTCTAAGACTGTATGGATCTGATTGTCTACTAATATGTGGTCTTAGTAGTATTTGAGGAGACAAAACTGCATTCTCCCAGTAAACGTCATATTGTTGGAACCTCAAGGTTCTGCTTTGTCGGGTTCGAGGGGGTTGATCTAACTCCTTGGTTTCAAGAGACAAACTATATCTCAAGTTCTTGGGGTTTGAGTTGACAATCGATTAGTTGAATAGTTGTCACCCCATACCGAGAGCGAGGTGATGATTCCCTATTCTCGTTGGGCGTAGTATGCCTCAAGACCCTGTGGGAGGGGTCTCGCCATATGCGTCAATCCCGACATATTCGGGGTATATGAATACCAAAGAATAATGGGAAAGAGCTAAGGTGAAAGAGAGAAGATGAAACTTCTCAAAGAGAAGGTGAAATAATTGTTTGATTCATGTCGGGCCCACCAATTTTGTACGCCGGAAAAGCAACAGAGAGCGTGAGAATCAACAAGTGACTCTTCCGCTGCACTCCAACCTCTCGAGGTCGTGCGAGATAGCCGGTGGGGGTAGAATATGTAGACAAACTAGTTAGGCAATCTAATTTCTTCGACACGCACTAGTGGAATTTGCAAATCTAAGGCAAAGAAGGCCCTTCTAACTTGGATCGGTGTGATAGATCGATCGCCGAGGATGATCGCTCGAAGGCTCCAATCAATATCGAGCTCCGGCGTGATCCGATCTATGGGTCATGGAATACGTGGAAAATGACTCGGGATTGTTTCGTGTATATCTCCCGATAAGGTCATATGGCGGATATAGTTGATTCTATGGATGATTTTTTCGCCTAGTCCAATTCCCTAGCTTCATTAGCCAATGCTATATCTAGTAAGGACAGCTTGTTCGACGATGATAGGTGGAAGTGGAGTGGACTCAAATACTAGTGCGAGGCCAAAGTTGTCTATATCTAACTAACTTGTGGATTCGTTGGGTCATGGGACTGTAGATCACAACCATAGACTCTTGGTTGTTGTGGTCCCGTTATGGTCATACGCGAGATCAAGTTCTAATCCCTAATATCCAAGAATCGTGACGCCTTTTCAAGCCTTCTATGCTTAGAACCAACAGCCAGTGCAATCTTCTCGTAATACCTTACAAGCGTTCTTCGCAACCTCGGATTCTTAACGGTATCTATATCTACGAGGGTGTCTCTGGCCTGGTCATGTGGAACTAAAGGATCACACCCGAATGTTTGTTCTCTTTCGAGCCCTTCTACAGTCATGTGGATATTTTCTAGGGTAATCAGAAGTTTTGGCCGACTTGACCAAAACGCATGTGCTTGGTCGTCTTCTATGTTTAATCCTCTTAATCGTGAGCTGATCGTTGTAGATCTCGTGGTTGTTCGGAATACTTCAGATCCCGAGATTTTGGTCTATGTCAACTATTGTTGTGGCTAGGTTTGGTTGAGGCACGATCGGCTCAAATATATATTCCCTGGGCTCTTGAGGTCCCGTGATTGTCATACAAAACAAAATGTAATCTAACTGTAATGAAATAAATTCTAACTATGTGAAATAAACCTAACATATATAACCTTTATCTTTCTAAGAAATATTCTAACAATTCTAAGGAAAACAAACTATTTTAAGCGTATCTAGAAATAATAACTAAACAATAATTTAAAACAGACAAGATAACCGAGTGTGGTTATTTGCCTGTGTAATTTGTAGAATTATTCTAAATAAATAAGATAGCCTGTCTAATCTACCTGCAAGATTCTCGATCCTACCTCAGAAGTGAGGAGTGAATCATAGTTTCTCAGAAACTATCAATCCCCACAGCTTCCCTGGCAATATCGAGAATAGAATGAAATGAAATAAAGTGATTAACTACTCTATTTGATATAAATCTGACTAGAACTTTGAAATTTAAAACCTGGACTTCGCAGAACAGTGGCAAATCCGATGGTGTATGTGATCTCGTCCCCTCAGTATGATCTTCTCGTTCTTTCGTGTTCACTTGGATCCAGAAAAGCGTGTAATGCTAGCACCGATAGGAGTAGATTTTGGGACAAGGACAACTCAGAATGCAGACCGAGAATGCGAGTAGGAGAGGGATAGCGCAAGAGTACACAGAGCTTGGCTTTATGCAATTCCTAAATGGGATTTTATCGCGAGTCATGCAACATGAAGCGCACCAGTAACTCGTGACTATCCTATGCAAAGAGAAAACTCGCAACTTTAATGGCTTCCCTAAGCTATTCCATTCAAAACAAAGACACTGTCAGCACAAGTTGGATATGTGGCTTATCAACACCAATAAAGCTAACTGTATATAATGAATTGAACTAAGAACTCTAAGTCACAAAGAAACAAATTTACAAAGAAAAGGAATTCAGAGGCAAGCTTCTAACCGGATTGGATAGAGCAACAGCACTGCCTGCACAAGATGGGTCTGTGGCTTACCAACAGCTGAGCAATACTAAACCAAGTGTGAAGTAAACTATGCTATCAATCCTAAGCAAGCTAACCAAAACACTAAAACAGAAGACTCTAACAAGGAAAAATGGTGGCCAAAACTCCAGCTCAAATTCTTCACAAAACTCAGCCCAAATTCAGACCAAAATCAGACCATTTGCATGTACACAAACCATGCATTTATAGGAATTCAAACACCCAAGAATCAAAACCAAATTGAACTCCTAAACAATAAACAAAGGAAAAACACTGTTCCAGGGGACCAAAAACATTAATGCATGCTCAAGTCGGCAAAGAAAAGCTGGTAAATCGTGATATTTCACGCGGTCTGGTCGCAAAAGGGCGTTCGAAAACACGCTTAGACCGCCACCGCTTGCTCAGGGGCGGCGATCACGAGACCGCCACCGCAGGCGGCGGTGTTTGGCCATCAAGATCAAAAGGGGCAGAAAAGAGGGAAAAGGGGGAAACAAAGGACACGGGGCTAAGTGGGGTATGCGGGATGTTAACGCATATCCGAAGAGCTCTTTTGGATCCCGAACACCTTGCGAGGAGACTCCGTATCATCATTAGGGCATTTATTACACTGTTCGCAAAGACAAGACCTTACAATTTTGGGTACGTATAATAACCTTCCAAGAGTCCAATGTAAATATCACAAGATAACCATCACTTCCCAACTACCCCCGCCAATATCAAATTTCATTTTAATGTAGGCACATGTCCGACATCCTTCAATAGCCAAGTATTCCCATTCTACATCTTAACCGAATGTAACCTTTTCCAACTATGCTACAAGGCTCATTATCACCAAGAAAACATGCCCAAAATCTCCTTGAACATAATCAACAAAATAATGCCTATGTGGAGTAGCATGGAAAGAAGCCCCCAAATCTAAAACCCAAGATTTAGTAATATTATGCAAAGAAAGAATCAAAGCATCCTAACATACATTACTCGCTACCACATTTACCTCCTTGTTTTCTTCCCCTGTTGTTTCTTTTTGTCCCGAAGCTCCCAACAATCCTTCTTTGCATGCCTGGGAGTAATTTCCATAGTGTCAAGATACTATCTTACTTTTAGATTTTGACCTTGCCTAATCCTTTGATTTTCCACGGCTTCCTCTATTCTACTGTCTCCTCTAGTTATCACCGTAAAACATTCCTTAAAGTAGAAGATTCACCTAAGCTTTTTCTTCACATTTCCTCACTTAGAATCACCCCTAAAACATCCTCAAACTTCAACTTTGAGTTAATGAATCGAGTTGTTTACCGCCATTGCTGTGCTATTCCAACTCTCTGGGTAAAGAGCATGTAACTAATAAATCCCTAACTTCTTCATCAAATTTTATTATAACCGAATCTAGCATATTTACAACCGTATTAAAATCATTTAGATGATCTGCTACTAAACCATTCTCATACATCTTCATATTAAACAAATTTTTCATTAAAAATATCTTATTAGAGGCAGAGGGTTTTTCATACAACTTCCCTAATGCATCCATCAGTTCTTTTGTAGTCTTTTCCTTTGAAACATTAAATAATACCAAGATGCAAGACATAGCCGGATTGTCCCAAGTGCCTTCCTATCTAGCAAATCCCATTCCACATCTATCATGCTCGAGGGTTTGTTCACCTTCTCAAATAGTGGAATATAAAGATCCTTCTGATAAAGGTAATCTTCCATCTGCATCTTCCAAAGAATAAAATTCTGCCCATTGAATTTATCAACCCTAGATCTTCCATCATCTCGCCATAGCTCCCACTCAAGATAAAACTTTCCCGTGATTCAACACTTCAGCAAACCAAACCTCACTCTAATACCAATTGTTAGGATATAAGGGATAAAATATGCAGAAAAATCCCTCACATAATCGCAACAATAGAAACTAATATGCATAAAATATTACAGATCTCAAATAAAATTGCAGAATAAAATAACACAACACAAAGAGACAATATTTAATGTGGTTCACCCAATTTGGGCTATGTCCATCAAGAATCACTTGCTCAGATTTTATTACAAGCCACTGCTCTCTTAATACAATACCCAGATCTATTTGGAGCTATGCTCAACAAACTCTACAGAATTCACACCCAAATTCAAAACACATCTACAATGTTTTATATTACCTACCATATGCACAAAACCATATAAATAGACAACTACTTAAGCAATTTTACAAAACCATGGGTATCAAAACCATGGGCCAAAACCATCCCATAAACCTATGGGTCAAAATCCCGCCCATATGAGAAAAGCATGTTTCTCGGTATATTGGGCACGTTTTAAGGCCAAAAATATTTCTCGAGGGTGCGCCCGAACCTCGGTGAGACAACTGTGGAAAGTGTATAGTACTCTTAGTGTACAGTCTTCAACACTTTCTCACATGAAAACAGGCTCCACAACCTAACAAAATGTTGAGTTCTTTGTTAGATGGATCGTGCTCACTATCACTATATAATTGGTAATCCTCTTTACTCCTTACCCAACTCTTTCATGAACTCCGCTCATCCATATCATCTCATTGCTAGCTTCAGTAGCTGCAACATACTTTACCTCTATAGTAGATAAATCCACAACCTTCTATAATCTTGAAATCCAACTAACTTTTGCTCCACCTACCGTGAAAACATATCCATTGGTGCTCCTCCTCCCATCCAAGTCTCCATCCATATCTCGAATCAACATAGTGCGTAAAGAAGTGTCTAACTCTCCATATCATAACTTCATGTCGATGTCCCTCTCAAGTACCTAAGAATCCATTGGACTACTTTCCAATGTTCTTCATCTAAATTAGCCATAAACTCCGCTCACAACTCTCACTTCGTGCAATGTCTAGTCTAGTATAAACCATGACATACATAAGACTCCCCCTTGTTGAAGCATGGGAGCACGTGTCATGTACTCAACCTCCTAGTGTGATGAAGGACACGATATTTTCTCAATTTGAAGTGTTCATTCATAGGTGTATTAATAGGTTTTGAATTTTTCATGTTAAACCTTTCCAATACCTTATTGATATAAGCTTCCTAAGACAAAAACAACCTCTTTTCTTTCATGTCTCTGAATTTGTATGCCAAGGATTTTGTTAACCTTTTTGTGAGCTAACCTTTTTTAAGTTTACCAATTTCCCGCATACTAGATCCTACAATCAAAGATATCATCCACATATAGTAACAAAATAACATAGCTCCCATTTTCAAGATTCTTACAATAAACACAATGGTCGATTCACATCTCATATAACCATGCTCATGCATAAAACTATCAGAGATCTTAAATACCATTTTCTTGGATCTTGTTTGATCCCATATAGGATATTTTTCAATTTGCACACAAGTTTCTCCTTACCCTTGACTTCATAACCAAGTGACTTTTACATATAAATATCTTCCTCCAAATCACCATGAAGAAAATTTGTCTTAACATCAAGTTGTTATAAATTCAAATATTCTATTGCAACCAAACTTAGAACAGTACGAATAAAATTCATCTTAACTATTGGAGAAAAAATCTCATCAAAGTCAATACCTACTTTCTGTGCAAATCCCTTTACCACAAGCCTTGCCTTGTACCTTTTCAATCCACCCTCTTCTTCCTTGATTTTGTAAACCCATTTGTTTTGAAGTTCTTTCTTACCCATCTGGAAACTTGACCAAATCGTGTGTTTGATTTTGTTCCAAGGAGTCCATCTCCTCATCCATGGCCTACTCCCACCGCTTGTGGGTATCTACCGCAGCACTTCTTCAAAGCTTTCTAGTTCACCACTATCAGTCAATAATAAATAAGAAAAGGAAGGTGAAAATCTCTTTGAAGGTCTACTTACTCTTTGTGACCTTCTCACTGAGATCCGGGGTGTCCTGGGCTCATTTTGTATGTATGTTGTAGATTCATGTCAATATTTTTTTGTGACCAACATCACCACCTATATTCGATCGTGGTTGTATAACCAACCATGGTTTCTCCGTATGTCAATTGACTACGGTTGCCTTATCGACATCGGTTCAAGGAGTATCGATGTTGGTTCCATCAAGTATTGTCTATTTTGAACCTCGATCATGTCTGCCGATTTTAGTTAGTCTCGACCGACATCGGTTTTCGTATAACCAACACGTTGTCTATGGATGTCTCCGCTTTAGGTATGAAAATTGATTTTCCTTCAAAATCTCCTCAACCTGTTCATGTTTAGGCACCAAAACCTAATCCTTGTACATTATTTTTCATTCTAATCAACGTCACGACTCCTAACAATCTTAGAATCTTCTAAATCCCAAAATCAATATCCGAAATCACCAGGGAATTTACCAATGAAAGTAAAAATCTTAAATTTAGCATCCAACTTCTTCATATTTTCCCTATCAACATGCACAAAATCTTCTGAGCCAAAAACTCTAAGAAAAGAAAAATTTACCTCTTTTCTAGACCAAGCTTCTTTTGTTATTCCACCATACAGTGTTGTTGAAGGTCCACGGTTGATCAAGTACACTGTTGTATACACTACTTCTTCCCAAAATTTCAAAGGCAAGCCGACATGTATTTGTATACTTCTAGCACATTCCATGATTGTTCTATTCATTCTTTCTGCAACTCCATTCTCCTGTGGAGTTCTAGGAACCGTTATTTCTCTTCGTATTCCATTCTCTGAACAATAATCATTGAAAGCCTTTTTACAGTACTCACCACCATTGTTAGATATAAGGCACTTCAATTTTAAGTTTGTTTCATTTTTTACAAGGGCTTTCCACCTTTTAAAAGTTTTAAAAACATCATATTTATGCTTAATACAATAAATCCATACCTTCCTTGTGGCATCATCAATGAAATTCACATAATCTTGGGATCCTCAATAAAAGCTTCCTCGATGGGTCCCCACACATTTGAGTGTACAAGGTCTAATTTTTCTCCTTCTAGGTTGACCCAACCTTGAGAAATCTCACTCTCTTATGCTTTCCAAATATGCAATGCTCACAAAATTCAAGATCTAACTGTTTCAAATCTGATAAATTACCCTTAGCCTTTAAGATCTACATTCCTTTTCACTTATATGTCCTAGTCAATTATGCCACATGGTGCATCTGAATCTATAGTAGACAAGACAGACAGAAAAGGAATCAAGCAACACAGTAGACAGATATAAATTTCCAACCTTCTTACCCTTTCCACAACAAGAGATCCCTTGGTAACCTTCCAAGAGTGGGTGTGAATGTAACCAAGCATCCAGATTCACCTATTTTCCCGCAAATATTAGATTTCTCTTAAGGCTTGACACATGCCTCACATCCTTCAATACCCAAGGATTTCCATTCTGTAACTTTAGATGAACATCACCTTTATTAGTAATATTGCATGGCTCATCATCTCCTAAATAAACTTGTCCAAAATCACCCTGAACATAATTTCTAAAATAACCCTTATTAGGGGTAGCATGGAAAGAAGCTCTAGAATATAAAACCCAAGATTCTAATTTATTATCCAAGGAGAGAATAAGGGCATCTTGCTTTACCTCACTTACAACATTTTCCTCTTTACCTTTGTCTGATGTATTCTCTTTGTTTTCCTTGGACCAACACTCCTTTACATGTCCTCTCTTTCCACAATCCAAAGCAAAGTAAATCTTTGTACCTAGATCTAGATTTGTCATGTTTTGACTTTGATATCCCATTCTTCTTATTCTTTAATGATCTCTCCTTAGATCTTCCCCGCTTTCCAAATTAAAGTGTTTCCAGATGATGTTTCTCGTGATTTTTTCTTGTGTATTTCCTCATATAAGGATTACACTAACCATGTCATCAAATTTCAAACCTTTAGAAGCAGTCATTGTATTACTAACATCCATTACCAAGTTATCTCAACTATCCGGGAAAGAGCATAAGAATAAAAGTGTTTTCACTTCATCATCAAATGGAATTTCTACCAATTTTAATTGATTTACAATAGACCAGAAATCATTCAAATGATTAGATACATATCCACCTTCTTTCATCATAGAATTAAAAACAAATTCATCAAATAAACCTTATTCAAAGCACTAGGATTTTCATAAAAATTTTCTAAAGATTTCATCAACTCTACCATGGTTTTTACATCTGTAAAATTTGAAGCCACCAATGTTGTCAAGCTCAATCTTATAGATCCCAGAGCATTTCTGTCAAGAACCTTCCATTCTTCATCATTCATCGTGTTCGTTTGTCCATGTTCATCCAACAGAAGTATATATATTTATGATACAAATAATCCTCCACCGCATCTTCCATAGTTGATAATTACGACCATTAAATTTCTCTATTTACTATATTTTTCCATTGCTTCTGCTCTCACTCAATCGAAAACCCTCTCGTGAGTAAATCCTATCAACACACAAAACCTCCAAACAAATCTTCGATACCGGTTGTTAGGGTTAAACCATATAAGAGTGTTGCATAGATCTATTATCGAGAAAGCATACAAGAAATGAATGTGAAAATGAACCATAATATTAAATAAACAAGAGAAAGATAACACCAGATTTAACGTGGTTCACCCAAAGGTGTGGACTACATCAACCAAGAAACGGACAATATTATTATTCAAAGTGCTTTACATAGGAAATACAATGAAAATTTGTTGTCTTACAACACCTCACAAGATGTTCAATTCTTTTCCCTCACTCGGCAACTCTTTCTTACTCACCAAGAAAACTAAAATGCAAAACAATTGTTATTTTCTTCTCTCATACCCTCATACAATGCATACATACATATATAACTATTCTAGGCAACTAACTATGCTTTTACAATCAATAAATCATCTTTAAAAAAAAATATTTAATCTAATTCTCATTTAAATAACAAAGCACCATCGCACAGTGACCGAAGTCGTGTTCTCGCACGATCGATGTCGATCACTTCTTAACCGATTCCAGCTACCTTCTAACCGATGTTGGTTTCCCCGACCGATGTCGCCATCCTTTGTCAAAACTAGTAACATGTAAAAGAAAGCTTCTTGTGAAGCAATTAAGCTCCACACTAATAAGGGAAGGCCTCACGAAGGCGGAAGTTGATTTTTACAAGGAGTGTGGGGCCTATGAAGCTCATTTCATCAATGAGAATGTAATGAACATGTTGGAGGGATTGTTGGAGAGTGGAAAGTGATATGCCTTGGAGTGGTTTTATTTCCTTTATTGGAATGCACAATGTGGTATGTATTATCGATGTGGAAATGTTGAATGTAACCACTCCCGTGGGGTGCGAGAACGAGGAGAGGAGATGGTTGTTGGGGGTATGCGGAGGACAATGGAGATTGTATATTGTTAATGAGATAAGATTTACTTGTGCCTACAATACCTTGTATAATCAATTTTAGAGGGGACGAAATTATTCCTTGCTTATAATGGTTGAGTATAGTATTAAATGCTTGTTGTTGTAATGCATAGAAAGGTGTAGTCTTCAATGTAGAATTTTTAATTTGGAAAGGGATAGTTGTAGTGCTCTTGCACATATCAATGAAATATGGGGCAACGTCATGCAAAGAAAGAGGAACATCATTGTGGATCCAATTGTGATGCAGGTCGAAGTCTCAAAGGCCTAACATGTTGAACTTGTCAAGGCATTTAGAATTAACCAAATGTAATCGGGATAAAATTTAACATTCAGCTTGCAAATGGAGTGGGCCCTAATATTTCATTTTTGAAATGGGAGTCTTTTAAGGAATTGTTGTAAGGAGTGTGGGGCCTATGAAGCTCATCTCATCAATGAGAATGTAATGAACATGTTGCAGGGATTGTTGGAGAGTGGAAAGTGATATGCCTTCGAGCGGTTTTATTTCCTTTATTGGAATGTGCAATGTGGCATGTATTGTTGATGCGGAAATGTTGAATGTGGCCACTCTTGTAGGTGCGAGAACCAGGAGAGGAGATGGTTGTTGGGGGTATGTGGAGGACAATGCGGAGCGTATATTGTTTATGAGATAAGATTTACCTGTGCCTGCAGTACCTTATATAATCAATTTTAGAGGGGGTGAAACTATTCCTTGCTTGTAATGGTTGAGTATAGTATTAAAAGCATGTTGTTGTTCTATAGAGAAAGGTGTAGTGCTCGATGTGGAATTTTGCATTTGGAAAGGGATAGTTGTAGTGCTCTTGCACATATCAATGAAAGATGGGGCAATGTCATGCAAAGAAAGAGGAACATCATTGTGGATCCAATTTTGATGCAGGTCAAAGTCTCAAAGCCTAGCATGTTGAACTTGTCAAGGCATATGGAATTAGCTAGATGTAATTGGGATAAAATTTCCCATTCAGCTTGTAATGGAGTGGGCCCTAATATTTCATTTTCCGAAGGGGAGTCGTCAAATGAAGACGAATCATTTGATACGTAAATGTTCCGACATATCAAGGATGATAAAATTCTTTCAATAATAACCAATTGGAAATGAATTTCTCTGTTGTGGTTCCATTGTCTACGGGTATGTCATGAAATGGTTTGTAGATGAGGAGTTCACTCCAACAGAAGAGTTCAAAGGAAGGGGAATGATCCTTGGGAATGGAATAAAATCTAGGGTAGACACGCACAATAGCATATGTTGACCATTGCTTCCATTTTTCCATTGTTCCTAGCTTATTGTAAGAACAGACTCGTAGCTTCAATAAGTGTAATAGATTCCATATGGGTAGGGTGTTTCATGTATGCATCCAAGAAATTTGTTGGCTCGGAGTCTGGATGATCTCGTACTAGAGATACAACATAAAATTTTCTTTCCAAAGATTCAGGAAACAAAGTATTGGCTAGCATGATAACAAGAGGTAACTTTTGCAATAGGAATAGACAATTCATGTGCCCTAATCCTACTCACACCTAGAAAAAGCAAAATAATCACCAAATTATAAATTGAGTTCATGAAGAGCTTTAGGAAAAGAAGGAAATTATGTTTTAAGATATTATTTACATTTTATGTGTTGAGGAGTAGATTTATCATATTCTTTCAAGAGTCCTTGTAATAATCATAAAAATAGAAACATTTCATCACAAATCAATTGGAGGCATCAATGTGTGGTTTACAATCATCATATAGATGCTAGGAGTCATATTATGTTGGTTTTTGCTGACTGGGCTAATGGTTGTCTTTTGAGTTGTGCAGTTGTTCTAGCATGATGATAGGATGTGTATTTCTGGGATTCTCATTTCAGTAATTTTGACAGGTGATCACTGTGGCAGATTTTTTACCTTTTTCTCCAATATATATGCATAAAACTACCTTTGCATAATTTAAGAGAGAAGAAAAAGCAATTTGTTACGTTAACAAAATTTCAACCACAAGAAACTACTTAATAATTCAATCGGTATAAAGTGGATGTCATATATGCCTCTGTTTCATAAACGTATAAATATTTTGTATGAGTTACATTTGATGCTACATAATAGTAGTTATTATGCTATGTCGATAATTATCCAGGCCTAATTCCTTCAGTACCTTAAAAACATGAGATAATTTAATCCCTTGTACAATAATTGAATATGTAATCAGTGGTACTTGTACTTCTAAAAACATGAGATTATTAAATACATTGTTTGTAGACTCTACTACATGCGTTGAAGTTAGGTATTATTCGTATTGTAGTTAACATCATTCAATGCTTCACCCTGATGAAACAGATGGAAGCACTTTGTCCCTAGTAGGTCTAAAGGTTACCTCCAAGGAATTTAATTCTTCATCCCTAACTTACTCACTATCCATGTTTTCTAAGACATAAAATCCCAGTTACTAATGAAGAAAAATGAACTCATGGAGAACCATTTTCATTCAAATCAATTGAATCCAAAGCTTTTCTTTTCGTACTTACATGTACATGATTTGATGGAACTTGACTTCCTTTCCTTAAGAATACCCCATAGGAAAAAGGTTTATTCCAATGCTAAAAATTTCCTGCAAGCCGGTTGGGGAAGAACCAAATGCTTCACACCATGAAAGTTTCGTCTCAAAGCTAAGCTATTTTTAAGCATTATGGTCCATCATCTTCTTGTAGGGAATTTCATAGCTCTCATGATATTTGGCAAAAAGATGAAAGTGGAATTTTCTACCACTTGGGTAACAATGATAAAACTTTAGTGACCAAGCGGTGTAGCCAAGCAAGGAATTTTAATGATACGAATTTTGATGCATTTCAAAGCCACAGTGATATAAGAAATCATGCTTTGGTTTTTAAGTTTTCTCTTTGTTTTCTACTTGAAAGAAAGAAATTATATTATTGCCCATGGATGACCAAAATGGGTCAATGGGACTCCAAAGTAGAGACAGTAGAAATAACATGAAAGATCAAAAATAAGCTCTAAAGGAAGCTACGAGATAATGCCAAATTAAAATCACACTAATAAAGGATCCCAGGTAACAAGGGGGTGAACCTAAAGTGGGCAACCCTGTAATATTAAGGAGATAAAACCATGCATTGCAAGCAGCTAAGAGAAGATTATGAACATGGAACAAATTTCAACTCTTCGCATGGCTATTTAGTTCCATCTAGATGACCAGAGACTATAAGAAATCATTTTCACTAATGGCTACAACTGTGTCCTCTTCGGGACACGCAGTGAGCAGGGTGATAGCAGTAGTTTTCTTACACTTTGACTAAAATCTCTTGGATGAAACAAAGCTCCAACCTCTTGCAAGATGACGCTTGAAATCTGCCTGGCTGAACCAATTCCTGGATGTTGCAATGCTTCTGTTCATCAGAATCAAAATGCAGTGATTTTTTATCTGATTTCTGATGATTTTCACAAGCTTTGTAGTTACTAAAGATGTTGACTCCTAAGAATTTTCTGAATTTCCACCTATATTATCTTGCATGCCCTTAAGTTATATCCCTGTTGACCTCTTCCTACTTCTTATCTCTCCCGAACTTAATTATGCCCTTTGCTTTCTTAATGGCATTGTTTTGTCTAGTACTGATTCAAGGTCCCTTCTCCGTGATGATACTATTTTCTCACCATCACCAAATGGATTACCTGCCTTGTCAATAGGATGAGAACCCACTCCCATATCCTCAATACCAGTTGTTTTCGGGTATAGAATTTCTTATTGATTTCACGCCAAATTTTGGATGATGCTTCAAGCTCAAATTAGCTACAAAGAGAAAGCCAAGCCCCAAATTACTCCACTCTAGATAAGAAGTAGCCTGGGGAGTTTATCTGGATTTCATTTCCTAAAGAGAATGCACAAATGTTTAATGAGGCAGGCAGCTACATCCCCCATCAACGATCAACAGCAAGCCACTACCCTCTGTCGTTGGATCAACATTCAACAAGCACAATCTGCGTGCTTCAATTTTATTGGCCACATCTACACTCACTACAGACCATTCAATTTCAACGTACATGCAATATAAAATCGCAGCCATTGCATTTCTGATATTTGTCAAAGCCACCAAGTCTCGCCTCAGTTAGAAACGCCTTACAGCGTAATAAGAGAAGAAAATATTAATGTAAGACAACCCCTCAAATCTTTTGATTGAGTTAAAACACTAGCAATCGCATGTGCACAATGCAATGTGAACGGCGAACGGTATATGTTATTTGATTTAGAGGGATATTTTTACTTTTGTAGTTGATATTGATAAGGGTGTGATTGATTTTGTAAGTGTAGGAATATAGACGAAGCATTACGTTTAAATATTTTATCTCTACATTTCAAATTTGTTACAAATTGCTCATATACATTTGCAAATCTTATATATTGATTTGTCAGCTTGCAAATTTGGAGGGTAGAATATGCTGCAAGTATGTTCAACCGTGAAGTAGCTATATAAAGTTGCATCATACACATTACCCAAATCATTTTTTTTTCCAAAATTTTAGGAACAAAACATTTTAATGCACCATATTCTGGAGCAATTTGTTTGAAATTAAATTTTCCAAATACAAATCTCTCTTTTGAAAACAGATCAAAGTTTCCATAGTGTGAGGCTTTATCTCAAGATTACTCGATACTTAAATTTTATTGCACACAAAAAGAAACTACCAAACAACTAGATTTGAGTGAAGTTGCTTATTTCTTCATACTTTGGTAAGATAGTCGTTTAGATATCTGTAAACAAAGCCTCCTAAAATATACTGCAATCCATTCCTTCAGATTCTATTGATATTATCATTCCGAAAGTAAAAATGTGTCATAAAATATATTGAACTCATTCCTTGATATTTTGAAATTTCTTGAGAACAATTACGAAGCTGAGAGTTATGAATGGACCATACAATTTTAGTGCTAACATGGGCAGAACCGCCACACTATACAAATTTGTAAATTGTTCCGCAGTAAAATATTTCTTGAGAACAATTACAAAGTTGAGAGTTATGAATGGACTATAAAGTTTTAGTACTAACATGGGCGTAATCGCCACACTATACAAATTTGTAAATTGTTCCGAGTAAAATACAAGCTATTCACACTTCCATGTTTGGTCCCAAAGTACAAACTTTTCTTACCTTCAAACCAAAGTTCTTAATCTATGGTATTGACAACCTTAGCAACCAAAAATTCAAGACATTCTTTTATCCTTTAAAAGCATCTTGAACTCTTCCAAATATTACGTGGCTAGATTGAAATTAACAAAGAAAACAAGCATTAATGAAATGAAAACATTAATCAAAGCACCAAATTGATACCGATGCCTCAACTTGTTGAATTCTTCATTATCACCCAAGTCAAAGGTGTCCCTACTAGTTAGAGTGTCATGGGGAAGATGATTTGGAAAGAAGGTGTATCACTCAATAATTTCTCCATGCCCAAACAAACATTTCAAACAATGCAAGGAAGACCCAAACTATGCCCGGTGAAAAGAAAGATTGATGAACTTACATTAGCAGCATCTCCATAATTATAAATTACTGCTTTTGGAAAGGACATTAATATCTCGAAGCGTAATCAACCAAATATTTTTTATTCAGTTAACATCTCCCAACAAAGATAAAAAAGGTCTAGGCCAATACGAGAATAAGTTGTGTGGTTTTATAGAGTAAGTATTATCTTGAAAACAATTTAAGGGAAGCATTGCCCATAAGTTTCCACATTTACAAAGAAGTTTGTCACACTAAAGACTTAACTTGACTTCCAAATGTGATCCATGGTCTTCAACTTCTGCCCAGAGCCTTGAGAATTTCACAACCCATGTATTGAAACTATGCATGTTGGAAACTGATAAAGAAGAAAACCAATGTTGTTGTATTATGTCTATTAAACATTGGCACCATTTCCTAGTTGGCTTTCATTGCAAATAATAGTCCTGCCATTGAGGCTTTCTACAGGAGCGATTTTTGCCTAAATGCCCAAATCTGAACACAGAGAAAACAAACTCATTTTTTTGTGTAATGTGCACTAAACACTGTCACCATCACTTGCCTAGATTTCCATGCAGATAATGGGGCTTTCTACAAGACCAATGTATGCCTAACCCTTGAAGGGCATTCTTTTTGTCATATTATATCCCATCTAGCTCTCTATATATTCTATGGCCCCCCCTCTATATATATGACCTAAAATACTAGGTAAGAATTATGTTATGTTAAGGTGGCTTCTTGTCTTCTTGTTTATCCAATTGTGGGTCTTCCAACATAAATACAAGATAGGTGCTTGAACAAGAAAGCATCCATGGAAATGAAATTCCATGGTAAGTCCTGTGATTTTTCAGAATACCAGAATTTAATTATTCAATTTTGTAATATATTGTCTCCTTATCCATAAAATATTTTGCTTATTCAAAATTTGTATCTTTAGACCTTACTTGTTGAGGATAACAGTTTGGGGAATTTAATCAATTTTAAAAATGTATGAGAAGAGATCTAATCATGATCTTGGGTTGCAAGAGGTCATTTGTATGTTGTACATGTTTATATCAGTTCAATCCTCCAACCAAGTGGAAGTTCATCACAAGATTAATACTGGACCTACTACATTTACGTATTTCCATGTCAACATGACCTGGGATCATGCAAGCAAAGCATTTAAAGAGAACACGAACCCAATAAGCATATTATTCTTATCATTTATTTGTATTATATATCTACAATAAAGTTTATCTTGATCGAACTACACACAATGCTCTTTGTCAATGCGTAAAAATTCTATCAACACGAGTTTGGTTGATTTCATTTGATCCAACTATTTTTCTTATGGAACCTTATACGATTAGAGCAGGAAGTAGCATAAGGTAAAGTAAGGCTATAGAGACAAACAAATTGACTTGCTCATTTACTTGTATAAAGACCAAACCAGGATTTTCTACATGAGACTATAGCCTTAATGGGCCCAAACCTCCATGAAACTATAGTCTGGAGCTATAATAATAGAAGTGCATAAATCAATTAAAAATAATAATTTAGAGACCAATGCACAAGCATACAACAACCAAAGAAATACCAACAAAACAGAATGAAAAAAATAATTGTGATACTCGTATAATTCATAATAATATTAATTTTTTAAGTAAACAATATAATCCATAGGGGTTTTACATATTATTGGGTACTTCATTAAATGGTAGATTAAGTTTGTAACATCAGGGTCCTTCCATTGACAAGGTTGGAGTGATTCCTCCTGGGATTAGGTGCAATCCCCAAAGGAACATTAATAAAGGGCATATTAGATTATTGCCAGGTTAAATCACAGAGAACAGAGAATGATTGAATTTAAGTGAAATGAAGCCCATATTTTCACACAGTAAACAACACAATACTTACCTCATACAAATATTGAGCGTAGTTACACAAGATGAGATAATTTGAAGGATTATCCTCAAGCATTCTCTGATAATACTCCTCAATATTTCTATGATCCAACACCATATCCATCTCCTCCACCACCACCTCAATCGATAGAAATTGGTTTGGAAGTCGAATTTCCACGCGCTCCTCCTATATCTATGGCAGGCTCCATGACATCTTTCCCAAGGCCCCGTGCCATGAACATCTACTCTGCAGACACCATACCCTGTTGGTTATGTACAAATATTGCAAAACCCTTCAAACTACTTTCCATCATGCTTTCGTTTCCAAAGCTAAATTCTTGCATACTTGATTCCAAAGCATCGACAAAACTTTCCAAGATTTCATCTTGATTAATTGACTTCTTCCTTCCCATTGCAGTAATAGGAAAGTGGTGAAATAGATTTGAGGGAGGGTAATCTTTTGTTGGAAGACATCCTGCAATAGCATGGCTTGTTCGAAGAAGAACCAGGGTTTAGGGCAATGCTGCAAAAATTCCTGGAGCTTATTCTTGGAAAATCATGTGAGTCTATTTTTTCACCTTCAACTGCATATTTTTCTACTTGATCTGCCGCTGAAATTTGGGTAAAACCATGCAAAAAGGAATTATCTTTGTTCTTTCATTATTGGTGAAAAAATGAAACACAAATCCTATGCCTTGTGGAGTGAGATACAAAAAAGACCTATATATTCATACAAAGGGGAAAACATTATCAATAGAAATGCAAATCATATAAAAGAACAACACATGTAGAAAAACCCTACCTGATTCACACTTTCTACATCTGCCACCATTGATCAAAGGAAAACTATGAGGACGGCGCAGCGATGGATAGTGCCTTGGTTGGAATCCGCGCATATGAATATCTAGTCTAGCATGCACATAGTGAAATGAAACCACATCTAGGTTTAGAAATCAAAAGAAAAATATTTTACAAATTTTCTCACGGATCTGATCCCCTATTGAAAAATCCACAAAGAATGATTTTTTGCACAAAAATATGTTTATTGTAGATATATATACATGTACATATACACAGATGTAACCATGCCATATCGTATCCTACAATCCCTAAAAAACTGTTGGATTTCTATCTAAGTCCTGGAACTTATGGCAGACATTTATGCTTATCAATTAATGTATATGCAAGCCTTGCTATCTATTCTAGGCCCTGTATGATAAAAATGATTATGAGTCAGATGCAACGATTTTCCTTCAACGTCATCTATGCCTACTATGTAATTTGGGAGTCTTCTTCTTTACGATGCAAGCTCAATGATATCTTTACTTGTATCCTCTTTAGAGAAGGATATCTAAGGGAATTGGAGAGTTTATAGTACATCACTAACTCGAAACTGTGACAGTATATTTTAAGGAAAACAATGTTGCATGTGATATCAGGGGTTACAGAGAAAGTTGAAGGTTAAGAGAATATTAAGGTGAATGGGGTCTTGAGGATGGTTATGATAGAATCTAAAGGAAAGAGGAAGAGATAATAGGTATTCTAAAGAGTTACAAGTATGCCAATTATTCAAGAGGCACAGAAAAGGATAGTCTAGCAAAGGTGGGTGAATATATGACTTTTGACTGAATTAGATCAAGTTGAGGAAGGAGATGGTTAGATTAGAGGTATAAGGACATGAGTGACTGTTTTTTCAGGTACAATGAGGTCATAAGGCCAAAATTGGGATTGAATAGAAGGTGAAATATTGAATGTACAGAGCTTGTGAAGCCATTTTTTTATCTCTGTTTCTATAATAATGAGGTTTCTTGGAATAAGTTCATGCTTAAACATATTTGTCTTCCTATTATAAACATATTTTTCTTCCCATTATAAACATATTTGTCTTCCCATATTAAAACTGATTCTTTATTTGGTGTAGCCTTCTGAAAGATTAATGAGGACACTGTATGTAGTCTTTGGTTAAGTTCTGGTAGAGTTACCGAAGGCAATGACTCAGATGCATCACCACCGAGAAGATTCAAATTATCAAGAGTCTCAGGGAGTGGAGTATTGACCCTCGGGCCTAGAGGTGGGGAAGGCTGAGCAGTTGGCTGGTTTCTTGTTGTAATAGTAACCTCCCCTTCAGATTGTGTGTGAATTCTCAAAGACCTATGAAATAAGTGTCCCTCATGGTTTTCTGCTTCATCTTCTTCTCGTTTAATGTTCACTTGAGGGAGTGAAGGAACAGGTGTTTCTTCAGAGGGATTGTAGGATCCAAAAGCAATTGCATCATGATTTGCGAGAACTTGTTGATTTGTTCAATGAGGTCCATAATTACATCCTCTTTTACACCTTCTCTAGTGACATGATCTAGAGCAATCAACATCTCCATTAATACATCCACAATACTCCTAGCCTTCCGAATATTTCAATCTCGGAATATTAGAAGCTTTTAAAGACTCGACAACTTCCAAGTTATAACTTCGAGAAGCGAGAATATTGAGGACTCAAATTAGTTTGACCGGGTGTCTTGATTTTCCAATACCACATGAGACCTATCCAAATTCCGAGGAAATTTTACTCTTACATGAACTAATTCTTGGTATGCCTCATAATGTTGTGGAAAAGTTTCTCTTTATTCCTCAAAGGATCCTTTCCATTCATCTAGTATGACCAATATTTTTTGCATCCCCTTATCTAGCTTTTTCTCCACTATCTTGACCATTTATTTAGAACTCCTTAGGTAAGTCGCCTTCATATCAATTGTTAACTGAGTCATCGACAAACTGCCATTGGGAGAAATTGTGCCCATAATAGCCCAAGAATCACGAACATGTGCAATCACAAGGTCTTGAACTTGTTTGAAAAAGGTCACAACAAGAGCACCACCTGCAGTGGATGTACCCAAAGTAGGATGCAACTTGAGTTATTATCCATCACCTGAAAGTTGTTAGATGAGATTCCTTTCACACTTGAAACATTTTGGGTTCCTTCTCCTGATGATCTTGGGAATCATGTACATAAGACATGTAGAGCGGTTGCTTCAATAGATTCATCAGCTTTAAGAGTCGTGGGTGGGACAAGCTCAGAAGGAAAAACGGGTCAACGACAACTAACAAGAAATGTTTCATATGCATCTGCAACTTCTTTCCAAAAACGAGGTCTCCCTAGTCCGCTACAATGTATGTCGTGAAGGCACTCTGTTCGGACAGACTACGGTGAACTGGCGAGCAGGTATTTACCGAGGAAATAACCGAGGTCTGGTAATCTTCGGTCCGAGGAAGAATCTCAATAATTTCATCCGCCATTACTGCAAGTATAAAGCCCCAGGCCAAACATACCATGAACGAAGTGCAGGGATCAAAAAACCGTTAAAAATAGTAGGAAAATGTAAAAACGTCCAGACGGCCGTCAAACCGTCAAATTTAACATCGCTGTAGAAACGTCCGTAGGTCCTTTACCATAGGGGAATGCCTTTAGCGTAATAAATTTTGTGAGGAGTTAAAAACTTAAACTCGTTCAATGAAAAATAAAAATTATAGGCCGCTGATTTTAATCTGAACAAAAATTTACCAAAGTAAAGAAATAGGAGAACAACAGAGGGTCATTCATCACTGCAAGTCCTCTCGGTCCTAAAATTCTCTCCATTTCATGTGTTTTACAGTTCAAATCCGGAGTGCAGGCCAGCACTAAGCCCCGCTTTTTAACAAACCCATTTTATTTTATTTTATAGATCCCTCAATCATTGCGATTGATAAGGGGTAAAATTGTGGTTACAATAAAAAAATTGGACCAATTTTCTGCAAAATAATAGAGTAGTAATATTTAGCTTTTAATCAAATCCTAAATTGTCTCTGCATATAAGTGAAGCCTTTTTGTTTGATAGATTGTTGATTTAAGTTCATTACTAATTGGAATGTTCAGTTGAATATTTGAGCCTTATTTTTGCTGTTGTGATTTGTTTGAAACTTGGAAATAGATAAGATGTTATGTATCTTCTAGAAGTGTAGAGATCCTCATTTAAGTTTGGGTGCTCCTTTGTTGGTTGTGAACATGACAGTAGTCGGTGGGGAATATAATTTGGAGATTGTATTAAGTGTTGATGATAATATAATATTTGGAATGCAAGTTCTGAAGACATCACTCAGGAATGTTGCAAGTGCTCGCTCGATGAATGGTGAGAATGAGTTTCGGATTTTTTTCCAAATAACACAGGTAATTGGAGCGCCTTATCTAGTCGGTGTCCTCTAATTTATCGTAACATGGCTGGCACAGGTCCGTCAAACTAATCCAAATCAATTCCGTATGTTTTTGTAATTGTCATCAATTAGATTCCCTACCACATGTTCAAGGAGTTGTTTATTCTCCATATGGAAAATGTGGATGGTCGTAATATTTTGTACAATATACCCATACACGTACATAAAATAGTATATTTTCCCAACTACTTTCCAGCAGGGTCCGCCTTTCAATACGTGAATCTGAGTTGTAAGGCCTGGAAATTGACAGGCTGTAGGCCGTTTTTTGTGATTTTAACCGTATTTTACAGGGCTAAAAATTTTAGAAACTGTAGACAATGACAGGCTAAAATTTTGAAAACCATAATTTTTTTAAGTGGTTTATATAAAAACATAATACCTATTTATATATCTATTTAATAGATTATATATATATATATATATATATAAACTGGAAATTACAGCCATCTCGAAAGAGCTACGGCCGTCAACAAATTTTGATTTGTGAGCATGAGATAATTTGAAATTCCAGGCCTGGTTGTAACTATCCTCGAACTATTCCAATTTCCCACAGTTAATCCTCTACATAGTGTTTGCAGACTTGTTAGATTGAGTTGAGAAACCTTGACAAGTATACTTTAAATTGCAAGTGCAACATATCGGAAATGCGCAATTGTTTTTTTAATGGAAGACATGGAGAATTACTAATTTTTTAGTATTATGTATTGTTTGAATTGCATCTCTCTAATATTAATTTTTTTGTAATATTTTAACTACATGAACAAAATATACATAGAATTTTAATAGAAACTAATGAGGTAATTATGCTTTTACTTTTAAGTATCAATTTAATTTTCATTAACATCTCAAGAGGAAAAATCATTTTTTTTGTTTTTAAATCACAACAATTATTTAGTAAAAGATTTTCTCTTACATGAATGACACATGTTTCTATGAGCTTGTATAAATTTTATGGAAAAGTGTGCAAGAATGAATAAAATTAGTTATAATAATTGTGAGTATAAACATCCATTAAATACAATTGATTTATTTTGTAGAAAGTAAAAATATAGGATTGATGTCAATATGTGTGGGCAGCTACAAAAACAAAAAAATTAGTAATGATCATGATCATAGCAATTCATCTACTTTGATCACATAATTTATAGTTGATATGATTTATTGTTGACAAACCACCTCTCTCTTTAGATTTGTGATATCCTTTTAAATTGAAGATGTTAATAACAATCCCAAAAACACAATGTTAAAACATCTAATGGAGGAAATAGTTTACAAGCAGAACAACTAACAATAGTTTTCAACAACTCAATATTTAATATTCAAAGTTAGAAATAATATCAATAAAGAGTTAACACACCTGACTTAAATATGAAATGGATCAACAATTGAGCTTAATTCGCAAAGTAAAACAAATAAGCTTACAAATTTATAAATCTATTTAATCCAAAGTTGTTCACTTTTTCCAAGACCCTAGACATATTATGCACTTGTAATATAATATTAGTGTAAATATAAAACATTTACACTACAATTTCAAACTAAATACAATATTTATAAAAATAACAATGCATTTGTTCTTCCATAAATATGTGATAATTAGTTGTCTAAAACATTTAATGAATATGTTTTGGAAAGTATATTGGCCTAGAAAAACTTAATTCCAATATAATGAGTGCATGGAGATCATTGTGGGGAACAACCTATGCATGTTAAGAAAATAAACACCTCCAAAAGACATCAATGGAAGTCTCAAGCTGTTTGCAGACTAGCACCAGAAGGACGAACAGAGGACTCGGGCATGAGCCAGAGGCAACAGCGATGACCCAGAGCACGGCAAGCGGATGGCAACAACGCAGAACGATGAGTACCAAGTGGATGTCGAACAGGGATCTCGGGGCGAAGGAATCCAAGCACGAGCCGAGTGCAGCAGCGAGCACGGATGGATATGGGTCGAGCACAAACATAGAGACCATGACACGAGAGTCGAGAAGACTAGCGAAAGCACGAGCCAAGGTAGCAACCATGAGGCAAACATAGAGATGTGCAGGGTGGAAGCAGGAGTTGGAGGAGATGGATTCATATGGACCCCATTTAAACATGAAGTATAGGTCGCAGAAAAATGCAAGGTGCGGCAGTAAGGGCATGAACCAGTGGTAGGGCTTGATCATTACAAGAGAGATGCAAAGAATGCAGGCCAAAGACTAGATGTAAAACCCAATGTAAATGCAAAGCGTCAAAGAAAAAAAAAAGCTTGAGAGGGTTGCAGATACATGAGCATAGAAGGGAGAGCAAGCTGGGAAAGCCAGCTCGGTTTCCACCTCAGCGAGCTGGGGCTGAGTTGGGCCCAAAACCAGCCTCAAAAACCCAAAAATGGTACTAAACACTCTGATCTGAAACCTCAAGCCTGCACCCTGAGAACCTCCGTAAAGCAGTCATGCGAGCACTCGGAGCGAACACTCGAAAACACGAACCAACAACCATGAATAAGATTTGAAACCCGAATCAATACAAGTAGAGCACAAATGGAATTTCCACTATGACGCTTGCACACAAAACTTGAAAATCTCGAGCAGTAAAGTCGAGAACAATAAGACAACGGTAGACGGTGAGTAGTGACGGATACCATAAATGAGCACTCTTATACTATGAAGAAGAATGCAAAACGTGAAGCACGAGGATCCGTGGGATAACGTGGACATCAAATGAGTTGCACTCACAAAGATGACGAGGTTCCATGAAGGATCAAACATCAACCTTTAATGTGCATGTAAGGATTCGAAAGGGGAAAATATCAATCCATCTCTCACATAGATCTGAAAAAGGTAAGGGGTACAAATTGCAGGATGGTTTCAGAACCCCGTTGCCTATAATCATACCTCCTTAAGTGGAGAAGGGGAGTTACATTCCAGAAATGGAAGTAACTCACATATGATGCACTGACGCGTAATGACGTGTAAGGAATCTAATGACGACCCTATCATAACCCCTATGACACCTAGACCTATGACCTCACCTAAGTGAGATGACTCGCCACGTGATGTGGAAAATGACTCACACCAATATAAATGCCTTACAAGAGCGAGGTATTTTAGACCATCCATGAAATAAGTAGTGTCTCATCTAGAAAAAATAAAAGCAACTACAAGAAAGAAAAATATCTTTTAAGCTCATAAATGTAAATCTAGTCCACAAATTTATATTTTATGCTTATTTACATATTATAAAGTATAGCATTGATTTTTTTTTCCAGTCACATGTT
Organism: Taxus wallichiana var. yunnanensis; assembly: GCA_018340775.1. Lineage (NCBI taxonomy): Eukaryota > Viridiplantae > Streptophyta > Pinopsida > Cupressales > Taxaceae > Taxus > Taxus wallichiana. The sequence continues at coordinate 191,089,605 of CM031240.1, read as the reverse complement.
TGTAATTTTACAAGTATGAGTAAATGAAAAGTTCCTAATATAACAAGGGCTATAGTGCAACAACAAAGACCTTCCTTCACTGCAATATCACGGTGGTTGAAGATTTTTGAATTAGAAAATGTGGTGCATGATGCAAGAATAACTAATGTACTTGGGTTTTTCCTTGATGTCAAGAAAGCAATATCGCAATTTGGTACTCCCGGTGGGATCATACCCCATCGTGCATTCATCCTTAATATTTTTAACTTCATTTCAAAGTTTTTAGATTTTAATCTTTCTAGTTTAAGTTTTAGAAGACAATTTGTGGTTTGCTTCCCGCATTACTTGCTAAATTCCCTTCAGCACTCCATTTTAGAATTCCATAAGCACTCCCATGTCATTCCTCTTTACTAAGGCCTTATCTTTCTACTTCATAAGCTCTGTGTCTCTAAGTTCCCTGGCTTCCTGCTCTCTCCTAACGATCCACACATCCCTACCTTCACTGCTCCCACTTCCATCCTGAACACCTCTTCCAAACCCAAGACTAAGAACCCAAAACTTCCCAAAATTGACATCCCTCACTCTACCCGGGTTCTTAGAAGCACCAAAGAGCTAGAAGTTGCACATAATTTGTTGCATATTAGTAATGTTGGCTAGGATACGACCTGCTGACAGGAGGGGAATAATATTCCTCATAGGTTGGATTCTCTAGAAAATGAGATGATGAAGTTAAAGAAGGACCTACAACACATGGCCAAACAGAAGGGAAAAAGAAAGGTTGATGATGATACTGATAATGGGAATGATCAGATTGCTGACATCTACAAGAAATTGAACTCTTTAGACAACAGATTGGGGAGAGCCAAAGACAGGCACGATCATAACATGGCTATCTTCAATGCCATTAGTGACTTCTTGGAACAACATGTTCATAGCATTTCCATGCTTAGCGGGGTCCCTAAAACTATCTGGGGGACTGACAAGGAGAGAAGTCAAACCATATCAAAGTTGAATGCAAGTGACCCCACGCACATCACCACTTTGGCGTTGTTCACTTCGCTACAAACAATCAAATCCAGGATCGACAGAGCTTCCAAGAAATAATCTCCTCATTTGGAGGGCTTCGTTCTAGACGCTGCTATATTTCGGTCTTTTCGCTTTTTTCCGTTGTTGTCTTGTTGCGTTTTTGTCTGCTTAGCTTTTGCTAGTAACTCTCTTTTTGTTACCTTGGACATAATGCTTTATCTGGATTTTGATCCTCTTTTTTTGTCCCTCTATAGCTCTATTTGGCTATTGAGCCCTTATTGTAATAGGGTATAGTCCCTTCAAAACTATTTACCAAAAAAAAATAAAAAAAGCTTTCTAGATTAATTTTAAGTTTTCTAGATTAGTTTCAAGCTTTCTAGATTAGTTTCAAGTTTTCTAGATTAGTTTCAACCTTTTTAGAGTAAATTTCAAAGTTTTGTAGATCAATTTTCATTTTGATAGTTGTTTAAAACTAGATTAGTAGTAGATGTTGCATTTTGATGTTCTTTGCAGGATATAAGGAGGTGAAGTGCTGTCAAAATTCTAGTAGGAAGTCAAAGATTTGATCTTTTTCAAGTTTTTCTTGTCAAAATCTATATTTTGACCACCTACAAGAAGGTGTGCGCCTACACTCAAAGGGGTGCGCCCATGCTCTAAAGGTTGTGCATGTGTTTTATTGGATGTACCTATGCTATATTGATTAGATTTCAAGCTTTAGTTTTAGTTTTAAGCTTTCTAGATTAATTTTAAGTTTTCTAGATTATTTTTAAGATTTCAATTTTCAAGTTTTTAGATTAGTTTCAAGATTTTTAGAGTAAACAAAGTTTTTAGATCAATTTTCATTTTGATAGTTATTTAAAACTAGATTAGTAGTAGATGTTTTGTAAGATATAAGGAGGTGAAGTGTTATCAAAATTCCAACAAACGTCAAAGATTTGATCTTTTTCAATTTTTCTTGTCAAAATCCATATTTTGACCATCTACACTCAAAGGGGTGTGCTTACGCTCAAAGGTCATGTCCCATGCTCTAGGTCATGTGTGTGCTTGGACACACCTACGCTATGTTGGATGTGCCTACATCTTACTTAGACATGCTTTTGCATCATTATATTTTTAGTCCTCTCTGTGTAATTTGTGTTATTGCTTTAAAGTATGCATTGGCACCTCATTGGCGCACTTTGAGCAATTCCACTATGAGATTTTGATAGAGGTGCACTTGTGCATAATTGTACGTGTTTCTACTTCAAAGGATGCGCTCGTGATCTATGGGATGCACTGTGCACTAGGAGGCACTCTTGGCGCTCTGAGGTAAAGTTGGCTCAAAGTTTAAAATTTCAACTTCTTGGTTTTTAGTGTTTTATCATTTTCTAGGGTTTTTAGTTGTTGTTGTTATCAATTTTCTGATTTAGAGTAGGATTTATAACAAAATTGGCTTAGGGTTTGATGAGTGATTTTTTTTTCATGCTTTGTATGAGTTTGGAATAGGGTTTTGTATGCTCTTCTCTTGCACTTTGTGTGATCTTGAGAATCAAAAGCACCTCTAAACCTTATTTTGCTAATTTAGAGTAAGTAAGAAAAATCATCATTCATTGTTATGCTTAAGGGAATAAACTTTCATTTTGGCATGTATATGATCTTTTAGTTTAAGAGATTTTCATTTGATAAATAACTAAGGCTAAGGCTTGTGTATGCTCTTCTCTTGCACCTAGTGTGATCTTGAGAACCAAAAACAACCTTAGTTTTCACTAAAAAAACACTTGGATTAATTGGGAATAAACCTTGATTTACAAAGTTTTATGGTGGTTATTTGATTTACAAGCTTTTTCATTGTTATCTAGTTGGGTTACTTGTTGTGTATGCTCTTCTCTCGCATCCTTGGATGATCTTGAGAACCAAAAACAACATTTAATCCTCTTTCTATGATATTGTAGATCTTTTTGAACTACTAACCATTTGTGTGAAGGACCTAACACTATCCAAAGAAAGGAGAACTCTCTTCAAACCAAATTCTAACATTCACGTGTGTTGTAGGTTTCAAACGATGGTCTAAACCAAATTTCTTAATCCAAAAGATAAGAAAATACACCACACATCATTACAAAACATTGTATTGTAGGTTTGGTTAAGAGCTAAAGCTCATCCACTTAACTAGGAGAAACTTCCTTTGGCATAAGCCTTAAGATAACAAGAGGAATTCTCCTAGGAACCCCAAAGTAGTTCATGTAAGAGGGAACCTTGTGAACGAAATGGGAAAGTGCTCCATAACTACCCAATTGATTAGTATGCCTTGAGAGATTAGAGTCAAAGTTACCTCCATTGTGACCCTAGTGAAAATACAATTAATCGAAATTCGTTTCTCATTGTATTGAAGGGGGTAAAGTAAATCAAGATACTCCAAGATTAGTTAGTGAAATTTCTTGGTAAATCAAGCTCATGAGGTAGTTTGTGACAACCTAGGTGAGAGAACTAATAGGAAGCTTGTCGGCTTGGAGCCAATTTTGTCTTAGCTATTATACTTGAGAGCTCTCATAAAGTGATAAATTTTTGGATTCAAACTCTTTTTTTCAAACAAGGGAAAGAATCTCTTAAAGTTGAAACCACGTGACATTTCATCATGAAATCTATTTAGTGTTACTTTTCCTAGTTTTTCACTTGTCCTAAGACAAGGTGAAACTCTGCCAAAGTTACACCAAGTATTTTTCATCACCACTTGGTCTACTCCTTTGTTTTCTTGTTGCTCATTTTGAGACAAAAGAAGAACAAACATATATGGATACCACTAGAAATAATCATGTCCACCACTTTTGTAGTCTACTTGCATGACTAGGTTGCAATGCCTAGAATGCAAGTGTTGAAAGTGTGAATGGTACGTCATCAAGTTCTAGTAGGCCCCTTTGTCTCAAACCCATATTGAGACTTATTATCATTATAGTTAGGTTGTCTTATCATTGAATTATTTTGAGTTGTTACGTTTCCCGCATTATAGCCATACAATTGTGATATTTACATCTTGTTTCCATTGTGAAACTTGGCCTAAATCTCTAGATTGTATTATTATGTTGCTTCACATGCATAGTAATTCCTTGATATACTTAGGCATAGTTTTTACATCCTAGCCTTGTCTTGAGTTTTGTGAGTGTTGAGGTTACTTTGTTAGCATCACTATAACGCCATTTTGATACTAAAATATTACTTTCTTGCAAATTTTGATTAACATGTCCAAATAGCATTGTTACGTTGCTCACATTTGTATCTTCCATTTTACAAGACTTAGACTTTGTTAGTGTCTAGAAACTAGTTTTAGTATACCTTGTTAGAGGATCGTGTCAACACTTTCTTAGCATTTAGGTCTTGTTTGTTTCAAACTTGACCTAACTGGTGATATTGTGTTGTCACTATTTGTTTTAAACCTATCTCAAAAAAATCATAGGGAGTAAACTTTTTGTTGTGATTGGATTTGAGTTTTATACGTCATTGTATTGTCATATAAATCTCATGTCATATATTACCTTGCTAGGGTAGATCATTCTTTATTCTTTAGCATCCTTAGGTTCATATTGACCTATTGGATTCATGGCTATTTTATAGTCACCTTTTTTTGTGATGACTTAGCATTGTTACTGTAAAAATTTTCCTAGGGTCCATTTTTAGTAAACCTTAGTGGAAACCTTTCATGTTTATACCCCCTATTTCAAGTATGCCTACTATGAGAATGGGGTCATGAAAGTTAGAAGTTGATCTCTTTGGAGGTGACAACCCTCTTTTAGAGGATAATGTCATGATTGACCATAGTGGTGGAGAGGAGGATTCTCCTCGTGTGGATGTAGAGCTTCATCCCACCCATATTGATGATTACTTGTTTCAAAATAAACATGAGGTTATTTTACGTGTCATTGAATTAGGGGCTAATTACCATCTATAATAGACCCTTCTCTCATTTCCAGAATGGTTCATGGAGAAGAAGAAGTAGACCGAAATCCTCTTGTCACATTATTAATGAGATATTAAACCCAAGTCATGCCTCTACTTCTGGATGACAGAATAATGAGGAGATACCTTTTGAAAATGATGGAGACTATCGTATACCTATTGTTAGAATACATTGTGAAGACCATGAGGAACATGCTCATCATCATGAACAACCTCCTCCTAATGAAGATCGTAATGAAATACCTACTCGAGAAGTAACGTTAGAAGAACAAGTACAAGCTCTCACTCACCAATTGGAAAGTTTGGCTTCACATATAAATAAGGAAAAACCAAAAAGCTTTGAAACAAGATATACCAAAAGGAAAAACCTAAAGCTTTATTTCATGAGTTCTAAACAAATACTCCTCGATGGGAGACACAAAAAGACCCCTATGAGGAATTTTTCATAGAGAATAGGGTGGGAATACACCTAGATTTAACCCTTCATATACAGGCCTACACCACCCACACAAGATCCACTCTTCAATCAAGAAGTGGTCCACTATGAAGAACACCCTTCTAGCATTGCAAGAAGGAAAAATTGGTAATAACAACAAGAAATACCAATTTGATGAATTGTGCCCTTATCCATTTGATAGAGCCATGTTACAAGTACCTTTCCCATGACATTTTGATTATCCAAAAGTTTGATAAATATAAGGGAAAAGGTGATCCCCGAGATCATATCAAATATTTTTATATGGCATGTCAAGAGGTCACATATAGTGACAACTATCTTATTTGCCTCTTCCCATGGAGTTTAGGAGGACATGCGCTAGAGTGGTTTTTACACATCCCCAAGGGATCCATATCTACATGGTTGGAACTAGTAGAACATTTTGTATGTCACTTCTCTTTTAATATAGAGAGTGATGTCACCATGCTAGATCTATGCAATGTGAAACAATGAAACAATGAGAACTTTGTTGCTTTCTACAATGGTGGAGAGGGTTAGCTAGCCGCTTCCCTTGCTCCATACCTGAAAAAATATTGATAAGTATATTTTTCCCAACCTCCACCCTGACATTACATTCCACTTACAAATGCATTGTGGTAACACATTGAAGAGGTAATTAAAAAAGGGAGTCAAATTGAAAAAGCATTGTTAGCTAGAGGGACCCTAAAGCCCTTTTCATGTGATCATAATGATTCCAAAACTAATGAAAAGAAAAATTTTTTCCCTAATAGGAATAAAAATGTTGTCGGTGATGGAATAGTAGACTCTAAATGAGTACAAGCCATTCAAAACCATGCTCCTTTGAAGCTTGCAAAGGGAGCTCCACCTATGGAGTATAAACATCATACTTTCACTCCTCTATCTGACTCAATATCATCAATACTAAAGTAGTTAGAGGCCATCAACATGGTTCGATACCTTAAATCACAACCCTATGGGGATGATGCACCTAAGCCATCATGGTTTAGGGAAAATGAATTTTGTGGATTTCACGCGTTAAGGGTCACAAAAATGACAAGTGTTTGAAATTAAAACATTACATTTAAGACTTGATTGATAGTGGTGACATAGAAATAGATTCTTCCACCCCTACCAAATCTCCAAACACAAATATGGGATTTTCAAAGAACCTTTCCCCAAGCACGAAGGAAAGAAAAATCAGGATCAGGGACAATCGTCTCAAAATAAGAGTACCAACTATGTATCAAAGATAGACCATTTTGATGCCTTAATAGGTTGTGTTGATTCACTTATTGAACATATCAACATGATCAAAATCAGAGCAAGAGAGTGTCATGGAAACGTGATGAGCTCACCTTGTTATCTCATAACCTCCTCCCCTCCTCCTCAAGAGAGTCACTATGATGTGTTAGATCAATTAGAGAAGACCAAAACTAAGATTTCAATCTTAGACCTTCTAAATATTTCTAACGTCCATAAGGATATCCTTTGCAAAACCTTATAGGGATGGGAGTATCATTGATATTGACCCAACACACTTACAAGCCATGGTAGCAAATCACTCCTTTAGAACACATAACCTTCAGTCGATGGAAGTCTTTAAGAAAATCCCTCCCATAACCTTACCCTTACACATTGAAGTAATAATCAAGCGTAAGAAGGTCAAGAGAGTGCTTGTGGATGATGGATCGGGTCTAAATATTTGTACTCTTAAACTAGTTCGACAACTAGGGTGCATAGAAGCTGATTTGGAGACAAAGGTCATCACCATAAAGGCATATGATAATGAAGAATGAAAATCAGTTGGAATGATCACTTTCTCATTAGAAGTGGGTCCTATAAACCATGATACAAAGTTCCATGTCTTAGACTTGGAGCTCCCTTATAACATATTTCTCTTGGCCCATGGATTCATGCCATGCAAGTCATACCTTCAACATATCATCAGTGTTTAAAGTTACACCATGAAGGACAAACACTTACTATACAAGGGGATCCCAACCATTTTCTCATTAGTAGAGCATTGTCGGGCTATTTTCCCACCATCTCTATGAGTGTCCCTCTATGGAGATCATTTGTTCTTGTTCAATCAAAAGGCCCTCACTTCATGAGTGGATCCTAGATACCTTGTCTACCAATGAAAATGGTGCTTCCACCTCAGAAACTCCTTTCATTTGCATGGGAGATGAAGGTTAGACCAAGTGGTTGTGGAGAGTATGATCTGCAACAAGCCCTTATGGTTCAAAACATTCCCCTATCTGCCAAAGCACATGGTAGGCCATGTTACAAGTTCCAAAGATCAAGGGAGAACTACCCCTTTGACAATTTCACTCCTAGGTGGCTTACTAGAAGATGAAAGGATACTCAAAGATATTGTATTTCATCCTCAAGATGATGAAATGGATTTATGTTACAAGTCACCTAAGTATGTTATTCCTAACCAAATAATGCTTACTATGGGATATAAAGGATGTGGTTGTGGCCATCAAGAACAAGGTTCATTAGAATCTCTTCCAATACCTCATCATATAATGGGTAATTTGGTATTGGCATCCATCTATATGAGTCTCACCCTTCAGATGACATGAGATGCCTCTTCTAAATGTGAAGATAGTTCCATGATAAAAATGAAAGCAAAATAGATTCCGGTGTAGTCTTTACAAAGACCTTGCCTCCATGAACCTATTTTTCTGATAACATGGCTATCCTAACCATAACACCCATCATATCCCCTATAACTATCAAAACTAAAACTCATCTACCCATCACTCATGAATTGGGACCAACAACAACATGTACCCATCAATGTCTTTCAAAATGATGAGGCTATTGGTGAGTTCCTTGGTATTCGTGACAACATTCCAGAAATGACCACAAGAAAGGATTCTCCATTCAGCTCAATGCATGTGCATACTTTGGAGAGGAGGTAGAGTTGTGTGGTCACTTAAGTAAAAAAGTAAGCAAGGGAAAAATTCCTACAAAAATCCTTGGAAAGAAAAATTCCAAGTCCTATAGAAAACCTCTTTGAGGCACTTGTGGAAAACAAACAGAGAAACCTATGGACAAGATAGTGTACCCACCTAAAGATGAGGATATCTCCCTGAACCACCTTTGGTAGAAGAGGATCTCAATCTCCTCCTCCAATCCTATGCACATGGAAGATGAATCCAAGTTACTAGTGGAGGAGACAATAGATGTTAACATCGGCATGGAGGAGCTTACCTAGAATGGTTAAGTTGGGAGCTTCACTCTCATCTCAAGAACAAAAAAATTTATAGGAATTTTGAGAGAATTTCAAATATATTCACTTGGTCTTATGTAGACATGTCAAGACTTGATCCTGCATTAGTGGTGCACAATCTTTTTATACTTGGATACTAAGCCCATAAAACAAAATCTCTGGAAGATGCATCCTCACATCACCTTGTTGGTTAAGGAAGAGCTAGAAAGGTTATTAGAAGTAGGCTTCATCAGGCCTATCGACTACTTAGAGTGGATTTCTAATGTGGTCCTAGTTTAGAAAAATCATGGTATCAGAGTGTGTACCGATTTTCGAGATATTAATAAATCTTGTCCTAAGGATGACTTTCCTCTTCCCAACATCGACATGATTGTTGATCGATTATAATAGTTGGTTATGAGATGCTATCACTCATGGATGGCTTCTCAGGATATAACCAAATAAATATTGTTGAGGAAGACCAACACAAGACAACTTTTACTACCCCATGGGGGACATTCTGTTATCAAGTCATGCCCTTCGGCCTCAAGAATGCAAGTGCTACCTATCAATGGGAAATGATGGTTATTTTCATGATATGATTAGTGACATCATGGAAGATTACGTAGATGACATATTGGAAAATTATAGGACTCGGGAAGAGCACCCAGAGATTTTCTATGATGTATTTTAGCATTTAAGGGACTACAAGGTTGACTAAACTTGAAGAAGTGTGTCTTGGCATGTTATCTGGAAAATTACTAGGATTCATTGTTTCAAGGAGAGGAATAGAAGTAGATCTGGAAAAGGTTGTCATTATAATAAAAATGCCTCCTCCTACCAATATTAGACAACGTGAAGCTTACAAGGAAATATCCAAGCCATCAGAAGGTTCATTTCTCATCTTGCAGACAAGTGTCATACATTCATGCATCTTCTCAAGAAAGATGTTAGTTTTCACTAGGGACCAAAGCAACAACAAGCATTTTCTTTGCTCAAAATCTATTTGGCTAAACCCCCTATTCTAATGCCACCCATGGTAGGTGAACCTTTGTTACTCTACATCTCTGCCACACACTTTGTAATTGGGGCACTTTTGGCCCAGTATGATAAAGAAGATAGAGAAAATTGTGTACTACTTAAGCAAAACATTGATAGCTTATGAGCTCAACTATCCATAGATCGAAAAGGCTTGCTTGGCCATAGTTTTTCCTTTCAGAAACTATGTCATTATTTTCTCAACAATAAGGTCAAGCTTATTTCAAAGGTAGATCCATTAAAATACTTATTGTCAAATCCACACTCACAGGAAAGATGGCTAATTGGATCATCTTACTTCAGTGAGTTTGACATTGAGTATGTACATCAAAAGTTAGTGAAAGGAAGGTTCTAGCAGATCAACTAGCTAAAGCTCCACTACCAAGTACCGAACCTTTGAGTCTTGAACTCTCTAGATGCATCCATAATGTACCTCGAGGAATCAATTCATATGGAAACTATACTTTGATGGCTCCTTTACCTTTCATGGTTTAGTTCGAGTTGTGTTGATCACTCCTACAGGAGACTTGATCCCCAGGCATTTCAACTTGGATTCCCATGCACAAATAATATAAGTGGAGTATGAGGCCCTTATCACAAGGGATGAAGCTATATTAAGTGGGATATCAGATGAGTAAATATAATCGGTGATTCCATGCTGATTATAAAATAGGTGACAAATGAATATAAAGTAAAAGATGAGAAAATCTTCCATATAAGAGAATGGTTGATTATTTGAAGGAGTTCTTTGAGAAGATAACATTAAACAAATACCAAGACCCAAAAATAAGTAAAACAAATGTTATGGCTATAGTAGAATCCATGTTAATTATTCACTACTACAAACAATGATTTTCATTTTTTGTGGAGCATCTTTCCTCTTACCTAACATATGACATGCCCAATCTCTAAATTGGTGTGCAAAGTTGTTGGTCCCTTTTCCCCATGGTACTATGACATATTTAATTACCTCCATGATGGAACCTTTCCAAAACATTTTTTTGCAATATCGATAAATGAAACCTCTATCTCAAGGTATGGGAAAGCCAAAGCTATACCCTACTTTCAGGGGCACCTCATCTTCCGAGGCTATGATGGTGAATTGTTGCATTGTCTAAATTAAACGAATCATCCTACAATCAAAGAGGTGCACAAAGGCATCTATGGGGCTCATACTAATGGGATCATATTCAAAGTAAAATACTCAGTAGCTACTATTGGCTACCATGGAGATCACTATTCCAAACATGTGAATGGACTTCTTAGAAGAGGACTAATAGTAGCTCTTGACTGAAGAGTTAGAGCTATTAGATGAGAAATTAATTCATGCCCTCAATCACCTTAAAGTGTATCAGGATTGAGTGCGGAGAAGCTACAATAAAAGAGTAATACCTCATCAATTTGAGGTAGGAGACTTGGTGTTAAAATAAAATCAATTCAACACCACAAAGGACCGAGAAAAGAAGGGAAAATTTGAGCCTAATTGGCTAGGGCCATATGTTGTGGTTGTCAAGTTCAATTTAGGTGCCTATAAGCTTGCCTATTCAGATGGCCAAGAGCTTTGAGAACCCATGAATGCAATGCATCTTAAGTTTTCTATGCTTAGGTGTGGGGTCCTAAAATATTAGAAAAAAAAAAAGTATAAAAATAAAAAATAAAAGAAAATAAACAGGTGTGTCCAATAGTGAAAACCATGCAATGGTGGCACTTTGGACAAGTCCTTTGGTGAAAACTAATCCAGTCCATTGGAGGTCCATTGTTCACAAGAATTTTAGGTTTAGGAGTATGATAGCTTTTTCTTAAGCTGGTCTTTACCTTTTTCTGAGTCCCTTGTGAGCTTGTCCCTCTTTGCCCTGATCTAGTTGATCCTACTTTTGAATGTGAAGAGTTTGACTTTGAATATTCCCATCTCATGTTGGGGGAAACTTCACATCATCACCTTCTTACACATAACATGTGGCATTTTTCCCTTGTACATCCCATCCCATCTAACACTTGGGGCATCCACATTTCTTCATTTCCTTGCACGTTCATTTGAAAAATTCTTAGAAAACATAAAAAACATTCGTATAAATTTTTAAAAATCTCAAAACATATGAGATATGTTCCTTGAAAAATCAAAAAACATTCAAATATGTTTTGTAGAAAACTCCAAAACAATAGAAAATTGTCTCGAGATAATACCAAAAACAACGAAAAACATCCCAAAATTGTCCCACAAAAACAAAGTAGTAGTTTTCTTACTTTTAGTTGTTGGTTTGTATGGTTTTAGTTGCATTTATTTTTCATATTGTGTGCTTTAAATTGGATTCATTTTCTTACTTAGATTGAATGTTACTTTAATTTATGGTGCATTGCATTGAGTTCATTTTATCTTGCATACTTGTAGATAGTTGTGTTGCTTTGATTAGATTTGTTTAACTTGTGCTTGTTATTTTACTTGTACATTTTGTTATCATTTCATCATCATATCAAATAAACCATCACATCTATACATCATATATCAATAAATCTAAGTCTACATCACACATGTATGCTAAAGCTAATCATCAATACCATATCATCAATGGGAAAGAGGGTTGCGCATGATCAAAATCTATCCCCCACACCAATATCAAAAATAAAAACATGTTTTACTCAAAGTATCTCATCAACATGCAATATGACATCAACTAAGGCTATCTCATAAATCTAACAACATGTGATACAAACATAAACATACAGATTAAACATGATATCTCATAAAAAAATATGATACATCAATAATCCATCAATCATCATATATCCATAAATATCAAATGTCCATGTACAAAATCAATGTGTCTCGATACATATCAGATACAAAAAGCCATCATGGGCATGGATAAAAAATGTGCCTTCATCACGAGGCATAATAAAAAAAATAATATAACGTACATTTGTATAAAAATGTGCCTTCATCATGAGGCATGATAAAAATAATACATATACATCCATACAAAATTATGCCTTCATATCAGAGGTGATACACCAAAAATATACATCTAATATATCAATAAGAGAGTCAACCATGACTCTCACCCTCTCAGGACTTCCTGGTCTAGGTCCACCACTAGGTGGGGGCATCTGAGGTGATGGATGTGTAGAAGGCACTACACCATGTTGTGTTGACCCATGCTTTGCTCTGAAGCCTACTATCCTAAAGGACCTGCATACTATCATGATCACATTGATCATGATGGCCTATGGGATCTAGATCATGACATCTAATGCTCCTATCTAGTTGAACTCATGATCTCTCTGCTAGGATGGGATGGCCACATGATACTACATCCTATAATATGTAGCCTCATTCTGCTAGGAGAGCACTCTGAATCAATCAAAAGTTGTATCTAAAGTAGTACCTACCTACTGGAAGTGTATCATGCTCCGCTCTCACACTAGCTAGCTCTATATCCATACCTAGATCTATCATCTATATCTGGGCTCTCCTCTCTCTGCTACAACCTTATCCCTCTCTCAATCATGATCACTGATCCTCTCTCTCTCTATCATAAATCACTCTATCTCTGAGCTGATCTCTCTCTCTGAAATGGTCTGATCTCACTCTAGTAATGGCTTTGATCTCTCTATGTAAATGGCATCTGTCTCCTCACGGTTGTAACTTGAAGATGTAGGCCTATCACCTATTGTATAGTTCTTCTATAAAGCAAGCAGCCACCCCACCCACCAACCTATACATCCTCCTCCATATCCTCTCCACCCCCACCATCTCCTCCACCTCTGGTGGACTATGTGGTGGACTCACGTGAGGGGGTGATGGAGGTGCCTAATGGTGCCCGTAATGGAACCTAAAGGGCATCTGTGGTGCTAATACTATGGTTGCACCACTACCATTCTTACACTAAAACTTGTTGTTGAACTAACACCACTTGTTTGTACCCCTACACCCTACTATGGGACCTACCTACTGTGCCTTGTGTGCATGCCCTAGGATCTGGGCCTTGTCCCCCTGTGCTTTTGCATCTAATACCTCATGTGGTATGGTCAAACATCGAGGCAACATTATCACATACCACCTACATAATATGGGGTCATCCCGGGATCCACTATCTATGCTCTAGCTACACCCAAGGTTGTGGAACCACCTATAAAAGCTAGTACGAGCTCGGCCTAGCCTGATCTGGGGCCCCATATGAAAGGTCTCTCTCTATATCTGCATGCCCATACCACATCTCATCACCAGGAATCCCCTAGATGAGACCAAACTGATTTAGACCATGTCCACTTTGTACCACTCCATGATATGACTCTTGCTCCCAAGGATAAAATGATCTACTACATGTATAAGGTGCTCAACTCAACTACATCCTGAGGCCACTGGTATAACCTATATGGCCACCATGTAATCATGTGAGGTTGTAGCTCATCAAAATCATCATCTGTAATAATCTGTATCCCCATGTGACCATGAATATCATCTCCATCTGGAACCCAACCCATGATAGATGGCTCTCAAAGAACCCGAGCTCTCAATGCTCTTACAGGGCATCCAATCACAATATGGTCCCAAGCCCATATCTATAACAAAGTGGTAGGACCCATGGACCTTCTCATGTATGGTAGGCTATCAAATGCAAATCTGTGTATAAGTGGGCTAGAATGCACTTTGTCCCAATAGTAAACCTCTCCTGGAGGAGGTCGTGAATCACTCCAATAAGACCCAGAGGAAATCAAGCACCAGTCTTGTCAGGAAAACAATATGCCACTGAAAAGAGCTAAAAAAATAGGGAACCCCCAACCATTGTTGATCAGCCATACACCTCCTAATATTAGTAGTCATACCCCTGGTGGGGTATGTCTACCACTCCAAACATCTCGGCTATGCATTGTTGAATACGGTCCTGATGACCATCGTAGGTAATCAAATGACCCTAGATAGGAACTCGTAAAATCCACCACACATCCTCTAAAGTGATGCTCATCTTCGGTAGGAAGACAAAATGTATGTCTCGAATCTCTGCTTTGCACCATCTCTAGCTAAGGTTGTGAGCAGGTTATGATCTAAAGTAATATGTGGCATGTGAGCCACGTGTGATAAACCGAGTCACCTCCAATGTAATCTCTAGAAAATTTGGTCATCATCTAAATGTCACCTCAGTAATCCCGAAGCCACCCATGTCACTCCCATGCATCTCTAATCACTCTAAATCCATCTATAGGGTTAATCATGTCATTTATTATGATCTTATTCTTCTATTATACCATGTTATTCTTCTATTTTATTATTATATCATTCTATCATCTAGGTTTTCCTAAAAACCTTCATTTTCTTCTAAATTCATTCTAAAATTTCTTTTCTTCTAAAACTTGGCCCCCAGTGCCCATCATGCGCACCCCTACATGATGTCGCCCCCTCAGCACCAACACCCCTTTACACAGTGTGCCCCCCATCCGCCCTATTTTCCCCTAAACACTCTCACGCCCTATTTGAGCGGACCCTCATGGTGTGCCAATGTGCATTTTTGCACAAGCACATGTCAGTGCATATACGCCTTTCGACCTTATGTGCATGAACACGCACTGCTTAAGCAGCACTCTAAGTGCATGAACATGTGCCACATATGCATAATATCATAAACACTAGCGACCCCATGCCATGGCATGCAGTGCCCCCAGGGGCCGCAAATAATTGGTGCATTCATGCATGGGTTTTCTACCCTATTTAATGCCTAAATAAATGCATTTTAACCAAAATTAAATGTTATAAACAAAGGTAAAGATTTTGCTTTGTGTACCTATGGGCCATCCACTGGAAGTCTCATGTAGTCTCTCATGTGATCCACATGGTGTTTTTAGTTCTGCACCCTCGCCATTTCTCTCTAGTGAGGTCGAGCTCAATCAATCAGTAGTAAAAGGTAAGTGTGTGTGGTAAATAAACTTACCGTGATGGTTTATATACCCATTTTTACCCCCCCCTGATGTGTTTCTCACCCCGAGGTGCCCTTGGAGCCATCGTGGTTCTTCTAAATTCTTCTAGCACTCACCGTGATGATTATTTTTAATAAATAATTATTTTTTGCCCATTTTTTTACTATGTGGGGCATATTTTTGCTTCCCGATGGCCTTTTCTACTACATGGGGCATATTTTTGCCTTACGGTGACTTTTGGTGATGTCTCATGACTTCATTATTTCTTCTATAATATTTTCTTCCTAAAAATTCAAAAATTTAAAACAATATAAAATTTTTCAAAAAACCCAAAAAATTGGTAAAATCATTAAAAATCAAAAAAATATAAAAATTCAAAAAAATTTTTTTCAAAAATTGGTAAACATGCATACACAAGCTGAAGCCTTGTATCAAATGCATTGTCCTCGAACATCAAAATTTGTCCTACAAAAATCATCTTCTTAGGTTCTTTCTTGTTCTTGTCTCAAACGACTTGTGGATCATCGTGATCTACCTCCATTAACAAAGTTGGCTTGCTTACTATGTCGGTACTCCCATGCAATAGTGAGTTGTTAGAGACTATGTCATAGTGCATGAATGCTTTCCATGGGACTACTTGTGTCTTCATTATTCCCCTCACATGTATCCTTGCTTGGGGCACCATTTTTAACCCTTTCATTACAACATGAACATTCAGAACTGAAGCTTGATAACAAAAACATTGGTGCAACTGTCTTGAACGTTGTTTGTTTGAGTATGTGTGATTGTACTTGTTTTCTCTGTTAGGTTAGTTTGGTTTACTTTCTCGTATTGCATTGCATTATGTATGTTGCATGGAGTTCATCATTTTACTTTCTCGTATTGCATTGCATTATGTATGTTGCATGGAGTTACGTATTTTTAGCAATGAACAAATGTTAGTAATATAGTTTTTCATGTTATTTTACACTTTTGTTTATTTTAATAAAGGTCGATGATGTAGATCATAGGGGAAACATGATGAAACAAAGTTTCTTATTGAAGATTGGATGTAAAGAGCTATTCTATATTCTCCACTTTCATGTCTTATCACTATTAATTTTTCTTCCAAATCACCTAGGGCAATAAACAATCATGTTTATTCCTATCCTATTTCTTCTATCCATTTTGATCATATTTTTGATCATCGATTGACTTCTTCTATCACCCCATCGACACTCGAGGGCATCCTTCATTCTACTAATTTTTCTTCAAAAATTTACTTGTTTATGCTTGTCTACTATATTTGAAGTGAAGTTACTTACTTCACCTCAAACAGGGGCAAATGTAGACACCTAAATTCCACTTTTGCAATCTTATTGCTAAAAGCACACAAATCACTCTCATTCTTACCATTTCCATTATAATTAGTGATTTTCACTAATTAACTAATGTTTCTTACCATTTTGGTCAATTAACAACGCATTGTTGATTACCTAACCTCTTTCACATTCAAGATGCCACTTTATGACAAATCGTAAGTCAAAATCCTCTTCCAAACAAACAATTAGTGATTATTAGCTAATTAAGCCTATTTTACCCTTGTTTTGGTCAATATACCCTATTATTGGCTCAAACCCCTCTTCCAACCACTCAAAATCACCCCACTTCCTTCCACAACATCTCAAAAGGCTTCAAAATCTTATCCTAGCCTCCTAATTGACCCTAAGTGGTTGATTAAGGCTCCTCACATCCTAATCACTTGTTAATTCACTAATCATGATTAGCAAAAGCCTTAATCATGATTAACAATCCTTAATCTACTTTGTGCTTTTAGTCCCACATGCACCAAGATGCTAGTTTTCCTCAAAGGAAAAACTATAAAAATGACTAACCACATACCTTTAAACTTTACACCATGCTTTGATTTGCATATCATATAAGAAATATGATTAATAGCCAAGCTCAATCCTTGCCTCAAGTCTTCAATGGGGTTAGTAGATGGGTATCCAATATGATCTTGTAGTCATTGTTGGACATTGAAAAGAGGTAACATACCTTCATCTTGAGTTATTGTAATAATTTCTCTAATGAAGTTATTTTTATCTATTGTGCATATTCCTAATGAAATTTTTATATCGGTTTTATAATAGCCTCTTTATCTACTAGGTATTGTGCATGAGTAGCCGTAATTCTTTTAGCGCCATTAGGAATATGCACATTCTTGTTCATATTTGGTGCGTATATGTGTTGAGTTGTGGAGCTCAATTTCTTCACAAATAGCATGTTTTACGAACTTCTTGGAATACATAGTGGCAAGATCAATCAAAGTGAGGTGTCATTAGTCACTTGGGACCGACATCAGTGAAACAAGTAGGAACGTGTATTGGTTAGGGTAATCGGCATAGGTTATTTGTGCATGATTGTTTTTTTTTTTTTTAAATCACGGGAATTAGATCTAACCTTGATTAAAAGTTTTTCTAATGGTCATAATTGTATAACTAAGTTGCCCTAAGTATGTATATGCTTATATAAGATAGAAAACTAGGGTTATAAATAAAATAATAGAGATTATTGTAGAGAAGGAATTCTTGAGAGAGAGAAAGAGAAGCTTGTGAGGAAGAAAGTATTGTACATCCAAAAAGGTGTGGAAGATTGTAGATCTTCATTGTATATCCTCTGTGAATATTTGAATAATATATTGGTTGTTTCTTGGTGGACGTAGCCCACACTTTGGGTGAACCACGTTATATCGGTGTATTATTTCTTCTTATTTAATTTCGTCGTATTTATTGTTTGTATGCTTAGATCTGATATATATCTGTACAACTGGTGTGATTAACCCCAACAACTGGTATCAGAGATTTTTTGTTTGAGGGTTTTATGTGTTGACAGATTTACTCACAAAAGGATTTTTGATTGAGTGGGAGCTACAACAATGGTAGAAGATGGAAAATACAGAGTTGAGAAATTTGACGGCTATAATTATCAATTATGGAAGATGTAGGTGGAAGATTATCAGTATCAGAAAGATCTATACTTACCGTTGGATGAGAAGGAAAGGCCTACAAAGATGATTGATGAAGAATGGAAAATTCTTGACAGAAAGGCTCTAAGATCTATAAGATTGAGCATGGCAACATTTGTGGCTTTGAATATTACCAAAGCTAGAAATCACGATAGATTTGATGAAATCTTTAGCTAATTTATATGAAAAACCAAGTGCTTCAAATAAATTTTATTTGATGAAGAAATTATTTAATTCTAAAATGCAAGAAGGTGGATCTATATCAAACCATTTAAATGATTTCCGTTCTATTGTAAATCAATTAAAATTAGTTAATATTCCATTTGATGATGAAGTAAAAGCACTTTTATTCTTATGTTCTTTTCGATAGTTGGGATAACTTGGTTATGGTTGTTAGTAATATAGCATCTACTACTAATATTTTGAAGTTTGATGATGTGGTTAGTATAATCTGAATGAAGAAATACGTAGGAAAAGTACAGAAGAGTCATCATCTGGAAATGCTTTGAATGTAGAAAGTAGAGGAAGGTAGAAGGAGAGATCCAAGAGCAAGAATAATGGGAAATCAAAGTCTAAGAATGATAGATCTAAATCCAGAGGTAAAGGAATAACTTGTTGGAATTGTGGAAAGAAAGGACATGCAAAGAAGGATTATTGGTTCAAGGAAAACAAAGAGAATGTACTAGAGAAAGGTAAAGAGGAAAATATTGCATCTATAGAGGTAATGCAAGATGTTTTTATTCTTTCCTTGGATAATAAAATTGAATCATGGGTTTTAGATTCAAGAGCTTCTTTCCATGCTACCCCTAATAAGGGTTATTTCAGAAATTATGTCTAGGGTAATTTTGGGCATGTTTATTTAGGAGATGATGAACCATGAAATATTATTGGTAAAGGAGAAGTTCATCTAAAATTGTAGAATGGAAATACATGGATATTGAAATATGTGAGGCATGTGCCAAGCCTCAGGAGAAATATAATTTCTGTAGGATAACTAGGTGAATCTAGTTACATGGTTACATTCACAACCGAATCTTGGAAGGTTACCAAGGGATATCTTGTTGTAGCAAAAAATAAGGTAGGAACATTGTATTTGTCTACATGTATTACTGATTCCTTTTCTGTGTTATCTACTTCAAATTCAGATGCAAGCATGTGGCATAATCGGCTAGGCCATATGAGTCAAAAAAGAATGCTAGATCTTAAAGGCTAAGGGTAAGTTATTAGATTTGAAATATGTAGATTTTTCGTGAGCATTGTATATTTGAACGTAAAAAGAGAGTGAGATTTTTCAAAGTTTGGGCAACAAAGGAGCAAAATTGAAGCTTGTGCACTCAAATGTGTGGGGACCAGCCCAGGTATCTTCTCATGGAGGATCCCAATATTATGTGACTTTCATTGATGATGCCACAAGAAAGGTATGGGTTTATTATATTAAACGTAAATATGATGTTTTTGAGACTTTTAAAAGATGGAAAGCCCTTGTGGAAAATGAATCAAATTCAAAGTTAAAATGCCTTAGATCTGACAATGGTGGTGAGTATTGCAGTAAGGATTTCAATGATTATTGTTTAGTGAATGGAATATGCAGAGAAAGAATGGTTCCTAGAACACCACAGGAGAATGGTGTTGCTGAAAGAATGAACATGACAATCATGGAACATGCAAGAAGCATGAGGATACATGTTGGATTACCCTTGCAATTTTGGGTAGAAGCAATAGACATGGTGGTTTATTTAATTAACCGTGGGCCTTTAAGTGTACTTGGATGGTGGAATACCAGAAGAAGCTTGGACTAGAAAAGAGGTAGATCTTTCTTTTCTTAGATTATTTGGTTTAGAAGCTTTTGTGCATGTTGATAAAGAAAATAGAAAAATTTGGATGTTAAATCCAAGAGATGCACTTTTATTGGTTATGGCTCTGGTGTTTTCAGATTCCATTTTTGGGATTTAGATGATTCTAAGATTGTTAGGAGTCATGACATTGAATGGAATGAAAAGAGAATGTACATGGATCAAATTTTGATACCCAAAGATGAACCGATGGAATATTTTGTGGAAGAAAATGCATTCTCGTATTTAAAATAGTCATCTACAAGTATCGGCGTTGATGGGGGTAACTTAGTGTGTCGTGGCCTCAAGACCGGTGTCGGTCACAAATCAGCGAGAATCGATTGATAGAACTAACATCGGCATGAGGTGACCAAGTGTCGATCACTGTCGAAGGTGGATACTAATGTACAAGATGTACAGATTGAGCCTTCGCACCCCAAATCTCAATAAGAAGGTCACAAAGGGTAAGTAGACCTCTAGAAATATTTACACCTTCTTTATCTTATTTATTATTGACTGATAGTGGTGAACTAGAAATTTTTGAAGAAGCAATGCAAGATGAAACCCAAAAACGTTGGGAGCATGGCATGGATGAGGAGATGGACTCCTTGGAATAGAACCAGACATGGGATTTGGTCAAATTTTCAACAGGTAAAAGAACATTGCAAAACAAATGGGTTTACAAGATCAATGAAGAAGAGGGTGGATAGAAAAGATATAAGGCAAGGCTTGTGGTAAAAGGATTTGCACAAAAAGTAGGTATTGACTTTGGTGAGATTTTTATCCTGTAGTTAAAATGACTTCTATACGTATTATTTTGAGTTTAGTTAGTAGAATATTTACACTTAGAGAAACTTGATGTTAAGATGGATTTCCTTCACGGTGATTTGGAGGAAGAGATATATATATATATATGCAACATTCATTTGTGTATGAAGTTAATGGTAAGGAGAAACTTGTGTGTGGGTTGAAAAAATATCTTGTGTGGGCTTAAACAAGTCCTAAGGCAATGGTATATGAGGTTTTATAGTTTTATGCATGAGCATGGTTATATGAGATGTGAATCTAACCATTATGTTTATTTCAAGAAACTTGAAAATGGAAGCTATATTATTTTGTTACTATATGTGGATGATATGATTATTGCAGGATCTAGTATGCAGGACATTGTCAAGCTTAAATAAAAGTTAGCTCTCATACATGTTCAATGAAGGATTTACGAGCTGAAAGAAAATCTTGGCATGAAAATTATTAGAGATAGGAAGAACAATAAATCATGTTTGTCTCAAGAACATTATATCAATAAGGTGTTGGAAAGGTTTAATATGCGAATTCAAAACCTGTAAGTACACCTATGGCTAGACACTTTAAATTAAGAAAAGATCATTTCCTTTATCACATAAGGAGGTCGAGTACATGACACGAGTTCCATATGCTTCAATAAATTGGAAGTCTTATGTATGTTATGGTTTGTACTTGACCGAGACATACATCGCAAGTAGTGGAAGTTGTGAGCAAATTTATGACCAATCTAGGTAAAGAGCATTGGAAATAAATCCAATGGATTCTTAGATATTTGAGAGGGACATCCGGCATGCATTTATGCTATGGAGGGTCAAATACTTCTTTATGTGGCTATGTTGATTCAGATATGGCTAGATATTTGGATGGTAGAAGAAGCACCACTTGGATATGTATTCACAATAGGTGGCATGATAGTTAGCTAGATTTTGAGATTATAGAAGGTTGTGGCCTTGTCTACTACAGAGGTTGAGTATGTTGTAGCTACAAGAGGCTAGCAAAGAGATGATATGGATGAGCAGGTTCATGGAAGAGTTGGGAAAGGAGCAAGAGGATTACAAATTGTATAGTGATAGTCAAAGTGTGATTCATCTGGAAAATAACTCAAAGCATTTCATTCAAGAACGAAACACATTCAGTTGAGATATCACTTCATATGGTAGGTGTTGGAGGATGGGTAGCTGAAATTAGAGAAAATTCATACAAATAAGAACCTTGCGTAAATATGATAACGAAGCCATTGGAAAAGGAGAATTTAGAGCTACACTCCACTTTTGTTGGTCTTCAAGTTTGAGACTTGAAGAGGAAGAAACATGCCAAGGAAAGGATCCAAGAATGGAGTTGTATGGTACAATGCAACAATTTATCTCCAAGTGGGAGATTGTTGAGTTTTGGAGCTCAATTGCTTCACAAATAGCATGCTTTACGAACTTGCTAGAATACATAGTAACCGAGTTGGTCGAGTGACCATCATCGGTCACCTAGCGATCGACATCGGTCAAACAAGTAGGAACTAGTATCGGTTAGGGTAACTGGAATCGGTTACTTGTGTGTGATTGCTTTTATTTAAGTCACTGGGAATTAGATCTAACATTTGATTAAAAGGTGATCTAATGGTTGTAATTGCATAGCTAAGTTGCCCTAAGTATGTATATGCTTATATAAGCTAGAAAAATAGGGTTATAACATAATAATAGAGATTATTGTAAGAAGGAATTCTTGGAGAGAGAAAAAGAGAAGCTTGTGAGGAAGAAAGTATTGTACATCCAAAGAAGGTGTGGAAGATTGCATATCTTCATTATATATCCTCTATGAAGCTTTGAATAATAGATTGGCTATTTCTTGGTGGACGTAGCCACACTGGGTGAACCACGTTATATCTTGTGTATTATTTCTTCTAGTTTATTTCCATATTTATTGCTTGTATGCTTAGATCTGATATATATCTATACAACTGGTGTGATTAACCCCAACAATATGTTATTTTGTTATACAATGACATGAAAAAATTAATAACAAAATTACAATTCTTGCATATAGGCTCAAAGGGGTTCAAATAATCTTTTACAATTGTTAAACTTCCTTATAATTATTCAAAAGGATAATAAAAACTTGTCATGATCAGTTGTAGGTTGAATTCAATTATAGAAGCACATTGAAGTGAATTGACAGGAGTTGCAGCATTTCTTTACAAAGTTTCAGTTGGCTATGATTTGTAGCTAAATTTTCTTTGTTTACTCAAATTTAAATTTCAACATCATAACAATTACATGAGCTCTTTGGTTGTCATGGAACAATTAGTAATTGTGAGATAGTGGATTTAAAACGGTTGGAATATGTAGAATATTTCAAACTAGAGGAACCGTAGAGATGCATTAGCATTAAACAAAATGAAAAGAAGTAGTGAATAGGTTTATTTCATCGGAATAGTAATGATCCTTCTAAATGAAATTTTAGAACACTTACCAGTGTTGTCTAAAACCCTCTTCAAATTTAATGATCCATTATTTATAATTATTATTTCTTTTGCACAATGAAGAGGAGGGTGGAATAATACATGCAAAGTAATATGACATAGCACCTTGGCAGATTTGAGTATTGAGATGGTTAAAGTGGAGTTATAATTGGTTGGAATTTTTTTGATGAATAAGATCTTATATTATATTAACAAGTAAAATGATACAAGATAATTCAACAAAAAAGTAGGTGGTATGAGAGCATGCCCCAAAGCCACGAACAAACTAGGCCAAGCCTAGGACAAAACAATTAATACATAGTCACAGCAAAAAATAAACTAAGCAGT
Source organism: Taxus wallichiana var. yunnanensis (assembly GCA_018340775.1). Taxonomy (NCBI): domain Eukaryota; kingdom Viridiplantae; phylum Streptophyta; class Pinopsida; order Cupressales; family Taxaceae; genus Taxus; species Taxus wallichiana. Next base: position 191,065,602 of record CM031240.1, on the reverse strand, counting down.
TGCTGCAAAGAGTTGACCAACTTGATCGGATCATGGTCATCAAGCCAGCCGGATCCAGGAAGGTCTTGGCCACTATCGGGCACCTCCCAACCAAAGCTAGCATATCAGCCCTCGTCTTGGTTGTCTTTTGTAATTCCACGAGTGGGTGAAATGGCTAAGGCATTATGTAGAAATTTATGCGGTGGGGGGTAAGACTCCACCCATCATGAGTGTGTAACTCAGGGGAGCCAGCGAGCCCCAACCGATTTTGTGAGCTAGTGGGGGTCCCCATTTATGGTGACAAGATGGTGTCGGGGAGAGAAGCTACGCCTCGGTGGCTAAGTGCGAGGGAGATAATTGGTTGGAATTTGAGAGTAAAGCTAGATGGCTAAGTGGAATTTTGCATTTTAACATTTAAAATGTCTATGTGACCTTGTTGGAGATATTTTTTGACTATTTTTGTGGAGTAAAGTCTCTAGTTAAAGATTTTCTATACTTGTAATATGTTGCAGTTTACTTATAAATGTAAATCCCCATCAAATCATGTGAGGGAAATGATTAATTAATTCTTTTTAGGTGCTCTACCTCTCAACTTACACTCTTTTTGGTTCGTGGAGTGCCTTCTTAGCTCAGGATAACACTCTTGTTGTGGTTCATAGAATGAGTTCTTAACTCAAGATAACAACCTCTTTGTGGTTCATGGTGTCACTTATTATTTTGAATACCATGTAATTTTACATGAAACAACAAAGAAACAAATCTTGGACATTCAGCGACCATGTTTAACAACCTTGGGTGCTCTACTACTTAGGATATATGGGGCCTTTAATGTTTAGGGTGTAGCTTATTTCTTTGATGTTGTTTGGAAGAAATAAGATATAAATTAACCACATTAATTGGAGATGCCAATAATCAGAAGAGGATAAATTTTAAAAAATTGTTGCTTTGTCGGTATTCGGAATTCTTTAAATCATTTTAGGAAATTTTGGATTCCTAGAGAAAATTAAACTTTCATATCAAATTAAGGGTTTTCTTCATTATCTTTTCTTCAATACAAAGGGTATTTTGATATGTATTTTAGATGAAAGATGAGTCTATTTGTAATATTTCATTGGGTTTCATGATAACTGAAAATGTGTTCCATGTATTTTCTCCACGTTGAAAATAATCAAGTCGTCCCATAGAAAACCCAATTTCAATAGACCTATCAAGGCCTAAATTCAAGAATCTCAACGCCCAACTTAAGAACATAATCATCTAATTCAAGAATCTAAATACCCAAATCAATCAGTACTCGATGATACATATAATGACAGTACTGGGAATCTCATACCCACAAGGCCCCTGGATCCCACAACAAGACATTTTCGAAATTTGTTATCATCTCTTTCAACTTGAGAGAGAAAATTGTATATCTTGATCTCTTTTAGGCATGTTGTTTTTGTAGCTATCATTTCTAACTTTATTTTCAATTCTCGGATAGATCATACTTGATTTTTTTAATGGAGATTAGTCATATTATAGAACTAAAATCAACTTATTTAACTGAGATATAATCCTAAAACAAATATTGATCACACAACATCCATCTTTTTCACATTGATAAGAGAAGGTTACGAATAGACAACATGGATTGCAAGTTGTATACCTTCTCGGTTTCTAAAGAATAATTCAACCTATATATTTTCTAAATACCCCTTTTTACCATATTTTACCGATGAGTAGGAATCATAAAAGTCTTGCAAAAGTTTGATTTTTCATTAATGAATAGATCCCTGCACCCAAATTCAACATAGGGTTTGCTTACAATCATTTTGGCCAATCATAGGGTGAGTATTTGGTGTGGTGGCATGTAACATATTTAATTGTGAAAGATCAAGGGAAAATGGACTATAACCTACTACTAATAAAAGGAAAAATGACAACCTCTTAATTTTTAAGAATTAGGTTGTTTTGTTTTCTAGAATTTTGTTTTTGAATTGACAAACGAGGACTTTTTGATAAGAAATATGTCATAGTCATATTTCAAGATGGGTTATCTTCGCGAAGCCAATCAAAAAATCAGTGCATTGTAAAAGGAATTTATCTTATTTTAAATGGAATGTGATTTTAATACTTTTATTGTATTGCGAAACATTTAAGAGTAGAATTCTTAAACCTATTATTTGTTGAAAGCCTCTATGATAGTTGACAAGTTTTGAAAAATTTCATGGCTAATTTGATTGTTGTCTAAATAGGATCTTTTTGAGAAGATGCATTTCAATTTTCAATCTGCTAAGGAAGCTAATACCCTTATTTATTTAGGCAACTAATTTTAAATGATATGTTTGTAAAAAAAAAAATTCTTGTCTCCTCCATACATGGAAGCACTATTAACACTTCAATATTTATTTCGATTATCGGTGAATTACCATTATCCTATTTGTTATGCATTTTTCATTATTAATTTCTCATTTTAATTAATAAAACTATTGACCCTAAAAAACATCATTTATGACAAAACTTCTTAAGCATCACAACTAAAACTAGAAATCACACGTGAGGTGTGGGATGGAAATCTTGAAGGTGATTTTCCAAAAATAAAACATGAGGAGTGAAACATTGGAGCTAGAAGAGGTGCAATGAAGAAGGCATTTGAGGGATAAGTAAATTGGTGGGGAAAGTATTAGAATAAATCATTAAAAAAAAAAAATCTTATGACTATGAACATATAAATCACATGCCATTTTTTTCAATGATATAACGAGAGAAAAGGGGTGTATTTGTATGTCATTGAATACATATAATTTGAATGATGAAAAAAACCAAGGGAAACTTACATAAGTTTGAATCCCCAACTCTACATATGTTTGATACATAAACTTTGTGCTTAAGGTTCCTTATGTTGCCAATTTCATCCACATATGCGATCAACAGTTTTCCCTTAACAGAAACCCTAATGGCAACATTCATCAATGACAACTTGAACAAAACCTTGACCTTCCATTTTCCTCAAGGTGTGTAAAAACATCCACCAAGACTCCCAATTGAAAATGTCTATCAATGTAAGTAATGTTTGAGATATAAGAAAGAGGGGGAAATTACATGCACACATGTGAGCTCCTTAAATCCTCTAGGTCGTCGAAGACTATAAATAGGGAACATTTCAATTATAAGATTATAATTCAGTCTACCAATTGTCAGAATTTGTTCCTATGTTTTGTGCATAGTTGTTTGCAAAGTGTTACGTATTTGTAACATAGGCAGAACAATGACACTTTTGAAGATTCTAACTTGATGGGGTGGTTTCATTTTTTCTTTGAGAGGTGAGAAATGGGTAAGTGCAACAAGTTAGAGGACCAAAAAGTGGACATAAAAACACGAAATTCACATACCGTGATTACGGGTTATTTTCTTTAGGCTCGGGAATCTCCAAACCTAAAGCTGTAATTGAGGTCCTCTGAGACAAAAATAACAGACCTACAACCCCCATTTTCCCTCATTTCCCCCTGTGAACCACAATTTCTCCCCACTATTGGCACTCGCGCTTTGAATACCCCTTACAAATTACTCTTCAGACTTCTAGATCATGAAATTTTCAATGATGTCGCAAAGATGAAGAGGTAAGCCCTCAATTTTGATCAAATTTCTTGCATTTTAGCTTTTTTTGTGATTTTAATGGGTTTTTCAATTTTTTGTCTATGTATACAATTTCTTTGTTTTTTGGTTGCTCGCAAGATTTGGTAATTCTACAAACTATCTAGATATTCCTCCAAACCATCCAAATATTCCTCAAAACCCTCAAACATTCCTCAAAACCCTCCTCTCGAATGTTCATTAGCCTCATGTGGCTCCTTACGCACCCATAGAACCGGTAGGAACACAAGGTGATATCATTGGAAAGATCGACAACATAAAATTTCCATTGAGAACCTTATTCAAACAATAAGACAAAACCATGCCACAAATCCATCCTGCATGACTTTAGTTAGCACACTCGCAAACATTGATTGGCAAAGTTGACTCGAAACCAAACCAAATAGATAGATGGAATACCTTTAGAGCTAATTGTAGGCATTGGTATGCGGATAAATTATCCCATGCAACCGTAAAAGACAAAAATTGCAAATACCACATTTTTACATTATTTTCTTGGCCCAAGAACCACCCCCTGCATCGCTTACAAATGGTTCCTAATCCATTGGTGCCATGATGACTCGAATCAAGAATAATTTTTTTGGACCGATGGTGGATGATTTATGATTATCCACCATGCAACAAAAATGAGGTTCCTCTCTATTTTTGAAGAAATTCTATTGCGAGTTTGTGCTTAATGAGGTCCCAAAATTATTTTTAATTTTTTGAGTTTTATGGGCGAGGATGTGGCTCGCACATAGTAGACCAGGTTCACGTGTTGGTCAACCTAGGATCCCTATACCCCAAATCCCCCACTCGCCTTCGGGTATCCCTCCTACATTGAAGGAGATTATGGAGATTTTCACACTACATGCATTGAGGAAGCTCACGATACTCTAGCCTAACATAGTAACTAGATTGCATCCGATGATGTTGTTGGAGGCACGGTTCTAGTGCACCACACTATTATGGATCATGTGGTGTCGTATGCACTACGTGCAAGACATCATTTTTGGATCATAGGATCTCTTTTTCTATATAAGATGATGCCATATGTTATATACAAAAGTTTATTTCATTTGATATTTTAATATATGTGTATTTGATTACGTCATACATACATGTAAAAACTAGTATATTTTTATTGTTTTTTTAAACTATTAGGAAATTATATTTGATTAGTGCTCCATTAATGTTTGGTTGAATTATGTTATGAGTCATAATATTACAACTCATAATATATTGTTGTATTCAGTATTTTATTTACCCGTGAATAGTATTTCAGGTTATTTGTTGTAACACCTCCCTATTTATTAGGAGGTGGTTTGGCTATTGGTTTGGCTATATAATAGCCATTGTAATAGCAGCAATGTAATATAGTGTGAAATAATATATTGTGCATTCGTGACTATTTTGGTTCACGATTTCATTTGGTACCAAAGCATTTTTAATTCCCTATGATGAAGAGCGTTGTGATCCTTTACCATGAGAGTCGTTTATAAGCTCGTGATGGGGAGTCTGCATAGATCCCTGTTGTCATTCTCAGATTTTATCCATTCAAGAGAACTGACATCGTCTGAAGGTGTGGTCATTTCCTATCAAGTGGACACTGGAGTGTGCAAGGAAGTACCACGAGCTCCATCCTGTAGCGGCCTTCATCATTGTTTCCTGTTGTATGTATTTCTCAACAATTTTTTGTTTACATTGGAACTATTGAGACTACTCTATTTTGGAAGAAAGAGACGCCCATCTTGTTCATGGCTAGATTTGCATCCAATCTCAGACGTCAGGATATAAATGAGTCATGATTTCCTATCAAATTATTTGTGAGATAGATGCAAGTGTCGTATTGATTGCTATCCAAGTCCAAATCACCATTCAAATACAGATCTGTGCAATCATAAAGGATAACTGAGTTGATTTAATTTAATAATATGTGTGGTTGGTTTTCTTATATGTCACATTGTTGGAAATTGCCACTTCCTTCATCTTTCGCGCTTTCGAAATATATTTGCATGCATATTATGCTAAGCTGTATGCAACGATTTTTACATTTTGCATTGAATCCCATTCAACAATCTAGCAATTTTGTAATCATTGAGACTCTACCGTTCATGAGGTAAAAACCAAACTCAAGGGCCATCAAAAGAGAATAACCAGGCTGGCATTTTCGTGAAGTTTTAAATGTTCTTGTGTCATCAGGAGCAGATACACAACTTTGTGTGTGGGGAATAGATGACTAGAGGACATAGGCGATGGAGGAAGGAGGTCATTCAAAGACCTCTCGTCGACCAATGACGGGCCCACATATCAACCGTGGTGGCATTTTTGTGGTGTGTTACATTGTGCAGGGTTCTTTTTTTCAATAAGTGAAAATTTCACATTGAGGGAGGAACATGATCCAATGTTCCATTTCTGGTTTTTATTTTGTGTGTATGAGCAGAAAAATTCAACAGAATTTCATGTGTTATTCCCCGCAATGAGATAATGATAAGAGCAATGATACTATTGTAACATCATGATATTGTGGTTGTTAGTTATCCATTGGAAAAACTATCCATGTGCTTGTTGGTATTGTCCTTAAAACCATTATTTGTGTGTTGTTGATTAACCACATGGAAAACCATCCAAAGGTTGTTGGCATTGTCCTGAAACTATCCAGATCATGAGCAGAGCTAAAAAGCAATACATTGTAGTACAAGGAAGGTTTTCCCCATGTTATCACTAAGGGGGATATTAGGAAATCATATTTGATTAGTGCTCCATTAATGTTTGGTTGAATTATGTTATGAGTCATAATATTACAACTCATAATATATTGTTGTATTCAATATTTTTATCCATGAATAGTATTTTGAGTTATTTGTTGTAACACCTCCTATTTATTAGGAGGTGTTTTGGTTGTTGGTTTGGCTATATAATAGCCATTGTAATAACAAAAGTGTAATATAGTGTGAAATAATATATTGTGCATTCATGACTATTTTGGATCATGATTTCATAAACAATAAGAGTCGGTGAAGGACACATCCGGCGTTGACATGCTAGCTACTATAGTTGGGCATGTTACAGATGTAAGTTTCAAGTTACTTACATTTCAAAGTTCATTTGATTGCATGTTTATTATTAAATACACATTAATGTTTGTGTATAGTGTTTCACGTGTACATGTACATATTAATATGTTTATCTTTTATACGCAGGAGCCTGGGTCATCATCTACTCTGGGCATTGAGGCTACTAGCACGCCTCATGTGACTTTTACGTAGGTTAGTTTCTCTTTACACATTGTTTCTAATTTTGGAATTTTATAATAGTGGAATTCTCTAGTAGTTTACAATCCCATAACTCTAGCCAATATAATTTGATCATAACATTAAACTCTTATGATGTAAAGGGTTAAGTAAACACTCTCCTAGATATACAAACTCTCCTTTTATCATGATCATGGAAATTTACCTCTATGCTACATTTTTCTAGAGCAACTCCATATCTAATGCTTTCTCCATCATCCCCCTTGCCCTATGAGGATATCTTTTAGCTTCTTAGGATGTATGCATAACCCGACCTTACCAACATTATTAGTTCTATGCATTCTTTATTAACCCTCTTCTCTCTAAACAATAAAGAGATGACAATATGGGATAAGTTACCTACACTTCTAAATATATCATGGGTCCCTTGGTTCATGTTTATCACCAATACTCCCTATGCAATTCTATACACCCAATCTCATATTATATTTGTTATTCATCAAGTTTCTCTATATTTGCATTCTCATGTATAATGGATATAGCTTGGTGAGGCCTAGAACCAAGTTCTACATACCAAATACATTCCACATATTTAATGAATTACTTCTTGAATATGCTTAAGACACCTTCTCTACTTTATCATAAGGTGTTTAGACTCTTGGTTCAGTCATACACTTGCAATCTTACATAACTCTATGTTTTAGGCCTTATTGCTACTAGTCCTCTTCTCATGCTAATACTCATGTATCTCATCTTTTCGGCTGAGAAGAGGAACATACATACAATCCATTCAAAATAATAATTCACACAAAATTCACACAAAAGAATTTATGCTAACATAAACACACGTCTTCCTTTTCATTAATTGGCTCTATTACATCTTGATCCTCCATATATCATCCTCAAATCCCTGAATAGCTCCCTCTTTTTCTTCCTAGCCTCCTATAAACCTTATTCTTAGCTCCTTAGATAGCTCAAAACATATATATTTTTGAGGATAAAATTACATCCCTACATGCTCTCCACATGTTCTAAATCCTATTTCTTTCCTCTTAGTACAACAATATTGCCTTACTTAGGCATAAACAACTATCTCACTTATACACCTAGTTGTTACATTGACAAACATAACCTCTTTTACAAACATATCCTTTATCTTTACACCCACATTTGCATTTGAATAATGGATTCCTCTTTCCATCTTGCGTTCATATCCAAAACTCTACCAAATCAATATGATTTACATCATTGTCACCTATTGAAGGATATAAGTTTCTAAGGAAGAAATTTTCTCATACCTTAAACACCATTCTCCTAGACAGTTTTCAATTAATGTTGATCTACATGTTGTTTGTACAACTTATGACTGCCACACAAACTCCTCCCTATATGCAGACTGTGGAGGTTGTTGTAGATGTTTCCATAAGCATTTGTAGATCCACTAACTCAGGTACAATTTTTTAAATTTGTTAAATTTTGGATGAATGTTTTCTTACTACTTATCTATAATATCAAATTGTACATGAAATATTTAATTTGAAATATTTATTTGTATGTAGCCTACCCCTCGTGAGTCTACCATTGACCTTCCCGCAATGTGTCAATGACAAATTGATAGGGATTATGAGATTACATTGTAAGATTTCACATGCATTAAAATTTCTAAGTTTCTAAATTTTGAATGTATTTTAAAAATTTGGGTGTTAAAAACTTGATGTTTATGAATGTGCGAGACTAAGTTGCAGGCCATCTTAGAGATGCCTAGGACCACATGGATGAAATCTGTAGTGGCATCTCCCTCCACTACATCCACAGGTTGTGGACATGATTCTACTAGCAGGGCCAAGAGAGGGAAGATGTTTCATGATTAGATTCATAGGACCCATGTGTGTGTGTGTGTGTGTGTGATGTATGTGTGTGTGTGTGTGTCATTTGGTCCTAGTTCATGATTCTTCATAGTCCATGTATATAGTTTTATGCGATGTGCATGGTCCTATATGTATGGCACACTTATTTTCATAAATTATTCTTATATTTTCAGATACATGACACACTTAGTTTGATACATTATTCTTATATTTTCAGAGACGTGGCACACTTAGTTTGATACATTATATCCATGTTGGTTTTCATAACCATATTACTTCTATGTTTGATTTGATTTCATTACACATGATATACTTCTATGTTTTTTTCATAACCATATTACTTTTATGTTTGATTTGATTTGATGGCCTTGATTATGTGACCATTATCCATATCATGCATGTACTATGTACTTACGATGCTCATTGGAAAAAAAAACCATGAATGATTTGCTTATGATTGTCATTGTTATATTTTGAGGACTAATAACTCACTACTATTGCTATATTTTGATAACTCACTACCATGTGATCATTTTTTGTTCAAGAGATTCAAGTGTGGAGTTATATACTATGGTTTTCCATAATACTGTAGATATGGACCATGTTATGAACTACTAAGAGGTTATTCTTATGATATATGATGTTATGTTATATAATGGTTTTGAAGGTTCTTAGGTGCAAGATCATTTTTGTTCAAGAGATTCAATTGTGGAGTTATATCAATTTTCTTATTTTAAGCATGTGGTTAACACACTCCAAAGTGGGACAAAATGTACACAATTAAAAATGGTCTTGAGGGATTTATTACAAGTCATTTTATATGTTTTTAGTGTACTTACAATTTATTTGTTAAATATTAGTATGGAAATTAAGTGTTATTGATGTGTGTAATAATAAGGTCCTAATTTGAATTCACTTGTTTAAAAAATACATAAACATTGTAGTTTATTGGCACAAGATATGCAAAAAAAAATTATTAACACTATATTGTGTATTTACATGCTTTAAAAACGAGATCAAACAATCATTAGAGCATTTACATGGTAGGGTGTTTACCTTGTTGCAATCTCATTGATGCGAGCCAAGTGTAGACACCATCATAATTTAGCTCCATGCAATTTAAATACTTAAATTGTGCTAATTATACATTTTCCCGCAAATTGATGGCATATCATTAATATCACACAATTTCTCTTCCATCATCGTTAATTAACTATATTACACTAGTTAATTGACCCTTACTATCCAAAGAAAAACGACGATCACAATTAACGACCTTCCATTAATTAAACCCCTTTCTACTTGAATTAATTAATTATTCTTAATTAATTAAGTTTCCTCTTCTATTAGATAAATAAATCATCATTTATTTAGCCTAAACCCTTCCTATTCCCTAAATCATATTAATTGTTCTTCTAAAAGCTTCTATAAAGCTTGCTCACCTATTAATTAATCACTTGGGTTAATTAATAAATCCCCTCAAACCCCATGAGCCACTAAAGGACAAACTAAACTCTCCTAAAGTTGACTCAACCCCTTTTTCAACCATAGTCACCCCCAACTAACTCAACCTAGCTATTATCCCACATGTAAAGGGATGTAGAGATTCTTTTATCCATTGGGGTTATATATGGAGCCATCCTCTTACCATTCTACTTACACCTAAATGAGCATAGAGCCTATACTATAGCCATTTTATCATCTTAGAGCATTCTTCCATTAGAGGAGCTAGCTATCTTCATTTCTTGCATTCATCCATCTAAGTTTGAAGTCATATGGAGATATATCAAATGGTCTTGTAGCCATGGATTGACAAGACTTCATTCTTGAAACCTTGGGATTCAAACATACAATTAACCCTTTTGATTGCTAAGGATCTAAATAGGTTCATTCTATTGATTAACATTCAATAGAGATAGAGATTAATTGCTTAGCATATTAGTTTGATGTTTATTCATGTTATAATGAAAATATGTTGGTAGATTAGTCTTGTTTAAGCTCTAAGAATGATGGTGCATAGATTTTAGTTTAGCTTTGTTTTAGAACTACTATGTGTTAGTTATAATTCTCTTTGCATAGCTAAAAATTCTTGCACACACCCAAGTAGTGAGAAGTCATGCCTCGGGATGTCGTGGGAGTGAACTGTCACTTTGCTAATGCATCCAGTTTGGGGGTATATGCCTTTGAGTTCTATGATAGACTCGGGAGGCCCGGTTGGAAGTCGGACCACGATGCGAAGCCAAGAACCCCTTCCATATTCATCCCAATTCATGTTTTTAGTGGAAACTTCTGACGATCACAACTTGGTGCTTGATCATCCAAATAGAAAATTATCTAAGCCAAAACTTGAATAAATGAGGCCTCTAATGGTACCCAAGAATTTAGGGCCATGGCATTCCTTGAGCCTTCGTGGCATAATTGTTTTCAAACTACCTTTTCTAGGTAGTAAATGCGAAATGAACGGATCCGAGTAGTGAGAGGTCGTGCCTCGAGATGTCGTGGGAGAAAACTACCACCTCCAATGCATCCATTGGAGGGGTATATGTCTTCAAGTGGTATGTCGGGCTCCAAGGAGGCTCGATCTTCCATTGAGTCGGACCACTCGATAGTCATAGGTAAGAGACCCTTCCATATTCATCCCAATTACCGTTTTTAGAGAAACTTCGACAATCACAACTTGGCATTGAGTCATCAAACCAAGAACTATCTGAGCTAAAAATTGATAAAAGGAGGCCTCTAATCTCACCCAAGAATTCAGGTCTATGGAATTCCTTGAGCCTTCGTGGCATAATTGTTTCCAAACTACTTTTCTGGCGGTCCTAGGAAATGAATGGAGTTATAGTGAGAATTCATGCCTGTAAGGACATTGTGGCACCAAAATGCGTTATCTTTTCCAATACATTCAAGTGGCGGCGAAAGTAAATGTTAGGGGAGGCATTGATTTGATGCGGGACAATATGTCGTTGCTTCTAGGCTACTTCGTTCGGGCGTAGTCCCTTAAGAGCCACGAGACCAAAACATTGTATAACTTCGACGAGTGATTACTTAGTTTCTGTGGCACCTAGAGATGTCTCGTTAGATCCTACACCTCATGTAGGGACCCTCTACAATATTCTATCTCGATTTTTTCCATCTCCAATCGGTGCTCTCATTGCCCTATTGTTTGTAAACATGAGCCAAATAGTGTAGTTTGAGCCAGTGTAAGACTATTAAATGCTATATTTTGCAAACGGTGGGTCATGACACCTAACCAACTACACCAACACATTCGAGTGGTAATTAAATGCTAGGTGAGGTGTCATTTTGGTGTGGTAAAATCTCATTGCTTTCTAGGCTACTTCGTTCGAGGCATACTCCTTAAGAGCCCTAAGACCGAAAAATCATATAACTTCGACGGGTGATTACTCGGTCTTTGTGGCACCTAGAGATGTCTCTTCGTATCTAAAACTCTATATAGGGACCCTCTATAATACCCTATCTCAATGTGTCCCATCTCAATCGGTGCTCTCGTTGCCCTATTGTTTGCAAACACATAAAATAGTGTAGTTTGAGTTTGTGTAAGGCTATCAAATGCTATATTTTACAAACGGTGGATCATAGCATAGATCGAATGACTACACCAAAACATCTCGATGGCGAGGTAAACACTAGGGAGGTTTTGGTTTGGTGTGGTACAATGTCATTTCTTCCGGGCTACTTCGTTCGGGCATAGTCCCTTAAGAGCCATGAGACCAAAAATTGTATAACTTTGACAAGTGATTACTCGATCTTCATGGCACCTAAAGATGTATTTTCAGATCCTACACCTCCACATAGGGACCCTCTATAATAGCCTATCTTAGTTTTTTCCATCTCCAATCGGTGCTCTCGTTGCCCTATTGTTTGTAAATGCACCAAATAGTGTAGTTTGAGCCAATGTAAGGCTATCAAACACTATATTTTGCAAACAGTGGGTCATGGCACCAAACCAAATGTGCCAACATGTTCGTGTGGCTAGTTAAATGATAGGGAGGTGTCATTTTTGTGTGGGAAAATGTCATTGCTTCTAGACTATTTTATTTGGGCGTAGTCCCTTAAGAGCCTTGAGACCAAAAATTGTATAACTTCGACGGGTGATTACTCGGTCTCCGTGGCACATAGATATGTCTCGTTAAATCCTACACCTCTCGTGTATGGACCCTCTACAATAGTCTATCTTGGTTTTTTCCCTCTCAATCATTTCTCTCATTTCCCTATTGTTTGCAAACAAGCCAAATAGTGCGAGTTTGAGCCGGTGTAAGGCTATCAAGCGCTATATTTTACAAATGGTGAGTCGTGGCACTAAACCAACTTTGCCAACATGTTTGGATGGCTAGGTAAACACTAAGGGAGGTGTTTTTTTTTCAATGTGGGAAAATGTCGTTGCACGGGCTACTTAGTTCAAGCGTAGTCCCTTAAGAGTCCACGAGACCAAAAATCATATAACTTTGACGGGTGATTACTCGGTCTCCATGACACCTAGAGATGTCATGGAGGCAAATTATCACTACCATCATGTGTACGGTTGGGGGTTATACACCTTAGGGTGCTATAGCGAGATCTAGGTAGGCTGGTTGAGTCGGACCACCCGATCCAGAGCCAAGAACCCCCTTCACAGGTACATAAACAATTGTTAGTTGCTTCTCTTTTCTTGGAAAATAATGAAAGCTTCTCTTAGCTTTGAGAATATAAAATTATCTACTAACAGTGCCAACCACGTGAAGGTAGAAGCTTTTATGGCACCACTAACTTGCATAAAAGTGTTAGTCAAAGTAATTTAAGTTGAATCAAAACCATACTAGATATATACAAAATACACAAATTTAATAAAATATATGAACTTGAATCTAGTATGTACAAATTTAAAAACTTCAAAGAAATATATACCAGACTCGAGCATGTAAATTCATTCCAATGAACCATTAGGATTGGATCTACTAACAATGTTAACCACGTGAAGGTATCTAAGCTTTTATGCCAAGTTAACTTGCATAAAAGTGTTAGTCAAAGTAATTTAAGTTGAATCAAAACCATACTAGATATATACAAAATACAAAAATTAAATAAAATATATGAACTTGAATCTAGTATACAAATTTAAAAACTTCAAAGAAATATATACCAAACTCGAGCATGTAAATTCATTCCAATGAACCATCAAGGATTGGATCTACTAACAAATGTCAACCATGTGAAGGTATCTAAGCTTTTATGGCACCAAGTTAACCTACATAAAAGTGTTAGTCAAAGTAATTTAAGTTGAATCAAAACCATACTAGATATATACAAAATACACAAATTAAATAAAATATATGAACTTGAATCTAGTAGACAAATTTAAAAACTTCAAAGAAATATATACTAGACTCAAGCATGTAAATTCATTCCAATGAACCATCAGGATCGGATCTACTCTGAATAGTGGACATGATTGCTTCATGATCTAACTCTTGAAGCTTCCAAAGAATCTTGTTATTATTCCTTCCTCAATATCTATACAACTAAATATTTGTCGTTAGAACTAGATGCAAATATAAGATTATTTTCCTGTGTCTCGAAATCTTCAAACACTCAAATAGAGGAATTTTTTAATGGATACCATCAAAGCCAAGTTCCAGTAACTACCACATCGACCCTATAGGTTAATCAATATCTTTGTCCATCTATAACAAGAGAAGGAAACTTCTTTCTTTCCTCGATGCAACAACATATAAATAGTCTATTCCTTCTTCATTAACTTTTGTTGTAATAATAACTACAAACACATGTCCTACAAAACTAAGCAGAGGTTTCAACTCAAATTTAAATTACATATTAATTTCAATGGACATAACTCAATAAACAAATTTTAAATAACCATTTACCTTTTCGCACCAAAATTGAAATGTCATCAAAGTCCTTGGATGTTGCAACTTCATCTAGAGAAACAAGTCGTGATGCCTATGGAAGTTGATAACTGGGAAGCGGAGTTAGAGGCCTACAAATCCATCCATCCACCCATTCTTGTGAATCACACTCAGTAGTGACAAATTTGATACAAGATGCACAAAAACACACCAACTTTCTTGTCCATGTGGCCCATAAAGAAGTGTTTGAGCTACAAAATGAGTGTAGATCACTGGACCCTGTGAGTGTCATACAATCCTCGTAGTTAACAATTTGTTGTTCCTCTATCAACCAAAAATATCTATGAACTATGGAATTTTCTTGAGAACCATGAGCCATGTTGTCAATACACCATTCCACTATGCTCTTTGCATCTTTCAATTTAGCACCATATTTGTACTTCAACTCTTCTCTTGTAAGATCATTTTTCACACATGCCCTTGCACTGTCATGCTCTCTGTTTCCATGTCTAGCTCTAGTAAAACTCAAATATGTTACACACCCATCTTGATGTGCATCTTTTCATCCAATAAAACATTCATGCATTCTTAAACTAAGACGTGTACTTATTGTTGGTGAAAATCTGTCGGGTGGACAGATCTATGGATAGATGAGCCAACAGTGTGCAGGGCATAGCCCCTCTTTGAGTCAACAAAGTGAAACTGGTTTATTGTTATTCTACCAGCAGGAATTTGTGCAAGTCTCACAATATTCTGCCTTCGGGGTTGGGATCTCATCCCAGTAGAGGTACTTCCAACTGTAAGAAGAAGGGGAAGAAGTGAGGTGGGGAGATAGGAAAGATCTGAAGGGAGAAAAGAAATGAATTCCAAAGTAGAAAGGTCGGAGGGTCTATGTTTTGGGCTAGTAGTAAACAGAGCCGAACTTACTCGCATAGACGAACAAAGCAATCTTGATGAATAAATGACAATAAAGTAGAAGTAGATTCAACATGAGAACAAACATACGAGATCTCGCATAAGAAAGCTCGATGTATAACACAGTATTTGAGCACAAAGTCTAAATAATGTATTAATATTTCCTTATTACAAAAGCTCAAAGTCTTTTCTTCTTACTTCTATTTTTCATCTGAAAAGTATCCACTCCTTGAATACAACAAGTATTCAAGTATATATAGAAGAAGGAGAAGAGAGAAGACAAAAAGAAACCAACGACTTAATTACAAAGTATTTACAAAATATCTAAAAGTCAACTATTGACTTTTGGCAACTTAGTGGATGACATCATCCCATGGTGCAACATGGATGATGTCATCGTTTGTGCCAACATACTCTTAGATATTTACAAAAAGAAGATCGAGAGGAAGGAGACTATTCGTCGTCGTCTCGCGGCCGAAAGGGAGTGTCTTGCTTCTGTTGTTGCTCGGGAGAAGTGATGTTAAACTGGGCCCGATATTCCATGAACTTGCTGATCATGGGCTGAAGTTGATCTTGAGCAGGATCCTTGTGGCGATCACTGATAACTTCGCAAGTTTCATGTTCATCCATGAGCCTTTCTGGGAGCTTGGAATATTCATTTCCCGCCTCTATCAGGTACCCTATAAAGTCACGACAGGCCAGAAGGTTGTTGATGCATTCGGTGTCGAAAGTGGCTTCTGGCCCTAACCCTTGCGAGACGATCTCCTTAAAGATCCGAATAGTTTTTTCTACCTTCCTCGGGGTGAAAGAAGGAGTGAGCGGGCACAGGGACATTCTCGGGATGATTTTCTCCATTTGGTGCATAGCCTCCAAGGCTTCCTCTTTGAATTTATCTATCTTTTTTAGGACAAACTCCAATTGATCGACTGGTAGTCTAAAGTAGAAAGGATTTTGTTGGGCGCTCTAGGGTGATTGAAGACTCCAAACTTGACCGGATCTTGATTGAGCAGTCGAGCATTTTTGGAAGGTCTCATCACTGACCTAGCATGGTCCAACTCTTCGAAGATGGGTCCCATGCAATCACGGAGTGCCTTGTTCGCCTAATTGATGTTCTAATACAACTCGGTGAACTTGACGATTACTCCCTCACTTTCCTTGAGGATTTGGTCTCTCCAGGCGGATACTGCCATACCTTGCTCACCAATTTTGGTGTATTCATTTATCTTATCCTGGCTCAGGGGCTCAGGAGTTTCGGTGGCAATTGTAGGAGGTGCACTGCCCATTTTCTGCAAGGCGTGGAGAAGATGTTTATTTTGCTCCTTTAATAGCCTATTTTCTTCCTTTGCTTCTTGGAGCTTCTTGCAAAGGGAATCGACTGCAAATAGGGCCTCTCCTTGAAGGCTTTCTGAAGATGTTCCCATTGTGACTTGGGTCACTGTATAATCTGTCGAGAGACAGATCCTTTTTATCCTTTAAAGGATTGGGATATGCAATCTCCATTACTCTCTCTCCGATGCACTCTAAGAGAAGTGGGTTATAGGTTTTTGCTTCTTAGCCCCCTTTGCTGGGATGATGAGAGAAGTCCATCGGTGTGATAGGAACTTTCCTCTTTTCTTTGGCTCAGATGTTGGGAGATCCACGCTGGACTTATGGGAGTGGGACCAGAAGTGGAAGAGGGGGCAGCTGCAGTAGTGGAGGGAAAGTGCATAGAGACACTTGGTAGTGGCATCGAGAGGGAGGCCGATAAAGTGTTCACATGGGGAAGGGACACTGCAGGGGAGGAAGACGTGGGAAAGGAAGGGAGCTGAGAGATGAGAGAAGAAATGGTGGGGGACAGTTCCGAGAGAAGAGAAGATGGATGATGAGGAGGGGGAACAGTAGAAGATGGGGGAGAGGATACGACCAAAGGAATGGTCGCTTGGGTCACATGAGGAGGAGAAGGAGGAGAGGGAGAAGGGATAGAAGGGACCTCAGCGAGTTATAGTAGTGGCGACACCCTGAGTGGATGTGCCCGTCGAAACACCTTCCGCCACTTCTTTCTCTGGGGAAGCCAGAGTTATAACTTGTTCTTGCGGCGGAAGGAGGACTTTCGGGGAGCTCCTTCTTGAGCGTGCTTCGATTCACCTTCCTTATCCTTTCCTTTGACCTTTGGCAGATGCTTTGGCCTGACAGGTGCATTGCCTAATGGTGACGTAGTGAAATCTACCCCGAGGTAGATGAGGCCATTCATCCTACACCAGTGCTCTGTCCTTCGCAGTGTCTCCTTGACCCTTTCTTCAATGGTCTAGGGCACTTTTGTTCTATCGATTGTAGTAAGCGGTTAGTTATCCCCATCGGTGTCAAGATACACACGATCAACTTCTTGATCGGCAGTTTGATAGCCTTTTGGGACAATGGCCACGCCCGTCTTGAATGATCTTTGTTAGGGCGAGGCAGAATGGTCCTTTCTTGAGCTCGACCTCATGATACAGTCGATATAAATGTCCTCGAAGCCGTGGAATGTGAATAGGATCGATTTTTGCCTTGGGAAGGAAATTCCTTAGATCGAAAGTGGGCCTGGGCAAGAAGTTGTGCTTTAGATTTAGCAGCTCTAGCTCTGCAACCATTTCCTGGGCTTTGTGGTGAGAGACGCATGTGTATCTCGCCACTTGTAAGGGGGAAAGGAGTTCCACCCTTCTTTCTCTTCGAGCACTTCTCCGGTATGTTACGAGCTATCCGGATAGCTCCAACAGATCACTTGGGACCGGCATACCTCGGCAATTTGGTGGGCTCACCGGGAAGTTAGCTTCCTGAGATAGGTGAAGGTGGGAAATTGTGTGAATAAGGCCCCCACTCTCTCGTGGCTGCGAAAATGCTCTTGGTTGTTCGGCCGTGAGTCACGTTGGGCCTCACATAGGCGCATGACGATGCCATAGAAGAAGGCATCGTTGATTTTGTTGAGCCGTGAGATGTTTTCTCCGGTTTCAGCTCTGGGTAGTACTCGTATATCTTTACTTGGGGCCAAACCCGCATCGGCTCAATGCCAAATACTCCCTTCCGAGGCGGCAGCATAAACTACGTAGGAGTTCATGTAGAAACTCCCCATTGTGGTGAGTTATTGGAGTTATTCGGATATGGTCTTTGCTTATTATCTCGCCCATTCGATGATCGGGCACGTTCTTGTTCATGGTTTCAGTGCACGAGCATCCACTTATGAAAGTAATGGGTGTCAGAAATCCCAAATACTCTACTTAGGAACGTGATGGTATCACTTAATTCCTCGGAGAAATCACTATGGTGAATAACCTGTGGCCATCTGGTTACCACCTTCTTGTTCTTTAAATACACTTCATTCATCAGCTGCATGCACTGGTCTTCATTATCCTCCCATGCCTTAATGCAGTCCTCTTGGCTCACGGCCACGAAATGCCGGTGGTGAGGGATGCCAAGCATGATTTCGAAGTGCCGGTGGTAAGGTTGATCACGACTTCGCCCTTCTCATTTTGGACACACCTCGTGTCTTTGTTGTAGCAGCGGGCCACTACCATCATGAATTCATTGTTCACTGCACTGATAGGGATCCCCCAACAAAATGCAGGCCACTACCTACTAGTTTTTCCATCCAAGGACTCCCCGTGACTCTCCTAGTTCTGGCCCAGAAATCTTCCATGTCAATGTGACCGAGCTCAGAGTCTCTTATATCCAGGTCACATTCTACCTGGGACTCGGGCATTCTGACCCTTTGATACTTGTACTTCATCTCTTCCTCTGTAAGCTTGGCTTTACCCTTTGATTTGGTCGGCCTCTTGCTTGATGTAGACATATGTGGATTTGAGTTCAGTTGCTGATCTGCAAGAAGAAGAAGAGAAACCCAACGCAGAAGAGCCATGTTAGCTGTTAGATCTTCCATTAGAGTATTATAGAATGAGGAGTTAACAATTTAAAGGCCTCAGGGCGTAGGGCGCATGAACACTGTAGGCTGCAGGGTTAATAGTATGGCGCACAGAAGAAGGGTGTTACAAGGAACAAATTAGCACAAAGGGCGCAGGGTGCATGAACACTGCACATGACATTTTGTTATTGTAAGCTGAAGTGCCCATGCACCATTCATATGTGTTTTATGGAGTGCGAGATAATTTTCATGTTACACGGGGATAGGATGCACTAATTGCGCATATATTTTTCATGTTACATGGAACTTTGGTGTGCCGAAGGGCGCAGGGTTGATGTGTGTAACATCAGCTTTATGTGCAAAAAAGGGGAATTTGGCACGGCGCAGGGAAGGTTTGCATGACATTGTGTTGTTGTAAGAGGGGATGTGCCTATGCCGTTTATGCAGTTTTATACTTGGCGCAAGTAATGTTGGTGTTGCATGGGGGTAGGGTGCGCCAATGGTGTAAATATTTGCCATGCAACATAGAAGTTTGGTGTGCCAAAGGGCGCAGGGTTATTGGGTGTTGCAAGCAAGAAAAGTGTGCCTTCTTGGCACGACTGTATTTTATGCAGCAGGAATGGTGAATGCGCCAAGAGGAAAATGCAGTCTAACTTCCAAGTTTTCTTTCTTTCCCTGATGGGTTTGCATGTGTTTTAAGCCTTTTTCTTCAGGGATTCAGAGGGTGAAGGGGCACGGTGAAGAGATCCAGGTTGGTTTTTAGGCAGAGCCCCTTTTTGACAGTAGATCTGGAAAGAGGGTAGAGAAAGCTTGGGAGGGAAAAACAATAGGAGGGGTTTATGGGTTTCTTATATTCATTCATCCTCCTACAACAACCCAACAAAAACTAAAACATGAGAGTAACAAGGACCACTTACCCGGAATATATAGAATGTGAGAGATGAAGCGGGGTCCACGAATGTGACACGAGGATGACAAGTGTCTTTGATAGGTGCAGAGGAACAAAATTATCACGTGTTTCAACTGTGAAAGTGACAGGCGAGATGCGCCTATATATAGGCAAGGGTGTAATAAATGTGCCAACCACTTTTCAAGAGGCACACCAAAACATGTGTCGACATGGGGATACTTGCGCCTTTGGCGTAATTTTAAGGCTATCAACACTGCATTTCTTGCGCCCTTTGGCGCACCAAAACATGGTGCAACAATCGATGTGTCAACATGAAGGCGCATGTGCCTTGGCGCACGCAAGGAAGGCACATCACGGGAAGGCGCACAAAAACATGTGTCGACACTTAAAACAAGTGCGCGCCAAAGGAAAGAAGGGGGCATGATTTACTCGTGTTACACAGATAAAAGGTGCGCCCAGCCAAAAAGGGACCAAAATGGCTAAGTTCGGAGAACTAGATTTCCCAGAAAGGGACTTTGCAACATTTCGAACGCAGAGGGTCCACTGACGAGGGACCAGGACAAAATTTTGGTATGGTTACCTATAAAATTGCCCTTGTCAATTTTAAAGGATAACACTTATCGACAAAATATAATGTTGATTGAAGCTTTGTTGTCCCTTTCATAAAAGTTTTCATAAAAAGCTGGAAACACCCTTGCATAAATTTAGTAAAATGAGTTCGATCATCACCGATATAAAAGTGGTACTCTCATATTAAAAATTGATCATTGTTTGTATTATCAGGAGAATGTATAAATGTTATATGCATAAAAATGGCAACCTATATTGAGTTGTAATATTGCGATTGAACCTCCATTTGTGGTTGCAACGTGTAATTCTCTGTAAAATTGACCACTTAAACAATAATACCAATAGGAAATGTGTCCTTGCATATCTTGAATTGTTCATCCAACCATCAAGCTCTGTGTGTATGCCTAACATACTCATAAACAATTTCATCTTTAAATTTTCTCATAAATTGAAAAACATGTATATGTTCTGTAACTAGCTCACACCGTTTAGACTCCTTTCCATCTTTTGATTGGTATGGTATTGATTTATATTTATTAAACCTAACTAAATTATGTCTTATTACACCTCCAATTTTCTCATGGATATAACTTTATAATTTAGGTAATTTGGTGCACATACCACAACTTCCATCTAAACAATCCTGACTATAAAAAAATTGTTCAACTTTTCTTTCACAAAACATCGTAGGAATGAAATCCTTGGAAGATATTGGTGGAACTTGAACACCACATTCGATAACATAGTTTCATAATGCAAATAAGAATGAATACGTCGAAAATTATCATAATGCATCACAAATTCAACATGTTTCCTACAACAAAAAGTGGTGTGAGCATGGTTGATTTTCACATATAATGGTTTCAAAATTTCAAAAAAATGTTGACTAATTTTAATTTTTGGATGCTCTGTTCAAACTTACAAAAAAATTGAGTTTGAGTCATATCTAAGAAATGCTTTGGATGTGGTTCACGATTAGTAGAACCAACTCTTCATTTTACAACATCTCTTGTATTAGGTGAAACTCTAGTGTTACCATGCCAAAATTGAACAACAACTTCTCTTATAGCATCAAATATATCTTTGTCTTTATGTGGTGCTCTAGCAGAAAATGCCCAAAAATCAGTGTTATTGGGTGATTGAAGGATATTACGCCTTTCAATTGATTTCATTAGAGTTTTTGATTAACTTTCAACATTCGGCTTGTTTTCCTAATCAAATGCTATTTTTTTGTTGATTCACTTACAACACTAGTAGCAAGTACATGACACATGACATTACTATCCCTTGTGTGTCTCTTTACACCAACAATGTGATATGCATCATGTAGGTTATCAACAATTGTAGAGGTTTGACCATGTATATTATATGTTTTCAATCCTAAGGTGTTTAATGTAGGTCTCATTTTATTCAATTTCATCAAACTAACCAACAATTGACATCTTTGGGAATCATTTAAAATTTCAAAATGATTATCCTAAATTTCAATGGCTTTTCTTCTAATTTTTCGTTCAGAAAGTTTGTCAAACATTGGTTTCAAAATGTTCTCATCAATTTCAATAAAATAATTAGGTCTCTTTCGTAAAATCCTAGGAGGTGTTTTTACCAAATTTTGGTTGTCTACGGTTTCAAAATGAATTTCTTGATTCACATTTTCATTGTCTCTATACACACCCAAAATAGCATGTGCTACATCATCGAGAAAATGGTTACAAAAGTCCTACTTGATTCATGTCCTTTCAGAAGGTGTTCAAGTTCCTAAGCTCATCCACAATGTATATTTGTAACCTATACATCCTTACTTAACTTTTCCATGCTTTCTTCCAACTTCCCGCTCATTTTTGTGCATGTTTTGGCCTTTAGTGTCAAGACCGCCGCCTATGCTTGGGCAGCGGTCTTGTGTGCTTTTTCCATAACTCTTCATGTGTGGTTTTAACACGCGTGATTTCACTTAACTTGACTTCCAAGGTGCGTTTGTGAACCAAATTGCCTAAAAATAGTCTTGATTGCATGGTATTCCTTCCCTCTTCTATTTTTAAATAGATTTAATTAGTTTGAACTACCTCTTCACCCAATGATTTGGCACTCCAAGGTTGCCTTGTGCATGAAGGCACATCCCAGCCAATTCTTATATATTCAATGCTTATATTCAAGAAAAGGACACGAGAAGTTTTGTATCTTGCATAGTATTGCTGCCACAATCCTATTGGAAATTGCATAGCCAAGCTCTATTCACTTTTTCTATCCCTCTTCCACTTGCATTGCAAACCAGACTGCCTTCAAGTTGCCATTTCTCAAGCGCCTTCTCCTGTTGTTGCCTTTACATTCCCAATTCCTTGGACTCATATGGACACACAGAGAAAGAAAGGATAAATTGAGGGGACAAGTCATCACACAGCTGGATTTACCTCTGTTATGTGAATTCCATGTTGGAGTTGTTGTTTGATTTCCTTCATTGCTGCAATTTATCATTGTTACATCATATCAAATAGAGTAGAAATAAAGTTCCTTTCATTTGCAAGTAATTAGTTAATTTCCAGGAGGGTTTTAAATCATTAATAGCAGCTCCTAGTGACGGATCCTCTTCTTCCCATCCTGTGGATCTGAAGGAGAGAATATTTGTAGGAGGTTGTCTACATATCATAGATAATTTGGTAAAGTTCTTGTTTTAAGTTAGTTTAGTTTCAATACACTCAACACATGTGAATAACCACATCGGGTTATCTCACTTGTTTAGTTTTAGTGCAGAATAAATTTGATTATTTAAAATAAAAGTAAATTGTTGTTTGTGATTGTAATATTTCAGTTTTTGTGGTTTGTTCATATTATTTTCCTTTTCGTAATAGCAAGATTGTTAGTTTCATCTTAGTTAATTTAGACACTTCAAACTAGTTCAACATTGAGATTCAATTAGACAAACCATAGGGAATTTATGCTACCCATTCATATCCTCTAAATATCCCTTTGCCAACTCAACTACTAGGAGATCACACTACCATATCTTAGTCATTGATCCTCCTATAGTTAGCCACACATATTTCCACATCAACTGCCCCGACACGACCTCGGGGGGTCGAGTGTGGTTGAAGGTTGCATGTCAATTTTCATCCGTATATTCTCCTTCAATTTCAACATCAACTACATCATGAGTATTTAATTCATTTTCATCACGAGTATTTAATTCATCTTCAACATTGACAATAAAAACATTACCTGGTTCCTCATTGCTTACAATAGTAGGGGTTGAAGATGAACCTCTTCTTGATTCACGAAGTTTCCGCATTCGCTCAGAATCTTGCAATATTTTTGCCTCTAATTCCTTTGGTGTTTTTTTACTTATTGATTTCTTTTTTGACTTTGTTTCTTGTCTCCCATGATGTTTCAATCAATGTAGGACAACTCAAATAATGTAATGCACCTTAAAAACAAAAAATAAAAATAGCTTCCAATGACAAGAAAAAAGTGCAGAAGGTGGCAGAATTTCACAGAAATTCGTATAGTCAAGTCAGAGAATAAAAGCACATGGTGAATTAGATGTTGGGATTCATGTAAATATGATTTTAATAACCATAATCGTGGTTCTTTTGATATAGGTCAATTTAGAACTGCGATCGTGGTCTTGCATATCATCAAATCGACCCTCAAGGCTTAGAAAATATTTGTTTTTCCCAAACTTGAGCTTTGGGAGGTCATTATGGCATGTGAAAGGCCAAAAACATCAAATTTGCTCTTCCGCAGACTTGAACCATGCTGAAAAATCGAAAACATGTCACAAAAATGGTACCATCATCGTAGGGGAGACTGTTAGCTTCATAGAAATATTGATTTTAAAGTGAATAGAATATGATAAATATCATTTTATAAATTTTTACTAATAGTAGGTATTTAAGACACTTTTCTCGTGAATGTTCATGTCTACATTTAAGACTGCAACTTTTATTTCACTTGTTAGAATGTGATAAAACCTATGTTATCCCAAGCGTATGGCAAAATTATATACACGTTAAAAAAGTATTTGATTTCGATTTTTTTGTTGAAGTTATGCCGCAAACGGAAAGTGCTTCGTTTTCTTTATGTTTTCAAACCACTTTCATGGAAAAATCCATTAAAAAAATATTGCTAAAAAAAATACAAAAACAAATCTATCCCGAGATAGACAACGACATCTAACTTTTCACCAAAGAAAAAAA
This sequence comes from Taxus wallichiana var. yunnanensis, assembly GCA_018340775.1. Lineage (NCBI taxonomy): Eukaryota > Viridiplantae > Streptophyta > Pinopsida > Cupressales > Taxaceae > Taxus > Taxus wallichiana. The sequence continues at coordinate 191,040,566 of CM031240.1, read as the reverse complement.
TCATGTTTTGGTCATCCAAATCGTGGCAAACAAACTACAATCTTATAGGCTTTTTAAAAAAAACCAAGTCATTGAATTTTCGAGTTTTTAATATAGTTAAACTTGTTTGTTTTTTTTTTAAATAGTAGTTTAGAAACTAGATTACGGATGCTACGATTCATATTCATATAATTTTTTTAATTTTGAGTGCACACATTGCTAATAATCACTACAAGTTGATATTTCGTTGTTTTTGCAATATGACGTCCACTTATGACCCCCTTTTGGCTGACTTGTTGCACTTTCCCAAAATTCAAAGATATTTTAACATAAATTGAGAAGGTCGATTAAAGTATTTTCCATGTCGAGGAGAAAACAAGGAGAGAATAGTTGAAAGTCAATGCTCGAATATGATGAAATAAGCATTGAATAATACAAGTCAAGTTAATCAAAAATAGTATGGGTCTTAAGATTAACGTTGTACTATGTTTTCTTAAGCTATATGAAAGGGTCACTTAGTTAGCTCGTTAACTTGTCCCTTAGTTATAGGGTGCCAACAATTGTGCCAAAATAAAATATGGGGAAAATCAAATAGGTTGCACCTTCAAAACCAAACCACAATGCTTGTTTATTATAGCACTTTGTAGCCCCCTTTTAGTGTTAAGCTCAAGTAATTGCAAAAAAAAGGTGATGTGCATTAAATCATAGATGATTGAGCCCCTTTGATGGGCATCAAGCATGTTGGATCTAAAGCAACCCAATAGACCCAAAAAAGAATGGAGGCATTGAAAACTACAACAACAACAATAAAAGGTAGATAAACCATGTAACAAACAATGACACAAGAAATAAAATTATGTTGTTCATACGATTGGACTTGATGGTGTTAGAATCAACCACCCTTAGTCCAACATAGGAAACACCTTTGGCATAAATATACGATATACAACAATCAAGAGAAAATAGGTTATCTAAGCTAGAAGCAAGATGCCCATAATCTTGTCTACTTCTACTGAAAGAGAAAGGGGGATTTCAGGGCCAAAATATATGAGGGACAATAATGCAAAGGCTAGATTTGTCAAGGAATTTGGAATCTAAAACAACAAGGGAATTTAAAATCAAGGTCAAAAATACTAAGCATATAAAGAAACAACGTCAAAAATGTGGAAAAAGGAAATGACGATGCCAAAATCATTGAAAGAATTGTTTACAGAGAGATAAAGAACAAAAAAAACACATGTAGAAATAGAAGACATTGGGCTCGCATGATGAGCAAAATGACATTGAACCTTTATTTTGTTACAAACCTTAAAATTTTGAATAGGGCATTTTTCGTTGCATCATGTGGAGCACCAATTACCCACCAATTGTTACACAATTTTAATACACCCATGGCCAACCATAAATACAAAGCCTCTTATTTCAAGTTTGGTAGATACCACTTATTTTTTTTTTCACAGAGATTTGAATATGAGAATGAAGGAAATGGAGATCACAGTGAGAGTGTTGAGCTACTTAATATGCCCCATATCGTTGGAGCTAATGAAGGATATAACACTCTTTACACATGTATTAATTATGAATGACACAAAATTAGGAAATAAACAGATCGGTTCATATATAAATTTAAAAACACCTAAATATAAACAGAGGTTTTCCGAAAGGTGTTTCAAGTTTTTTTATTTTTTTGTAGCCTGCTAGATTTGATCACTAAATGAGTTACTATATATATCTCATATGTTTCAAAGCATCGAAAAAGAGTCTTGGTAGTTTACATGCCTGTGTAGGGATATAGTTTATGTAAATGACAGATATAAAAAGCATTTAATTTCTAGAAAATCTTGTCTAAGATTTATTCTTTGTCACATTGAGATCTGAAAGGTTCGGGAATGCAATTAATTTTCTTCACTCAACTTTAATTCTATCGGTAGTGTACATCTAAGTTTTCTACCACATCAGCTACTGAGCCTTTACATTTTTTTCTCTTATAAAAATTTGAGTGTGATTTGTATTCAATCTTAAGAGCTTAAATGAGTGAGTATTTTTTTATTAGATAAGGTAAAAATAAGGGATCGGCTCCCAGGGGCCATACAAAGGAGGAAACAACAAAAGGATCAGAAAACAACCAACAAAAAAGAGACTAGAAAGGTCCATAAGGAGTTAAACAAGCTTAAATCTTACAATGAAAAGCCGGACCATGAGCAAAAAACTAGAGGCACTAAATGAAGCAATCGGAAAAACCAGGTGAGATAGTTCGCAAAAAGCCCGCCATCGATCCGGACCGAGAAGATCATTTAACTTTTAGGGGAAACTTCCTTGTCGTCAACAGGACTATCTTTATGTAAGTGAGTATTTATCGATAATGCATCTGCTTTATATTTTCCTAGCATAGGGTTTTCCTACATGGAAGAATTGTTTGAGGAAAAGTAATAAAAACTCATCTAATTTAAATATTTTTGGTCCGGATGAACTACTCTGCACCTGTGAAGATTGAAAACAAAGTCAATAAAAGCCTAGAGCATGGTCATATCCTTCTGGTAATACAAAGAGAAGTTATTGAGGATGACCTAATGTTAAAGATATACTAAATGAGCTAAGATTATTCTTGCATCAAGCAACTACTAAGGATGATCCGATCCATTTGCGACACCCACTAAGAATAGGGAAAAATCTAAATTGAAACAAGTCCTTGAACTCATGCGCTTCCCACCAAAGTAACCAAATCTGAAACTTTAAATTCTACCCACGTATTTTGGTTAAAAATAAAAGCAAGGTATTTTGTGTAAAATAAATAAATGGGCGCCCATATACAAAATACATTAAAATTGGTTCACAAGCAATCGACTAAGCTGTTTAAAATGTAACAATGGAAACCCATTTTAACAAGGAAAACAAATATTCCCCATATGCATATGCAAACCTAGAAACTGCAGACCATGACAACAAGTATTTGCTCCCATTTTTATAGGTCACGACATCAAGTATCTGCCACCATTTTTACAGGTTGTGCACTTAGAAAACCTTGATGGCCTTGTAATACAAACAAAAATATCTTTCTCTCCTTGCAATACACAAACCATGCACATAAAAAGAAGACATCATGGTTTGCGTTTTAGTTTTAAAGTTAAATTTTAGGTTTTTACATTGGACTGCCCCGATGATGTCGGATGACATGCACCGCCAAACATCCCTCGTTGGATGGCTATCATGTGTCAAATGCAGGAAGCCTCGTTCACAGAAGCAGACACACACACGTGGATGACTGTGATTAGAAGGACATTGAGATAGGCGGCCAAGATCACTGCATGTAGGAACGACCGACAAATTTTATGACTAGCCAACCTCGATCAACTGACATTTGTCGACGTAATAAGCGGAGGAAATAACTAAGGCCAACGATTGTTAAGTTGGAATACCAATGGGTTGTTTTACTAGAGGTAAAAAAATTACTTCACATTGCTAATGCAAAATCCACATAGTCTAGAGAGAAAGCACTCAGGAACCATTTTATTTACCGCGTGGAGCTATTAATTTTTATGTCACTACTAATTGGAAGCGCCACATGTCCAGTGTCAACCAATCAAGATGTAACACAAATATTTGTGCTTTCTTGAATATAGTCCCAACTGTCAATCCCTGGCCTTGATCAACACTCGGTAGAAGTCATTGATTTCATATCTATCACAAGATCCCCACACATGGAGTGAAAATGTGCGCTCGAAATGTGCTTGACGAAACACAAAGCACGTTTGTACATGCATTTTCATGCACCCGCCTACTGCCCAAACTCTATTCCATGCCCTTCCGACCTCTCAATACAATATGACAATATTTAATAAAATATAAAATATAAAATATAAATTTATTTTCATATTTTTAAATGCTTTTTTGTATGCCTCTATCTACTACATTTTTCTTAATTCGCCGGAAGGCGTTTACTTTGAAGAAGGCTTTGCTGGAAAGTGTCAAATTCCGGCAACATTTTCCGGCTTAACCTTTCCGGCTATCCACTTTGCTGTCTTATTTGCCTGAAAAACTGTTGTTATACCACTACTAAAATACAAATCCAATTAAATATAAAAAAAGATGATATTTCGACTGAATTCAATCCTTAAAGTAAATTGGAGAGGGGTAATACTTCGCAGCATGCTGCCCTTGTTTCAAAAGGACATAATTGTAAGTAATTTCACTACTTGGCATTTAGCAATTCATATAATCCACGAGGAAAAACTGTCACCTCACAATAAAACTGTCCATGTGTTCATCTCGTTCTGATCGGATGAAGTACTGCTGACAATTTTCAGAACAAACCAACATTTGGAGGTGGTATGGTGATGGCTATGTTAAGTCTCCTATTTGTGTCGACTATAGAGATGAATACAAAAGCTGTGTATTTATGCTCGGCGGTACCGGGAAGAGTCCACTGACCCCCAACCGCCCGCTTCATAGTCACATCTGTCCTTGCCAATTCAAAAATGAACTATATCATATCAATCTTGAGTCCACCGCTTTGCAATAAATACGATTGGAAACTACACCTTTGTGTATGCATCGATAGAATAGGAATGGGATACATCTTTTGACCGAGGGAAAAGCAGATTTGTATAATATAAAAGCTTGTAAATGAAATATATGTGCAATTTTGTAATAAAGGCATAGCATGGGTGATGTAAGAAATAGGTAACAAACAGAAATATACATACGGTGGTGTGATATTTAGAGTAGTAATTGCATTTCTTATAGAGTCGGTCATTCTTATCTACTGTTGTCCTTCTCTTACAGGAACTGCTTAAACTATCTCTGTACTATAAATACACCCCTGCATTTTTAAATTTACATCTGCACCATCTCCACCGGATTGTTATAGCAGTGGCGCTTGACACACCCTCTCGCCTCATATACGCCACGGTTCGAGAGATATAACGAGTTTACAAATTATTGTTTTTTGTTCTTTATGCCATTGTGGCCTTTCTATATACCTCTCACTCTTGATACGGTATAAGAACAATCTCATCGAGTTGAGTTCAGTACGTGCTCTATAATTTTTGCATGAGTAGGTGGTACTAATGACCTCTTTGTTGTGTTTTCATCAGCACAATCACAACTTACAACATAAAATGCTATGCGGCTAGGAGACTATAGAATGCGCAGTTGAAATATCATCATCCTGCTTATACATTCGATGGCAATCTCGTTCGAAATCTTATCATCAGCTACAAACCATTCTGATTTAGGATCAATCTCATCGAGTTCAGTCTACATGTACTCTGTAATTTTTGCATGAGTAGGTGGTACTAACAGCTACTGCTGTGTTTTTCATTAGTACAATCACAACTTACAACATAAAACGTTGTGCAGCTACGAGACTATAGAATGCGCAGTCGAAATATCATCATCCTGCTTCTACATTTGATGGCATTCATCCAATGATGGCCAAATCTCATCCGAAATATTGGCTCATCATCAGCTGCAAACCATTATGCTCGAGTTCAGTCTACATGTGGTTGTAATTATATATGTATGTCATTTAAATGTTGTATACATATAGGACACCACTAAATCAGAATGTTTTTATTGTTGGGAGGTTAGTAGTTAGTGGTGGTTATTGTCATTTCTGATTCATAAGTTGATCTTTCTTGTAAGATATTAATTTCTAATCTATAGACATTTAAATGAATGAATGAATATATTATTTGATTTAGGTATCTCTTTAGTCTGTAATGATGCATTCTTAATTACTTTTGTGTAATTTTCATTATTTCTCCCTATTTATAAATAAATTTATGCTTATTTACTATGTATTCTTATGTGTATCTCATTCTGTACAGTAACAAGGGATATGGCCAACTTATAAAACTTTGGGCGAGTGTACATGGGACATCTTTTTTCATTTGTAGCCTAAATGCATATTTTTATTTATTATGTTTTGAGTCAAAGATTATGTGTGCTACAGCTGTGTTTTTCTTCTACTTATCTTATTTCATTGCTTATGACTTTGTTCTTTCGTGCTCTATTTTCCGGAATCATTGTCTTCTCCTTTGGCAAATGCTCTATTCTTGAAATTCTTTTCTTCTTTGCTTGACTTTGTGCTATTTTTAAATTGCACGACACGAAAATATTGAAGCCAAAGTACTTAACTAACTTTTAGCTTCAATGTCTTTTAAACAATACCCAAAATCAAATGAAACTACGAGGCAGTACTTGGTGATAGGAACTCAAAAGAAGTAATCTTCAAATTTTGCATGCACAATCTTTCCACGTATTTCTGCAGAGGATATATTGAGCTCTCTTTAATCTTCTCCATATCTTTCATGATTATGATCTAACAACTCTTCTGCTGTGTTTTTATTCTACTTATCTTATTTCATTGCTTATGACTTTGTTCTTCTCGTGCTCTATATTCGTAGGCTGTTGTCTTCTCCTTTGCAAATGCTCTATTCTTCTCAAATTCTTTTGTTGCTGCTTCAACTTTGTGTTATTTTTAAATTACACAACACGAAAATATTGAAGCCAAAGTACTCAACTGACTTTTTGCTTCAATGTCTTTTAAACAATACCCAAAATCAAATGAAACTACAGAGGCCAAAGTACTTGACTGATAGGAACTCGAAAGAAGTAATCTTCAAATACCAATCCACGAGGTTAGGTTTCAAATGATCATTGATAATCTTTATGTAAGATATGCTGAAAACTACAATGAGAATGTACGACATTTCCATAGTTGCATACTGAGAGAATTATGGATGTAGTTGCAATTTCGATTCCAAAGAAGCTTGATGTTTTTGCAATGTTTAGAATTCTTCACAGATTCTTTAACTAAAAGGAATGTACTGAGATAATTTTTCCTTTTGGAATGTTGTATTAACTACATCTCCATCTCAATTGCATGACATTCACTAAATATCATGGTTGTCTTTGGCCTAACCATTATCCGTGACATATATATGTATATGTATTTACTTGTACTTGTCAGTAGAAGCTAAATTTATACTAAACAAAGTTGGTTGCTTTTTTGAGTATTATGGCCTCTCCAAATGGAAGTCCATCCATTATCACAATATACGATGATACCTCTCGTGCCATTTTTGGGAGCCCTCTATTAAACTGGTAGCTTCAAATGGGTCCCCTCGGTCATATGTAACCAGTGCAAACACCAACGAAAGCTCAATACAAAGTGTCCAACCACCGCTGCAGTCTGTCCATTCTTTGGCTACTTCTATTGCAGCTACATGCTCAACCATGTTAGGAAATATAATTTATTAGTGCTCCATTATTATTGATATTGTAAAGAGAATAATTACGTGAGTAATTATTCACATATTTGGCTGTATTATTTGATAGTTGTGATATTGTTGTGAGTTAAAACAATATCACGTATATAGGTGTTGAGAGAGAGATTTGAGGGAGTGTTGTTGAACAACCTCCTTGTTTTTAGGAATACATATTCCTATATATGTGTAACCTGCTCTGCATGAAATTGAATCAGAAAATTATTATTGTGTTGAATATATGATCGAATAGAGAATATTTTATTATTTCTTTGTGTAAATCTGCTTGTTCTCTAAGATTTGGTATCGAGCATTGCCATAATCCTTGCAATATGGTTTGTTGATTGGTGAAGGGGCAGTCGTGTCATCTTCCCTGAATGATGGAAGTTCATACTTGACAAATGCAAATCTGTAAATTTCTTATGTGAAGCTGTGTCATCTCTTATGTGGTGGTTTGCACTGTGGACCTTCCCTTGAATTCAACTGTGGAAAGAAGTTCACATGAGCATTATACTCTCCGCATTGTAGAAGATCAGCAGATCTATGCATCAGTGGTATCAGATTTTCAAAAGTGGGTTGCAAAAGTGGAAAGCATATATAATATAACATAATAGATTTTCTGGTCGAATTTATCTCTGGATTGGATTAGTTTCTTCAAGGACGTGGATGTACCAATAGATCGATCCATTCTTCAATAGGCATTTTAATTTGCAGATATATCTATCCATGGTTTGATTATATATGTTAGTTTTAAATGTTGTGGTAATCGATTCAAGCATTTAAAGATTGGCGAACCTGCATACACATTACAGTCTGCCATTCTCCTACCTGCGCACACATTACTGATCTGTCATTCTCCATTTCTTCCATTGGGCTAGCATCCACGTGGCATTTGCATCAAAACCTCCAGGAAATTCCATCTCCACGTTGTCTCGTTGATTTAGTAGATCACAGTGTTGTTTTGGTTCAGTTGTTCACATTGGATCCCAGAGATTAGATCTTATATTGAACTCGGCATTAATCCACTTGACATTCAAATTGGAATTATCTCCACATGGTCTGTACACAGTCAACATCGATACAAATAATTTTTAATGCTATCCATCGTAATAAAAAGGTGTGACAGTGGATACAGAGGTTCATGCAATTTGGAATTCTTTTCTGCCACGTCATCGAATCCTCGACTTCATTGAGTATCGTGGTTTGCTAGTATGATTTGTAGTCGTGGGTATAAAGTTATGATTGGTGAATGCATTCGATGTGAGTATGAGTTATGGCTTCAAACCTTGCATCATGGCCAACCAGAGCATGTATTGAACACAACATTATACATCGACCTTTGAATGTCAGTGCTCATTGATGATAAAAAGATGTTGATTCCCTCAACATAAGCTCGTGGCCAAATATTAAAAAGGCATTTTTTGTTCGTTGTTTAGTTTAAGTCTTTTAGTTTTGAGTGAGTCATAGTGTTAAAAGTAATACATATCAAAATTTAAGAGTTTTAGTATAACCCATTTGGTTTTGTCAATAACATAGTCATCTAGAGTCTTGTTGTCCATTTAAAAAATAATAATAAAAATAAAATAAAGATTGTCCTTTTTGATTTTAAGTCATTTGTAAAATATTTATCAAGTGTCAAAAACATTATAGTATTGTCTATTAGAATTATTAGTACAATCTCAAGTTAAGTACAATAGTGTCAAAAGGTCAAGTCAAATCGGTCATAGTGTCAATGTTGAAATAAAGTGTATTGTCGGTCAATGCCATTGTATAAAAAAAAAAGTGTCGTTGTCAAGAGTGGAAAATTGTAAAAATAAAAATAATAAAAATTTGCCTCACGGACGCATTTTCGGTGTTACCCGACGTCCGGAAAAAATAAAGTGTTTCACATTGCGGGAGGGAAGAAAAGAATAAACAATGTGGAACAGTTGAGCTTCATATCCAAATCCAGCTGAGCTAGCAGCATGAAACAGAGGCAGGAGGCAAACGGAGGTTGGAGGTCATTCAGCGACCTCTCGTCGATCATTAACAGGGGCCGCATGCTGAGATGATTTGGTGGCATTTGTTTTCAGTTGTGTGTTTGCTTCATTTGCAGTGATCTTGTTTTCAATAAGTGGAAATTTCACATTGAGGGGGGGAACATCATTCCAATGTTCCATTTCCAGTATGTCAGCATTTTTTCTATGTATGTATGAGCAACAGATGTCAGCAGAATTTCCTATGTTATTCCCTGCAGTGAGATGTGATGAGGGCTGAGAATAGTACTTGGCATATCATGATGTGGTTGTAGGTAAACCACTTGAAAACCTTCATTTGTGGTTTGTGGTAAACCAATAACAAAACCACCATTCTTGGTTGTTGGTAATCCATTTGCAAAACCATCACTTTGTGGTTTGTGGTAAACCAATTGCAAAACCACCATTCTCGGTTTGTGGTCAACCGTTTGCAAAACCATCCTTGAGGTTTGTGATCATCCTGTGAAAATCACCAGATCATGAGCAGGTGCAAGTATAAGGCAGGTTTTCCCCATGTTCGCACTAAGGGGGGGAATGTTAGGAAATATAATTTATTAGTGCTCCATTATTATTGATATTGTAAAGAGAATAATTACGTGAGTAATTATTCACATATTTGGCTGTATTATTTGATAGTTGTGATATTGTTGTGAGTTAAAACAATATCACGTATATAGGTGTTGAGAGAGAGATTTGAGGGAGTGTTGTTGAACAGCCTCCTTGTTTTTAGGAATACATATTCCTATATATGTGTAACCTGTCCCGCATGAAATTGTATCAGAGAATTATTATTGTGTTGAATATATGATCTGAATAGAGAATATTTTATTATTTTGCTTTGTGTAAATGCTTGCATTCTCTAAGAAACCATTTACGGTAGGATATCGAGTCTCTCATCCCATCAACAATGATTCTCGATAGTGATTTAACCATTGTCTTAGACATGATGCACAAGGTAGATGCATGTACCTTAGGCTTGACGCATTGTACACTTTCCTTCGTTAAAGCTTAGCTATGACCAATACTACTCGCGGCGAGGAACACTCCATTAGAGCTGCATTCAAAGCTTATCTTGCGTCCCTATAATTTTAGTCCCTACCTCACCCCTACTACGACTTTCTTTGCTCATACATATGCCCACCTCTTTTATTCTACCCCACAAAGTAACCTCTTTTTGAAGGACTAACTTGATAAACCTATACTTGCATAAATATGTTGTACATGTTCCATTTGAAACCGTCGTGAGAAGTTTTGAATAATTCCTATCATGATATATACATTATAGTTGTTGTACATATGTTTCATACTTTACTTTGAATGAGCATGGAAAGCTGTTGTGTTATATAAACATCTTCCCCACGTATGCATATCTTTACGTGCTTATTCTCTAAAAAAACACTTTACGTGGGCCATAACTTGGTTTCCCCACTTTATGGTTTAGCGCATGCTCCCTCGTACTTTACGTTACCCCATTTTCTAATTCATTTCCATTTTATTTTATTGTTTAGGAACCGGCTGACATTACAGACTCCATTACCCCCAACATTGTGCCTCCCAAGTGGCCGTACACATGCCAACATCCCGCATGAATACTTTGGCGCCAACTACTCATGAAGGTCATCCTATGATCGCATGCAACTCATGCCAATTAAATCATTAAATCCTTACCAAAGCCTTTGGACTATTGAAGGAAGGGTCATCAAAAAGGCAACCTAAACAACTATAGCACGGAAAACGCATAGGGCGGGTTTTCGGCTTCGACATTATCGACAAAAGATTCGAGATATAGTGGTGACTTCTTTTTTTAGCCTGCAACTTCTTACTACAACCAAATACAACTAGGTAAAACATACACAATCAAAGGAGGCACCTTGCATGGACTGCGCAAAAAAAAAAGATTATAACAACTCCACAACTCCTTGGGACATCATCCTAGACTTGGACTCCTCCGTGAAGCTTAGTACAAACCGGTCAAGTAAACATACCGCAATATCTTTTCCATTTCAAAACAATAGAGAAATCAACTCCTCCTTGCCAAATCCACCATTGACCTACTAGCTATTGACTATCCATTCTTTTGCCCCTCCACTATAAGGAAAAGTGATAGTACTTTCAACCACAAATGCAGAGTCATACTAAGTGATAACTCGGCACTATGTATTGAGGCAACGTTATGGGGTGCTTTTAGTGACAATGAGGGCAAACTTCTAAGTGAACTATGTGCTACACAGACATCAATCAGACCAGTTCTTGCAATTAAGAGAGCAAAAACTACAACTTTCAAAGGAACAACATTAGCCATGGGCCTAATACACAAATCTTCATAGATCCCGATATAAGCGAGGCTCATGCTGCGTGCATGGTTTACTTCACTACTTCTCTCAGATTTGCATACCCTTCAGTGAGTATTGGAAAAATTGAGAAAACCGATATCACAGGCATAAAATCCTCCTCGCATCTAGGTAAACCACTCACCTTCTCCACCGCAGCAACAATTATACACATTAATATGTCCTCATTTAGCTATCCAAAGCATGCACATCAATTGTTAACAACCAGCAATGCAAGAAAAAACTTGATCTAACTGCAAACTCCTCTTGGTATTGCCAAAAATGCAAGCATGATGTCTCTCATTGCGACTACAAATATGCATTACACTTCATCATTGAGGATGGCACATCAACAACATGGGTAATTGCTTTTGATGAGGTTCTTACATCAATCATGGGTATATCAAAGACAAGAGCTACAACTTCTTGCACCAACACCGACAATTTTTGGCTGTTGTTAAGCCGATTACTTCCACTTGCTACATGTTCACAATATCCACGAAGCTAGAGGTCTACAGTCGAAGAGAAAGCCCGATTATGGCTGTTGTCGTTGCGATTAAGGACATGACTTCCAACATGCGAGAATCCCCACTAGATGCATTCCTCGCATCCCCTTAACTATGTATTGATGAAAAAGATCCCCGCACTACCTCGAAAACATATTATATTGTACCCACACAATGTTAGGGACTTACAGTACATACTTACCATACCACCTACTCCACATATAGGTTTTTACATTCATAAGTTATATAACCTTTAATATTAATGCATGTTGTGCTCAAGTTTTCCTATATTTATATATCACTCTGTGTTCTTAATATGTCTTTATAATACACATATTCGGGTGCAATAAAAGTCACTTTATACTAGCAATGCAAACACTGTCGACATTATTAAACCAAAAAATGATGTTTAGACATACATTGTTACACTTCACTCCAATCAAACAAAACAACTTTTCTTTTTGCATGCATTAACTACGTTCTATACCTAATTACTGTTACCTTTTTAACTCATTTTTTGCAGGCCTAACACGGACTGAGAAAAATGCAAAGGCTCGGTTGAGGTATGCAGCCAACAAAAACAACCTAAATGAGCATCATCGCCATATAGCTTGCATGAAATGACAAAAGCTGAACACACAAGTGCCAATCTATATAGCCAACCATGTCAACCTACTCGAAGATCACACACCAAATATGCATTCACTCCAAGATACACAACGCCAATTCAACAAATATTAGATCACCTCCCACCTCTAAACACATGTTCATGTTGTAATGAATTATATGTTGGGCTACGTACTGAGGGTTTATAAAGGTGCAATACCATCATGAGATGCATTGTTGAAAACGATGATCTCCACTTCTCAAGTTGGAATAACATGGACCTAGGCCACAACCTAAGGTGTTATCTTCACTTACACAAGTTGAGGAAATGTTGATAGCAAGGGTCAACCCAATATTGTAAGTGACTCACATTGTAGGTGGCCAATAAAAATATAGGGGCCACACCATATGCTTCCCCAAGATGGTTTATCCATAACTAAACACTTGCCTTGGCGCACAAAGACTTGGACATCTTAATCATCCGAAGAATCGGAGCAACAAATAAAGCTTACGACTGCTTTGTAAGTAGATCTCGTGTTTTGGCTGCATTGCAATTCAAAATAGCTCATGACCCTTACTACAAGGATGTTGTCCTAGACCACCCTGCATTGCATTCCCTACCACCTCATAGTACTGATATATCTACTTCCCTACCACACTTCAATTCAACTATCCCAGACAATGCTGAAGCAAAATCAGAAGCAGACCTTCCCCCAAGTTCCCCACCAAATACCCATGAGCGGCAACCATCATCTTTTGTGTCCTCCCTCCCTCCAGCCACTTCAGAAGTTGACCAAATAACAAATTTCATCGGAAGGCGGAAAATGAACTCCTTCTATCATCAATTGAGTGGCCACACATTGGTTCATCCATGCAGTCAACGAATACGACACTGAGGGTTTGCTATCTATGGCTTTTCCAACATTGTTCCCTATAGGGATTACATTGTTCCACCAAGCATGCATCAAAAGGGTTTAGATGCATGAATACACATTTCACCTACTACGTTACCATGATATGATTTGGAAGCCATCCGCACTTCGTTACTTCATTCTCAACATTATGTTGTGCCACGAAGCCAATCAACATCCGTTGTTTTCACAAAAAAATATAGGCAACTAATGCACTTTGGGTCCAATTTGCGAGGAACTAAATCATTTTGGTGCAAGCGTAGACATGAACTCACCGGATATGATAACCCAACTTGAAAGCCCTACACTTTTCTTCACTTTAAGTGCAGCTGCAGATACTAAATGGCCAAATTTACACAAAGCAATGCCAGAACCCCGATGCCACCCTCAACAACTAGCCAAAGAATGGAGAAATGCGAACTTGAACATGCACCCCATATCTCTCGCATACATGGAAAAAGATTTACAATATTTTGCGAGGAGGTGCTTCAAAAAAATGCATCATGTGACGACTCTACCGGTACAAGTGAGCTCACTACCACTTAGATTTTAATACAATACCACCCCTACCCCATTTACCAAGTTGGATCCTCTTTGTGCAGAAATACAAGTACAAATGGCAACACCGAGGCTCAGCTCATATCCACGGATTTATATGGCTTCCAAATGCACCAAACATGGAGGTCCTAAACTGGGATAACTCCGTGAACTTGATGCAAAGAAAGACTTACCGACCAACTAGTAAGCTGCATGGAATCCAAGGGCCCCGAGAGTGGAAAACCTAGGATACATCGTTCGGGGGGAAGATGACCCGTGCTTATTAGACACATATGAGATACTTACATACGACCCGGTAAATGCAGTCATGAAAACTTATTGAACCACGTGCAACGCCACACAAAATGTAGTGAGGCAACTGCTTGCGAGAAAAAAAAAATGGGACACTTCAATGTAGATATAAAGCCCCTTGGCCACTCCAAGAGTATTCGAGCTTGGGCTTAGATGAAACAGGTAAACAAAAGTACACCCCTGCACGCAATGATGCACAGGTCAACATACACAACTCAGACATGCTAGCACTATGGCGAGCTAATGTTGACTGTCAGCCCATTGTGTCATGACATGCGGTCTTACGATACATTGCAAAATATGCAGCCAAGGCAGAGAAGAAATCAGAAAGCTACCATCACATGTTGACAAGGATATCTAATGAAGTTAGCGTCAATCACCCCTGCAAAGGCGGCCTCACAAAGCAAATTCCTCTTTAAAACTATTGTTGATCGGGACATTGGTGCATAAGAAACATGCCACATGTTACAAAAACTCCCCCTTTCCAGTTGTAGTCGAACATTTATTACCCTATCCGTCGGTAAGCAGGTATTCAAATGTGTCCTCACATACCTAGGAAACACATTCCAATTCCCTTCATTCATAGATGCATACATAAAATGCCCTTCACAATTAGAGAACACCTCCCTCTTTGAAGTGCTCATTCCTGGTCCTAAAACAATGCAAAGGAAAGTTACTCAATGGCTACAAAGAAGAACCCTCTTGTCATCCGCGTATTCCCCGATACTGGTGATGTCCCCACCCCAGATGCAATACACTATGAGGATTTTTATTGGAGCGGAACCTGCTTTATAAACCCTTTCGACATATCCAAATAGAAATTGGCATCTCTACATCTAAAATAACTAACCAATGGGAAAAATTAAAAAACTTATCGTCCCTTTACATGTTAATAGAGCCACTACTCTAGAAGAAAGCGCAACTAGGACAAGTAGTGACGATAATGACTCACATGGATCTAATCCATTGCATACAAAACTATTTGAATGGGATCATATATCACGCATGCACCCAACACTCAATATAACAATTGATGATGTAGACATGATAGGCCTCCGTGACTTTGACATTAACCACGATTAGAAGGTTCATTCAATCCTGTTGCCTTACAAATAAGTGCACCTAAATTCATAGACCTTTCCCACACGAAAATTCACCACCACTTGTTACTCCACCTACCCAATTAGGCGCTCTGCATTTATCATCAAAACAACACCTTGCATACTCAATTGTACTTTTTCCATACGCAACTCAACAAGGAAACACCCACCATTGAAGATGATCATTCAGTGGAACCATTTGAGTACAGAAAATCATACCTCATACAATGCATAAGAAATGGGCTTGAAAATATGGTGGCAAATTAAAATCTTCCCTCCTTCAGACTAACTAGCCCCAGCATGTATTGCTTGCATTCAATATAAAATCATCTACTATACATTCTTCCCTCCGAATACCCATATATGACATGAAACCTCTTGAAGGCCAAGCCCTAGCAATCTTTCAAGAGCGTATGAGTGTCGTACATTACATACTCATAGATGAAATGAGCTTTATAGGTCCTACAATGTTACACAACATCAACAAAAGACTTCGTGAGGCATTCCCCAACATAGTAACCACGCATTCAGTAACTATTCAATGATTTTGGTGGGTGACTTAGGCTAGCTCCCTCCGGTCAACGATGTACCATTATATGCAGGCAACAAAGTAGGAAGCTTCCTTTGGCATGCTTTTGATACCATGATCACCTTGGACACAAACTTTAGGCAACAAGGATTAAACTCGACACAACTTGAATTCAGAGAAATGTTGACCAACATCAGAAATGCAAAAGCAACCGTTAAGGATTGGTCTCTTCTCATGTCATGTACAAAGTCGTGCATGTCTACCTCAGAGCAATCCATGTTCATGACTGAGAAGCACCTATTTGCAACAAAGGACCTAGCAAACAAGCACAATAAACAAATGCTAAAATCCTTACACGTACAACCGCAATGAGCATCGCGAGTAACAAAGCAAACATAACTCGACTCAAACATCAATGACACTCAACTAGACCTAGTAGTTTTCCTATGCACTTTGGACAAGAGGTCATGTTGACATCTAACTTATGGGTTAGCTCAGGATTGGTTAATGGTGCACTTGGGCAAGTGACGGATGTCATGTACAACCCGGAAACACAACCACCAAACTTTTCATCCTCTGTTGTTGTCAACTTCAAACACTACCAAGGGCCCCCATGCGACATACTCAACCCAACCCACTTGCCCTTACCTCTCCTGTTGCACGTGGAAATCATCGCCAAATCCCACTAAAAATGTCTTGGGGCCTCACCATCCACAAATCACAAGGCCTAACTCTTGACAAGGCCACAAGAGACATCGGAAATGTTGACCGTCAAGGTCTAACATTCACAAAGAATGTCAAGAGTTCGTGCCATCAAAGATCTACAAATCCTACCAACTTTTACGTTTGAACGCTATGCAAGAATGAGATATACAAAGAACATAAAAGCACGCGAAGGAGGAGGAGAAAAGACTTTCTGAACACGAGGTGGCACACGGCTGACAAGGCATGTGCATACTCCTTCCCCCATCATGCTCACAATATTGTACCAGGATCTAGGATCCATTAGTAATCTCCGACATTAAATAAGTTAAGTGTTGTACATATATATACGCAAACCCCACTTGTAATGCAATACAAATACAATTCACCTTCACTTTGTATCCAAACTATATTGTACAAAAACTCAATCCCTCTCCGGCATAACTTGCAACTCATTTGCAATTGCTAGTTATTTTATAATGGTACAGTGAGTGAGGGTTGGGCTCTGTTTTTAACACCATATGCGGATAGGGGTCTGTGGAGCGCGCTTCACTAGCTGATTTTTTTCCATGTCTGGGGACTAATATGTCATACATTTAATTTCAAATGTTACATATTAATGGGATTTAGGACTAAGTGCAACAGTAGGGATTAGGGTCTAACAATCAACTGACCCAAGTTTGAGTCCTAGCCTAAATCCCCATATGAATCCTCTAAAATATAAAATATATATAGCTTCAAATAAAAAAACAAAATTTACATACTTGATAGATTTTGTGCATAATAATACAATGCTTTGGCTTCACACGGTTGGTGTAAACTATATAAATCGAAGAGGTCAATAATGACATTCCACAACTCATTTGTTCCATCAATTTCCTCAAAACTTGCCTTTTTTTCCCTTGTTTTTTTCCTTGATATTTACTTGAGTGCTCTGAAGCTTCTTAGGTACAAGATTGCATAAATTGGGTGGATGGAGAAACACTTGTGTACATTAGCATACTGCAAAATACCGATATCGATTTCTTCCACATGTAGAGGCCTTGCATAAGGGTAGGAAATTTTCCACGATCCGCACTAGATGTGGCTGATCGTGTGCGACAACGTCATCTTCATAAAACCTATATAAGTAAGGAAGAAATCAGAGCATTTCAACGAAGGAGTGTAGATGAGGGAAACCATGTTAAACCACCCAAATAAATGACCATCCATAGTCCACGTGTCACGAGATGTCATGTAAAAATCGCGTATCTTATGAAGTGGAGTTGGCGTATAAAGACCACATTCTTCCCGGTCTATATCAATGACCACCATTTCACCTATGCAGACGTTGAAGTATGTCGCATTGCAAGCGCCAATCTCTTCGACACATGTCAGCAACCCAAGGCAAGCCCCATAGTAAGAAACGCCTGGGCGTAATTATAGTCGGTTGTCAAAGAAAGTGAGAAGGGGGGGGGGGATGGGCGGTTGTCTATAGTCTAGTCCAGCCCTCCCGTTGTGAGTCCCTCCTCCATATGATAATGAGCGAGAGTTCGAGAGAGTACCGTTGAAGTTACAAGGCATCTCACATTTTTAAACTTTTCAACCGACATAGAAACCAAGGAATAACAATTCAATACGTAATTCATAGATCTTCATCTCGGTAGAGAAATAATATGCCCCGAAATCTCATGGGGATACCATCACTTTCCTAACAAGTTGTAAAATACAAAAATCACATTCTCATTTCCACTCGATGGCTTATAGCCATCTCAAACAATGGCATGTTATCTTTTCAATATTCATCTCTTAGTAGCACTTATGCATACAAACTTTGGAATCTAATCTATTAAACAAAACATAAACATGTATTTTCTTGGTTACCATCAAAATGCAATCGTAAACTACACAATATCAAAGCGAGTAATGAATATGCTTATTTCAATTAAGAAAAGAATATGAGTTTCATCATGTACTTTTCTTAGTGTAGAGATGAAAACAACTCGACACTTTTTTAGAATATTTTTTTATCATCAAAATCTACTATCTACATCAAAAGATACAACACAAAATAGAATTGCCAATATAAACATTTTGCATAACATGAACTAATGGAAACTACAACATTAAACAATTCGACTATCATGTTTTATTCTAAGCAAGAAGTCTCCAAAATAAAAAAATGTTATTCTATATGAATAAAACCACAAACACAATTGCCTTACATAAGAGGAATAAAATATAAACTTCAACATTTTGAGTTTACTGTATCCAACACATTTTGTTTTGAATCTATACCATTACACATTACATAAGAATTTTAATATTATTGCCTAGGCTAAAAGATAGTGACTGAATCATTTAATGTTCTAGTTTGCCAATAGTTTGAGCTCTATAAAATGTTCATATTGGCAATGCCATATTAATGCTCTTGTGTTCATAGTCATTCACTATTGAATATGCATGGTTCTACTACTTCGCATCAAAGCATATACAAATACCTAATACATTTGAAATAGCCATAATCTTCTCTTGATAAAATATATTAATTTAGCAAAGTAGTTTTATCACCAACAATTTATTGCAAATCTTTTACACTAATAGATATGCATAGTAGTATATTAAAAGTCCTTACTTTAATGTTCTTGTGCTAAGATGTCCTAGATTTCACCATGATCCACCTCATTATAAGAGCACCAAAGCAAGGACCTTGAATATCGTAGTATGCATACATCATGCTTCATTACATCAAACATTGTTACAAATCAAAAGTAGCCAAAACCGACAATGTACCTCTCTAAATGTAAATCATGCACAAAGCTAACTATCCTCAATATGCACAAGCATGAGTGGATAAAATAAAACAACTTGAAAATAAGTTTTGATACTAATAAAATACGGCTCCAACAATAAGGAAAATAGGTGCAACAAAAAAAAAGAAACAAAATAAAACATTTGTGAAGCAAAACTATACTAACAACCAAATATTCATGTCAACATAAGATTTTCACAAAATGCACACAAATCTATGCAAATTAATCAGTCAAGATAAAGATAATAATACAACTACAACCAACATGTACTAATAACTCATTCGATTTTAGTTTGAACTTTCTACTACTTATCTACATCTACAAGCAATCACAACTAACCATAGAGCAGTAAATATTTATATATTTACTTTGCATATTGCTTTGGGATGTGCATTTCATAGAGTTCAACCTAAAAATATCATCCTTGTCAATATTGATTGTACATCCATGTTCTTCTAACCAAAGAGGCAATATCATTTTATACAAGATGAATGTCTAAGCAAGGACCTTGAATATCATAGTATGCATACATCATGCTTCATTACATCAAACATTGTTATAAATTAGTAGCCAAAATCGGCAATGTACCTCTCCAAATGCAAATCATGCACAAAGCTAACTATCCTCAATATGCACAAGCATGAGGCAAATAAAATAAAACAACCAAAAATCAATTTTGATACTAAAAAGATATAGGTCCAACAATAAGGAAAATAGGTGCAACAAATAAAAAAGAAACAAAATAAAACATTCTGAAGCAAAACTATACTATCAACCAAATATTCATGTCAACATAAGATTTTCACAAAATGCACACACATATATGCAAATTAATCGGTGAAGATAAAGACAATAATACAACTACAACCAACATGTACTAATAACTCATTCGATTTTAGTTTGAACTTTCTCCTACTTATCTACATCTACAAGCAATCACAACTAACCATAGAGCAAGTAAATATTTATATATTTACTTTGCATATTGCTTTGGGATGTGCATGTCATAGAGTTCATCCTAAAAATATCATCCTTGTCAATATTGATTGTACATCCATGTTCTTCTAACCAAAGAGGCAATATCATGTTATACAAGATGGATGTGTAAGCACATCACATTCACATATAAACCATAGAAAGTGAACATCATAATAAGTTTTTGTGTGGTACAATTAAGGGTTGGGCTCTCTCATAATAAAAGTTAGTGATATGTAATGTCCCCTTTCCCTCGCCACAGTGAGGGCCAATATGGGTCCTAACCCTAGTCATGCCCAAGGGTTACAGGGATTTATGAGTTATTGGGTATGAATATCTAGTCAAGTTGTTATAATTTTCCGTTGACAGGTTTATAAAGTGCTTTCGAAGGGACTAGATGTTATGTTTTATTGTTGGAAGGGGCCACTTAACTCCTAATATTCTAATTTTGCGTTGGGGTCACCTTTTTGGACCATGACGACTTGAAAAGGAAAAAGTAACTTTAAGTTACTTTATTATTTTGGTCTTCCCTAGGGGAAAATGCGACTTGGGCTTTTAGGTTCCTTGGCATGGGAAAAGTTATAAAAGGAGAAGAGGGGTGAAAGGAAGATCATTCATGCATACACTTATATTTTTCCTTTCATGTGCAACCGTTGTTTCAAATATCCAGCTTGTGAAGTAAGATCCCACTGGGAACCCTAGCTTCGATGGTGAGAGATCCATCCCTAGCTAGTAGGGCATTCATCGATGGTGAAAGATCCACCCTAGTTTGTCATTTTTGGAGCTGAAATCGAGTTGTTTTTCGAGAGATATTTTGGAGGGTTTCGGTGAAGGGTTTGGAAGATTTTGGGGCTTTTGTGGAGAAAAATCAAGGGTTTTCAGATCTGATTTGCTATTGTGGAGTTTATTGAGATCGGGTTGTCGATTCGAGTTTCAAAGGCTTGTTGATCCAGTTTGAGTCCGAAATAGAAGACAACCATATTGAGAAGAGAGATCATTTATTTTATTAGTGGAACTTCTTGTCATTGCACGTTGATGCATGTTACATGCATGTCATTGCATGTTGATGCATGTTACTTGCATGTTGTTGCATGTTAGTTTAATTGCAATAAAATCGAAGACATTGGTTATTTTCTCGATTTTATACCTTGCTTTGCCTTAACTGTACTTTACTATCATATTTTTCTATATACTGCTGTCATAAAATCAGATTTTTATTTTTGAAAATTTTGGTTGGAAATCTTGAATATAAAATAAATCCGGAAAGGGGATATTTTAGTGGTATCAGAGCTATTGTTTCTCCAACTGTTGGGGTTGAAAGATGGGAGACAGAGATGAGACAGTGAAGAGATGGGAGTAGATCTGATGAAACAATTGTTCACCAATATGGTGAAGCAACAGGAGACTACCAATCTCTATTTGAGCCACTCACTGAGAGGTTAGCATAGGGTAGGATTGAGGCTCATACGAAGAAAGGAGAAGCTAGCAATATGGGACATCATGGTAATAAAGGTGAGAGTGGAAATTCAGGACAAGGGTCCCCTCATGCTTCTACCAGGCCCTTGGGACTCCACGAGCCTTCTTTTTTGAAGGATCCGGAAGTTTCACAGACACGACAGGCCACAGACGTTGTGGATGAGGAATCTTGTTGGGAGAAGTACCAGACATTGAGTGAGGGTTTCCAGGACAACATGCCATTTCAGGAGTATTGCAAAATGAAGATGGCACAAAGAGCCGGGAGAGATTACGGCACACACGGTACCCAAGTTTCAGAGGAGATTAGGACAAATCTCTATTCCGCACTTCGATGGCTCTAAGAAGTGTACCACACAGTCTTGGATTCAAAAGTTGAAGACTTACTTCGACTTGAATCCCATGCGTGAAGAGGATGCAATTAAGTTTGCTATCCTACACCTCGAGGGAGATGCTCATGACTGGTGGCATCATGGATTGATCACACAGGGGCACATGCATATCACTACTTATGCAAATTTTACACTGAGAGGTTCATTTTGCCATCTTATGTTGGAGCTTTCGGCTTGCTTTCCTTGCTTGTGGAGGTGAAATTCCATGAGAACCCTAGCTTTGGTAGTGAAAGATCTATCCCTCAGCTAGTAGAGCACTCTTCGATGGTGAGAGATCCACTCTAGTTTGCTATTGTGGAGTTTATTTATTTTATCCGTAAAAAGAAGACAACCATATTCAAGAAAAGAGATCATTTATTTTATCAATGGAACTTCTTGTCATTGCATGTCGATGCATGTCGATGCATGTTACATGCATGTCATTGCATGTTGATGCATGTTACTTGCATGTTGTTGCATGTTAGTTTGATTGCAATAAAAGTGAAGATATTGGTTATTTTCCGATTTTATACCTTGCTGCCTTAAGCAGATTTCATTGTCATATTTTTCTATATACTATTGTCGTAAAATCAGATTTTTATGTGGGAAAAATTTGGTTGAAAATCTTGAATATAAAATAAATCCGGAAAGGGGATATTTCGGTGGTATCATGAGCAGAGTTGTTTAAAGAAAGAGGATCGAGAGGATTCATAGGCATAATGGGGTTGATTGGGTAGTACAGTGCTTGGTTTCTACCAAGAAATCAGAGGATGGACAGCCAGAGTATCATGTGGATATACAGGGGCTATTGGATAAGCACAGTGTAGTTTTTAGTGACATACCACTTGGTGTACCTCTAGATAGGGGATTTGAGCATGTGATTGAGCTTGAGGACACTAGACCAGTAGTTACTACTCCTTACCAGTCACCCCAAACGGTTTAAGGATGAGATTGAGAGGACTATCCATGAGCTTATTGACATGGGACACATTAGGCCGAGTTCCAGTCCTTTTACTTCTTCGGTGGTATTGGTGAAGAAGAAGGATGGGACCATGCGGATGTGCATCGACTAACTAGGGCATTGAACAAGAAGACAATCAAGAACAAATATCCAGTGCCATGTATTGATGAGCTATTAGATGAGCTATAGGGGCACATCTATTTTTCTAAAATAGATTTGCGATCTGGATATCACCAGATCAAGGTTAGGGAGTAGGATGTGCATAAGACCGCTTTCAGATGCCATTATGAACATTTTGAGTTTTAGTGATGTCATTGATGCTCATACTAATGCACCAACTACATTCAGTCTTACATGAACCACGTGTTCATTTTGCCATTTACGGAAGTTTGTATTGGTTTTCTTTGATGATATATTGGTCTACAACGGGACTTAGGAGAGCCATATCCGCCACCTTGATGAGATTTTGGGAATATTAGAAGCTAATTTGCTATATCAAAAGCTTCTAAATGTGAGTTTGGCATGACAGAGTTGTTATATTTGGGATATGTGATTGGTGGAGGGGGAGTAAAGGTGGACAGAGAGAAAATACAGGCAATTTTGGATTGGCCGCCACCCAGGACATTGACACATCTGAGGGGATTCTTGGGACTGTGCACCTATTACAGGAGGTTCGTGAAGAACTTCTCACGGTTGACTGCCCCATTGACAGATTTGACAAAGAAGGGAGCTTTCGCTTGGTCAGAAGCAACACAACAAATTTTTGATCATCTCAAGGAGGTGATGAGTTCATGTCCCGTCCTCGCATTACCAGATTTTTCTCGGCCATTTGTTCTAGAGTGTGATGCATCAGGTGAGGGGGTTGGATCGGTGCTTATGCAGGATAGGCATCCCATTGCTTATGAGAGTTGGAAATTGAGCCCAGTGGAGAGAGGGTATTCAATTTATGACAAGGAGATGTTGGCCATCATGCATGCCTTGGCCAAATTCAGACAGTACCTTGTGGGTAGCAGATTCGTGGTACGTACGGATCACAATAGTTTGAGGTTCTTTTTGGGGCAGAAGGATCTCAACGACCGCCAATAGAGATGGGTGAACAAGGTACAAACATATGACTTTGACATAGAATACACTAGAGGTAAGAATAATGTTGTTGTTGATGCTTTATCTAGGAGGCCTTACCTTACTACTATGTTGAGTTCTATGTCTAAGATTTCAGCAGATTGGAAGGCTCACATACTTGTTGAGTACTCCAAGAATCAGTTTGCATGTGAGACCATGGATGGTATTATCAAGGATGGCGATACGGTGGTGGTAGATCTCATTTTCTCCAAGGATCGGATTTTCCTTGTAGCGGGGTCTAAGATGAAGGACAAGATCCTTCGTGCAGTACATGATACGCCGTTAGTTGGACATCCTAGATATTTCAAAACATACAGGTACATGAGAGAGATTCACTTGGAAGGGGATGAAGGATGATGTCCTTAATCACGTCAGAGAGTGTATGGTTTGCCAGCAAACCAAATCGGAGCATTCTTTTCCTGCAGGGTTACTCCAGCCTCTTCCCATCCCCGAGCAGAAGTGGGAGAGCATATCGATGGATTTCATCACAGGACTCCCTATGGTGCATGGGCACAATTGCATTTATGTGGTAGTTGATCGATTGACCAAGTATGCGCATTTATTTTCTCTACCTAAGAAGCATGAGGCAACTGACGTGGCTCAGGTATTTTATACAAGGATTTTTAGGCTTCATGGTTTGCCTAAAAATATTGTCAGTGAGGATAAGATCTTCATGAGCACTTTTTGGCAGGAGATATTCGAGACTTGCGGTACTAAATTGACTCCCAGCACAAGCTATCACCCTCAGGTGTGAGACAAATGGAGATTGTTAACAAATGGATAAAGGGCTATTTGCGGAGTTATGTGATCGGACATCAACATGCATGGTTCAGATGGTTGCATATGGGTGAGTATTGCTTACTGATACCACATATCGAGATGAGCATCGACATGACTCCTTTCAGAGCTTTGTATGGATACGATGCCATGTCATTTGTTGATTTGGTATTATCAGATAGTCGGGCTCCCAAAGCTTGGGATTGGTTACAGGAGAACCATGATATCCTGCAAGCTCTTAAGGAGAACCTCCAAAGGTGCGGGTCAGCGAGAAGGTTTATGCGGATAGGCACAGGATAGAGAGGTCCTTCGAGGTAGGAGATTTGGTATTCCTACGTCTGCAGCCATACAGGCAGTCGTCACTCAAGCAGAAGGGGGCAAAAAAGCTGAAACCACGGTTTTATGGTCCATACTGAGAGGTAGTCGGTGAGTGGGTGCAGTTGCATATGAGTTGGATCTTCCAGAGCACAGTAAGATACATAATGTCTTCCATGTGTCATGCCTTAAGAAGGCACTAGGACAACATATTGTACCTTCTACAGAGTTGCCACCATTGGACGAGGAGGGGAAGCTGGTTTTAGAACCAGACTCTATTATTGAGGTCAGACAGAGGAAGCTCAGGAGCAGAGATATTACAGAATACTTGGTACGATGGAAGGGTTTGCCTCTTGAGGATGCTACTTGGGAGGAGAGCAGATTCTACAACATCCTAGTTTGCATTTGCTTGGGGACAAGCAAATTTTGGGAAGGAAAGACTGTAATGTCCCCTTTCCCTCGCCACAGGCCTGAGGGCCAATACGGGTCCTACCTAGTCATGCCTTGAGGGTTACATGCCCAAGGGGTTACGGACGCTATGAGCTATTGGGTATGAATATCTAATCCTGTTATAATTTTTCGTTGACATATTTATAAAGTGCTTTCGAAGGGACTAGATGTTATGTTTTATCGTTGGAAGGGGCCACTTAACTCCTAATATTCTAATCTTGCGTTGGGGTCACCTTTTTGGACCATGGCGACTTGAAAAGGAAAAAGTAACTTTAAGTTACTTTATTATTTTGGTCTTCCCTAGGGGAAAATGCGACTTGGGCTTTTTAGGGTTCCTTGGCATGGGAAAAGTTATAAAAGGAGAAGAGGGGTGAAAGGAAGATCATTCATGCATACACTTATATTTTCCCTTTCATGTGCAAATCTGTTGTTTTCAAATATTTAGCTTGTGGAGTAAGATCCCACGGGAACCCTAGCTTCGGTGGTGAGAGATCCATCCATAGCTAGTAGGGCATTCTTCGGTGGTAAAAGATCCACCCTAGTTTGTCATTTTGGAGAGTGAAATCAAGGCTGTTTCTTGAGAGATATTTTCGGAGGGTTTCAGTGAAGGGTTTTGGAAGATTTTTGGGGCTTTTTGTGGAGGAAAATCAAGGGTTTTGATTTGATTTGCTATTGTGGAGTTTATTCGGATCGGGTTGTCGATTAGAATTTCAGAGGCTTGTTGATCAATTTCGAGTCCGTAAAGAGAAGACAACCATATTGATGAAGAGAGATCATTTATTTTATCGGTGGAACTTCTTGTCATTGCATGTTGATGCATGTCATTGCATGTTGATGCATGTCACATGCATGTCATCCTAACATCTTTTGCATGTTACTTGCATGTTCTTTGCATGTTAGTTTAATTGCAATAAAAGTGAAGATATTGGTTATTTTCGATTTTATACCTTGCTACCTTAATTGTACTTTCTTTGTCATATTTTTCTATAAACTCTTTGTCATAAAATTAGATTTTTATTTGTGAAAAATTTGGTTAGAAATCTTGAATATAAAATAAATCCGGAAAGGGGATATTTCATGATATGTACATGAAGTTGATGCCCCTGGGCCAATGGGTTGCCTTTTTGCCTTTTTTCATTATCTTATTTTAGGGGGATGTTCTATTTAGTTATTTTTAGGCCTTTGTGACAAAAAATATTGTTGGAGACACCCTCAAATAAAACAAAAACCCCAATGCCCTTAGGGCATGGTCCCATGGAGTGGGGGCTCCATAAATATCTCAGGCAGTGCTAAAAGAATTTAGGAGCATTTTAGCTGTTTTAGGGTCCCATGGTTTTAATTTTTAAGAAATAATAGGAACCCATTGCAGTTTTATGGTCCCATGGACTTTCCTCTCAAAAGCACTCGAGTAATGAAAATCTATATATTATATGTAGATTATTTTCCCCTCCAAAATGACCAAAAATAGTGGCGAGAATACATATTTGGTGCCACATGAAAACTAAACAGGTTAAAATGTAGGCGAAACTGTCAGCCCCCTCTCCGGCGACCGCTGAAGTTTAATGGACAAAAATGTGAAGCCAAGTCAAGATATGATTTTTTTCCCTGGTTGAAAAAATCAACATGGGATAGAGCGACTCCATGGGACCGTGCCCTTATTTGGAGACCGTGCATTTCAGAGAGGCTTTATGTCTATGGAGGAATCGTCCAAAGCCGCGCAGGTCTGAAGTAACAGTTTTTTTTTCAACTTTTGATCTAAACCCACCTCATTTATGGATTGATTCCTGAGCAAATGACATCTTTTTTTTTTTTGAAAAAAACTGCACAAAACCCACATTTAAATAAAACAAAAACCCTAGAATATGTCTGAAACCCCTGCACTCAGGATACAACTAAAAACGAAGGCGAATATGAAAAAAGCCACCGCACAACAAGAATTAAACAGGTACGAAGGAAGAGAACCCTTCCTACAGATTCACCCCAATCTTTTTGCTTCTCTCCACCCTGCATTAAATCAACCGCTGTTACAAATCGATATTTAAAAGCCTCAAAGCACCTGTCCAAATGCATCTCGTTCTCAAAGCCAACAGTCTGCAGCATGCCTGAACACGACATGAGAAAAACCAAACAAAAAACTCAGAAATTAAGTTTCGGTAATACTGTAGTAAAAAAAAACTACAGGTCTGATAATGAGGAGTATAGCTGCAACCAATGAAAATCAAACGAGATAAAACATTTGTGAGACGAAACTATATTAAGAACCAAAAATTGATGTGAACACGAGTTTTTAAAAATGCACGCGGGCCAATACAAATTAATCAGCGAAGGCGAAACTGCGAGGGGCAGGTACGAACAAGAAGGGAATATTTTTTGATGTCTAATTTTTCGAAAATAGACACGATATTTATTTTTTGCTATAGATTTAGTGCAATTTCCTGTGTCTGTATATGAGAGAATTGAACCGGTGTGGGTGCTGTTTCTCTGCGGGTGCTTGGACGATATCACATTTATCAACGACGGGCTCAGATATCTCTTGAATTTCTCTTGTGAAATTGCAGATTGTTCCCGGTTCTGTGTTTTTAGGGCTAATGGAATTATCTTTCGTTTTTGTTTTTTGGCTGTTTTTTTAGATACGATTTTAGAGAAAATGCCTTGTCGCCTCATTACTCTGTTAGCTCGCGAAGTTAGGCGTAAAGTTCAATATAGAGGATGCGATGTTCCCACGTCTCTCGCAGACCCCCTTGCTGTGTTGTGACGCCTGCACGGCAGGACGAGCAACAGCATCAACGCCGACGGCGTCTGTGGTATTTTTTTCTTTTTAAGGGCTATTTTTCTTTCTGCAAGCGGTGAGTGTATAAAATCATGTTGAATCTCTCTTACGTAAGTGCAGATGGTTCAATTTATGTGGAGAACCTAATTAGTTTCCAACGTGAAAGAAAATTCCAGAATATTAATGCTATAGTATTGATTTTATGTCAGGTTTTATATTTGCAGGGATTGCAAATCTCTGAGCAGCTGTTGTGGCATAGGGTTATACCCTCTCGTGGTTTTGAAGGTATGTAAATTTCTATGTACGTACTATGAACAATGTAAAGGCAGCAGAGTCCCTTCCCCAATGAACAACAAGAATAGTTGTTAGGACGTTGCTATTAGTAGGTCTGGATATAGTTGTAGCTCTTTTACCAATATATCAACCTTGCTTGCAATGCAGAACTGAGCCAGTGATGATAATTTCCATAGGATATACGGCTGGACCACATCCCTGAGGCGGTATTCAATATTTTGAAAACTTAATTGCTGAATATAGTCTCGTTGTCGAGGAATGATTCAAAACCTGTTTGTGGACCTCAATCTTAATTGCTGAATCTAGTCTCATTGTCGAGAAATCATTCAAAACCTGTTTGCGGACCTCAATCTTAATTGCTGAATCTAGTTTCGTTGTCTAGGAATGATTCAAAACCTGTTTGTGGACCTCAATCTTAATTGCTGAATCTAGTCTCATTGTCGAGGAATGATTCAAAACCTGTTTGTGGACCTCAATCTTTATTGCTGAATCTAGTCTCGTTGTCGAGGAATGATTCAAAACCTGTTTGTGGACCTCAATCTTAATTGCTGAATCTAGTCTCGTTGTCTAGGAATGATTCAAAACCTGTTTGTGGACCTCAATCTTAATTGCTGAATCTAGTCTCGTTGTCGAGGAATGATTCAAGACCTGTTTGTGGACCTCAATCTTAATTGCTGAATCTAGTCTCGTTGTCGAGGAATGATTCAAAACCTGTTTGTGGACCTCAATCTTGATGCTGGTTTAGAACCGTTTACTACTTCGATTCACCCAAAGCTTGTGGCATATCATTTGTGAGCTTACTACAATATTTGTAGGCCTTTATAGCTGTTTTAAGTTTTTTTATTCTACCCTCCTCAAAGTATGCAGATCTTTTCTTTGGTAATAACATGCATTGGCATTTTGGTGTTGTGAAGCACACTTTGATGGGAAGATTGGTCACTAGAAACAATTAGATTCTAATTATGTTTTTTCTGATGGTAATATAGTCTAGTCTGGCTTTACCCTGTTTTACTAAAACAACAACAAAAAAGACATACAAACCCTGAGTGTGATTAAGGGGCATCAATATGTTCTTCTAAGTTTGATTAAATATAATAGATTTATCAGAAGGTAGGTCGTTTTGTATTCACTGTTGGGGCAAATCTATAAAATATGTAAGGTCATATAACATACAAATATGCCTCTTAAAGTGGTCTTTGGTATTTTAGAGAGAATAAAAGTTGCAGCATTTAGTTTTACTTAGGTGGATTTACACTTTGTGGAATATCTGAAGGGCGGAAGTATGAAATTTATATATTATTTTCAAGCTAAATATTCCAATTCTTTAAGAACTGCATAATGTATCCAAAATTGTCTAGAATTATGATTAATTGGAACCGTCATTGAATTCTTATTTTATTTGGCCTTGTTTGTAATACTAATTACTAATTGTTCCTTGGAAGCTGCTTCTTAGTATAGGTAACGTTTTGCTTCAATGACCTATGTAATATACTCCAATTTCTTGCAACTTATCCTTAGTAGAAACATTAATAGACTGTATTCCAGAGTTATTTCAATGTTGTACTAATTAATCAGTCTGTGCTACTTAAATTGAAGTACAGATGCATAAAGAAGCTCTTCCCTGATTTTCTATTAATTGTCTAAGGTCTTGTTCCTCATTCATGTTGTTCACATGGTTTCTGCCCACAGCGGGATGAGGTGATGGTCAATAGCGCTTGAGATGTAATGAATATAAGTAATATTACCCAAAGCATGTTCTTATATGCTCTCTGTTATGTTCCCTGAAGATCTACACCAATGTTGATATCATGATTACGGTATTTTTTTCTTTTTCAACCGTTCAGGAAGAGAGATTTGAAGTTGTCAAATGACAGAAATTTTTCTGAGGAGGAATCTTCTATTTATGACTCATTGTTACCTCCATCATTGTCCAACATTCTAATTTATAAAGAAAACATTCCGATAAAGCTATTCTCATCTGATGTAAAATTATTTTTTTCGTAGGGTTGATAACCATGATGCATGCAACTTGAATATTCTTCCTCTAAAACAGTTTGTCTTAATTTCTTTTTGTTCCATTGATGAAGAGTTATATGAGGAAATCTTGTTGTATATCAAAATATTCATAAACAATTCAGCTGGATTTGATTGTCCTATTTCATCTTTCAAGGTTTGTGTAACCAAGGACTTATAGTGAATTTGTTAGGCTAGAAATGTGAATTCCGTAGACTGGAACTTTGCCAATCCAGCTATATAGTAGGGTTAAACATTGGGTTGAGATAATATTCATTCCTTGTTATGGCTTAGTTGAATTTACTGTCTGTCTTCTTTCCTTGTTTCACGCATTTATCTTTAAGCATCTTCTTAGGTGCAAGTTCTGATGTCAAAGGAAGGTTACTGTGATATTCAATAAGAAAGAGTTCTTGTCTGTGTCCAGGACTTGGTATATTTTAGATTTATAGGCTTAATTCCTTTAATAATTAAACTGAATACAATCAAAATACTAGTGCTTATTTTTATTAGGTTTAAAAAATGTCTGCAAACAAAGTAGAGATATGATAGATTTTTCAGTGCAAAAATCAGTTTAGTTATCGAATTATGAATATAATTGCTAACCATATCCTCGCTTGTGGATGCAGACTTGAGGTGCTGTAACAGAAAACGTAGGTGCTTTGAAATCAACACAACAAAAACAAGGTAGAGGAGACATGCTAGAAGTTCGCAACCAAAAAACAAGTACTTCATTTCATGTAAACAGTTTACACACTGTCTGTTCCTTCTGTACAATAAATTGTTTCACATGTACTAATGAAAATAACTTTGTTTTTCGCATCTTGCAGGTCACTGAAACAGGGATATTTATACAAGGTAAGATACAGATTCATTTCTGATTTTCTATTGGGCTTGATCTAGTATTTTAAATGATATATTGCTTGTTGTCAAACAATGTATTTCCAAGAAGACTGGAGAGTTGACCATTGAAGAATTCATTGAAATAGAAGAAACGAATAGATTTGAAATGCAAATGCAATAGAGGATACAACCCCTTTCTCTCTTCTTAAGGATATTATTTGGAAACAAATTTTTAGAATCTCCATCACGTTGCCTTATCTTTGACGAGATTAATAGTAGAAATAAGAATTGGAAGGACATTTTTTTCTTAGAAAGAGAAAAATTTGATGGATGGCCTTGTAGAACATATGCTTTCAAATGAAGGAATCAACAAGGAAAGATCTTTTCTCAATTTTAATAATAATGGGAAAAATAAATATGCAATATGTCTACATAGTACAACATAGATATATCCAATTTATTATTTTTTTGGTAATATCAGATTTCTTGTGGCATGGAGGAGAAGCCTAGAAGATTTTGTACAATTTAGGGAATTGCGGTGTGTTTCATGCTAAAATTTGAAAGTTCCCCCAAAAATCATGTTGGTGAGAAAAAATAACAAATAGAAGTGGTATTTATGATGAAATATCATCTACCCAGTGAAAACCAATATTCAAATGGTGATGTTGAGTGCACAGAAAATGAACATTAATTCCATTTTGTTGAGCACAAGAAAGAAAATACGTACAAATTTCTTCAACTTTATATTTCATGCATTACATATGGTTAGTTGTTCGCATGTTTAATTTGGTGTCACAGAGCTTATTGCCCAGAACTGAAAACTATTATCCAACTCTTGTAGATGGATTGTTCAAGCTGGTTGCTTCTAGTAAAAGTTTTATTTCTGTAAATAAGATGGCTTGCATCATGGAGGTATCACAGAAATGGTGACTGTAATTTGTATTGGATTTTTCTTCGCATTTTTTCAGTCATGAGCATGCACATATGGTGTTGTAAATATTATTGTTAAAGAGAAGATTTTGTAAAGAATCAATCGTAGGGCTTTGCCCTTTAATTTTGATGTAAGTCCCCAAAAAACAACAAAAATAACATTTGACTGTTGATTTTATGTTGTAATAATTACTGAAGGCCGTTGGATGAAGAGCGCAGAGTGCTATAATTTTTCAAATGTTTCTTTCCTTTGGAGCCAATGTGTTGGTTGGACACAAATTTGAGAGATTTTTTAGTCATGTTATGCTTCAAATATGTGCCAGAACTATTGATATGAATGATCCTACGGTGGGGAGTTGTTTGGAAATATGTCTTTGCTTGTTATCTTAAAATTTGGTTAGCCAATGCCCTTCGAAGTGAGATGAGATTGGGCCAATATATTGCTTGCAAAAGCTCCTATCTATCACATGTTTTCTTGGAAAAATGTGCCCTTGTCCTGTTATCTTAAATTTTGGTTAGACAATGACCTTTGAAGTGAGATGAGATTGGGATGATATTTTGCTTACAAAAGCTCCTATCTATCACATGTTTTCGTGTAACCCATCGAACCATAGTCAAAGCAGATTATTATATAGGTAACAACACGTTATGTTATTACCTATATAGTATTATGATTTATCTACTATAAAGATTTGCGCACTCACACACCACCCTATAGAGCATGCCATGCAAAATTGTGAAGGCTTATATCGCCATGTTGGGATCTTGCGTCTTCTGAGGAATATCGCCAAAAATGATACAACTAAGAGGAGCACATGTGGGCCTTGATCTATTTTCTTCACCCAAGGACAAACTAAGCAACTTCGTAAAGCTTGATTGAACAAAGATGATTTCAAGGGAAGATTCTCGTAAATCGGTTGAGGAATCTTTGCGAGTTCTCTTTACTTATAAAGACATATTTTTCTCTCATATGATCTATGTCAAATTTTAGAAATTGAAGGGAACAAAGAATGTGTAAGACATCTTGAGGGATCAAAGAGATTTGTTCCTCTAGCTATTGCTGAATTGAACCAAATCTGGTTTTGTAGAAGCTTAGCAAACTCGTAAGCTAAGTAGGATAAGTCTAGGATTGAAATTCCTACAAAATTTTCAGAGAGTATTTTGTTAAAATTGTAATGGGTGTGGAATGCCATTTTGCCAAAGTCTATAATAGTTCCTCATAATCAATAAAGAAGCTTTTATTACCGCTTGTTATGTTGCACCAGAGATCTTGCTTCGGTGATATTTAACTCTGAAATTGTGAGTTGTGTGGTCTAAGGCATCCCTTCATTGGGACCCCTAACTACAACTGCATCAATTTGGTATTAGAGCAAGGATTTTTAAGTCCTGTTGAGAAATGTGGTGTGTGCAATAACATCAGTCTTGTGTCAAGGATTTTAAGTCATGCACATGTGCATGGATTCTTAGATCTGTTGCTTTCCATGCGTGTGTGTGGGGGTAGAAAGTAGTCGTAGGCATCTTCTAGCATTTGGGTTGTTGGGTAAAAGGTATAGGATTCAATATTTTTGGGTTATTGTGAGTTGTGAGGAAGATAGTGATGGCACACAGAGTAGATCTTGTCGTTAGAACATCTAGAGTGCCAAAACTTGTAGACTTGGCAACATAGTTACCAAGTTCGACCGGATCTGGAGGAAATCCGGTTCGAACCGAATTTTTTAAAGTGACTGGATAATTCCGGTACGGTTTGGTTACATGTTTTCACAAAAAACAAAAAAATCCTAAAACTAAATGGTTCATGGTTGCAAAGGGCCATTCGTGGTCGCAGAGCCATTCGTTGTAGCTGGTCGCATTGACGTTCAAGTTTGACCAGCTCGAATCGTTGTAGCTGAGCCATTTGTTGTAGCAGTGGTCGAGCAACATCGGGCAGAGGTCGAGCAGCGGCGGCGAGGGCTGCAGCTTGAACGGAATCGAGTATGTAGTTTGTTTTGTTTTCTTTTTATGATTTTATTTCATTCGTTTAGGTTTTTTAGTTTTATATAATTTATTGTTTATTGTAATGTTTTCTTTGTATTATTGTAATGTGTGTGTATTTGTCTACATATAATAATGTAAGTATATAATATAAAAATATATATAATCCGAACTGGATTTTTTTGGATTTTCCAAAAATTTGAGAACTTAGGATTTCCAGATATTTTACCCTTCAGAACTTAATCGGATTTCGAACACAGTAACTATGTTTGGCAAAGATGATGAGAGGAATACGAGCTTATTTAAAGGCTATGAAACTACTTAACATAGAGGAGTGGTGGTAGATGATGATGTGAGCGAGACGGGCTTGTAGATAGAGAACATGAAGACTAGGATGTTGAAGTAGAGCATGTTGATGCACAAGAGAATAGATTCTTGCGTGCAATCACGAGGATTCGGCGAGCCAAAGTTGGATGCTCAAGTTAATCTGGGATTTTTATCCTAAAGATCTTGTTGTTTGGTTTGTAGAATTGGAGAAATACTTAAAGTATGAAGGCATATAAGATCCCAAGAAGGTAATATTTTCTTGTACAAACTTAAAGAGTCATGCATCTTTATGGTGGGAACATGTGAAGATTGAAAGAGTACGTAGATGCAAGGATAAGATCAAGGGTTGGGATAGATTGTGAAAAAGTTAAAGGCTGAGTTCATGCTTGTGAATTACTAGTCACATGTGTTCAAGCAGTTACAAAATTTATGTTAGAAGGAACTAAGTGCAAAGAAATACGTAAAATATTTCTATAGGCTCGTTATCGAGCGAGGTCGTGTGGAGGACGATGCGGGGAAAGATCTCAAGGTATGTTAATGGATTACACACTTCCATTCAGCATTCATTTAGAGTGATTTGATTGAGATATGTGGAGGAGGCCTATAAATTTATGTTGAAGGCTAAAGAAAAGGTGTTGCATAGACAACAAAGCATTGCGTGAGGAAGGGAAATTTTTTGTGCAGCAGCGGAAAAATTTCACAATGATAAGCAAAATCATGCGCATGAAGGTGAGTTGATTTTCTTGCACGAGCAGAGTCATGCACAAAGAGGAAGAGGTAGATCTTTTAAAGGAAGAGGATGCAAAAGAGAGAATTTGGCGAAACATGTTTTTAGTTGTGGAGAAAGTGGAATTTGCGTGTTTGAATGTCCACAAGCCATGTTGAATAGTGGTAGGAGTAATGATGCTAGCAACCATGTTGCACAACATGCAAATGTGGAGAGTCGTGTATCAAATAGTTGTGCAGAGGAGCTAGAGTGAGGAAAGATCTCATGATGAAGAGAAGTCTTGTTAAAGCCAACAAAGGTGGAGAATACACCTATGTAGAGGAAGAATCTATTCGAGACCATATGCAAATTGGGAGGTAGGTGATGCGAAGTTGTCTTTGATAGTGGTTGCTGCAACAATCTTGTTTCTAGTGAGATGGTTGAAAACTTGGTATGAAGACAATTACACATTTGAATATGTCTAAGGTGTCTTGCAAGCCACGAAGGGCATCGTTTGCTATGCAACGTTATGCCCATGGACATATGTTATGTGTTACTTGGTTGACCTTGGCGGTTTGACAAGAAGCGGTACATGATGGCCACATAAATACCTAAACATTGACAAATGATGAATGGAAGTACACTATGAATCCTTTGAAGGATACAAGTGTAGAATTGGAGAGGAGTCCACAAGTATTTCTAACTTTGGGGAAGGAGTTCTTGAACAAGGTGAAAGGAGAAGTGAATATTTTGCATTCATTTTGAAGATTTCACGAGAAAATAGGGGTAGGTGGAACCACACAAAAACAAGAAATTTGTATAAAGTGAAGGATATGCTAGGTGAGTTCACAAATATCATGATGCTAGATATTATGGATGGTGTACCACTTGTGTGCGGGATGAGTCATTAGATGGATTTGATTCTAGGGTCTAGTTTACCAAACAAGGTCATATATTGGTTGACATGTATGGAGAGCGAGAAGATGAGAAAATAAGTGCGAGAATTACTTGAGAAGGGTTGATTAGAGAGTATCTCAGCCTATGGACACTACCTGCAATATTAGCATCGAAGAAAGGACACATAAAGGAGATGAGTGGAGGGTGTGCATTGATTCCATATCCATCAACAATATTACCATCAAGTACAAATTTCCAATTGCTCGCTACTTTATGTAAAACCAACAACAACACATTTTTAATGTGTTCTTCATTATATATTTCCTATACAATTGCTCACTTCTTTATGTAAATCAACAACACATTTTTAATGTGTTCCTCATTATATCTGCACACAAATACATATAGTTTTAAAATGCCGAGAAAGAACCATGCAATTTTTAGTTGTTTTCATCCAAAGTTTTGTACATTATATCACTTTTTTGCATATTGAATTGTTAAAGGGTTAGACTTCATGTTTGCACTTTTTAGAAAATATAAATGAAAAAGTAAGCAAACTTTAAAGGTTCTCATTGTTTACAAATGCATGCTTTTTTGAACACATCCTTCATTTCATGTTTGACTGCACTACAAGTTTACATTTTCCACCATACATTTGCAGAACTCCCACTATCTCAAGCATTTTTTGTTGACATGGAAATAACTTTGACACACGAAGGCATTTCTCAATTGATTGAAGGTGGTTCCATTGTTGACCCCACATTTCAGATATTGCACTTGTCCTCCCTAAGGTCCATTCTCAACATGGGTGCCCAACATCGTGTTGACCTTTTAGATGGGATACATTTTCAGACAACACTTCTACCCTCCAAATTTGCAAGCCGTGTAACCGAAAAATCAATACAAGAAGGCTCCATTGTGTGCTTACACAAATCTCATGTTAGAATGATCAAAAGTGAACTGCAAGTCACTCTCTCCTCGCTCGATTACCAATGTATATAAACTCCCTATATTAATTATAATTTCTTTATGTTTGTTTTTTTCATCCGTTGCTCAATTCTAATTCTATCATGATTTTCTTTTCCATTACAGGATTGTTCTTATCATTGAAATGGATGTTGTTGTCGAAAAAACATTTGATAATCGGTGCTCCAACCCGACTACCAACAAATGCTCTCCAAGACAGTCATTGCCTCAAACAGATGCAAGTGCAAACTAGGTTAACAAATATTTTGTGAGAACACCAACTAAAATAAGTGGATTGAATACATCTATGCGCATGTGGTCCGTAGAGGGTCGTGCCCTAGCAAAAACAACCCTTCGTGAATATCACAATGTAAGGGAGATGGTTCCATGTTTGGGTTTGATTTTGTGGATCGGAAGGAGGGGAAATCCACATCACCTATTTCAATGAGGCCGCAGAAGCATTCTATGAGCATATTGAAAATGGGAAGCTATATACAATTTCCAATGGGAGGATTGTGAGGATTGTTGATGCAAAGCTATGTTACAACCATTTGAACAATGCTTTGGAGATTTTCTTGCAACCTTCCTCAACCATATCTCCACTCATAGAAAATGAGGATACAATACCTTCCCATCACTTTCACTTCACCAAAATCAAGGACATACCTGCAAGCGCTGAAGGTTCTACAGTTGATTTGATTGGCATTGTTCTTACGATGTCACCATGCTCAACAATTTTAGGCATGACAAGTCTGAAACAAAGAGAAGAACTCTACAATTAAAGGACATGTCGGGATTAGTGTAAGTGTCACATTTGGGGACAACACTTAGATGAGATAAGCAAAGAACTTGAAGACATGCTTTCTATACCACCTCTTTCGGTCCTTGCCTTGAAAGTTTGCTCGCATCTCAGTTTTCAATGGAACCTTAATTGACATGGTTTCAAGTAACCAAATGTTACGTCAACCCTCTAATTTTAAACCAATACACTTCATGGTCGTGGGTTGATTCTCGATGACTACTCCTTTCTACACCCTCTATCACAAGAAAATTTTGGGCCCTCCAAAAAGCTTGACCTCTGTAATAATGATTTCGTAGGTCCTACAGATGGGGAACACTGAGAGAAATGAATGGGCCATGGTTATCACAAAAATCACAAATATCAACATGGACAACTTTTTTTTACAAGGCATGTCCTCTTCAAAAAGGTGACAAACAATGCAGAAAAAGGTGAGAGAGAATGGTAATGGTTCATGGTTCTGTTTGAGTAGCAACATACAAGTTCATAACTATGATTATAGATATGCACTCAAGATCGATCTAAAGGACCCAACAGAGAAATCCAATCAGTTACCGCTTTTGATGAGACAATGAGTCAATCATGGGTGTCATAGCTAATGACCTCCACCTATTGTCTATAGACGAAGATGCAACTAGTGAAATTACAAGCAATGTCATCGGCAATGAATATTGCTTCACACTTTCCTTAAAAAAGAGACATACCGTGGAAACAACAGATTGAAATGTGTCATCCTCAGTTCAAAGAAAGCGGATAACAATGCAACTCCTTCGTAACCTTCTTTACGCAAAGATTTCTAACGCACCCATCCCTTCAAACTTTACACCCTCACCCATCCCATTCTATACTTTGAACTATCACTGCTATGTTAGTTATTTCATATCTATGTTTCGCCCTTTTCCCTACTTCAAAAGAAAATTGTTGTAGTTCCTTATAAACTGACATACTATTGTCTCCTACTACTATGTGGATTGTAAGTAATTTTAAGAAAATAAATGCATATTACTTGCACTTTTATTATGTATGTATTTGCATCCTTGTATACTATTAGAACATATCTGTATCTTTCCATATAACAAATATTCTTTTCCTTAAGCAAAAAAAAAGTTTTTATCCTCAAATTGTTACCTCTTACGATTAGTTCCCATTGGAACTCCACATGCATTTCAATTGTATATAGTTTATTGATTCTGACATACTATTGCCTCCTACTACTATGTGGATTGAAATTTCTTTTAAGAAAATAAATGAAAATTACTTGCACTTTTGTTATGTATGTATTTGCATCATTGTATACTATTGGAACGTATTATATCTTTCCATATAACTAATATTATTTTCCTTAAGTAACAAATGTAGTTTTTTTAATCCTCAAAATGATACCTCTTACACGTAGTTCCCATTGGAACTCCACATGCATTACAATTGTATATAGTTTATGTATAAATTTTTTTTATGTCAACAAACAATGCATCATTCATTATTGACCGACACATTTTTTTCCCAATAGGTGGTACTCCATAGGTGTGTCACTTTACAATCATGTCGACTCCTATCAAAACGAGCACGATGAAGAGAGAACTACGCAAAAATAAAGTTCACATAAATTATGAGCAAATACGTCATCACCTAGAGCGTAGAACAATGAAAATCTCTAATATCTGTCAACTTACATCGACCAACAACCTACCATTCCCGACATTCCAAACTTGCCATCAAATACAACTAGTGAAGGATTACCAACCAACATTACGCAAGTAACTTCCATGGAAACAATTTTGCACGACCATACCAATTCCTTCCATACGAACCCATCTTTCTAACTACTGCCACACCTCCCCATTTTCTTGTGCCACCACATGAAATTATCTCAAGTATCGACTTTGCTTTGGTTCCTCGCACATGTACAACCAATTCCTCCTCTCCTTCTGATCTGCTTTCCACCTTGCAATCCACAATCGACCCAAACAGAACACCCCACCCCTTCCCATACATAGAGATTTCCCATATTCCCCCTCTCGTCACATTGATACTATCAAGCCCAAATCGGTTTCACAAAAGAATAGATTTGTTGGCAAACATCCAAACTTGCTCAATCTGTTTGGAAAATTACCCTGGAATTAAAACAATTTTCTTTGAAGGTTTTCCTTCCTGTAACAGATGCAAAATGAAAACATGCCATCGCTTCTCTTCGTGGAACAACATGGACCCTGAAAAGTAGCCTACCATTCTTGCATCTTTAACCCAAATCGAGGAGATGCTTATCACACGAGTCAATCCATTCCTGCAAGTCACCCAAGTACGTGGAGGACAATACAAATACTCAAGACACACCATAAGTTTCCGCAAAACATTACTTCAATAGCAAAGTACCTACCACACCACCTTGGAGATTTGGACATAGTACTCATACAAAGGGAAGGATCTAATTTTAAAAGTATGATTTCTACGTCAATAGATCTCATGTTTGGGCAACCTTGCAATATAAAATCCAACACGATCCCTATTACAAAGATGTCTTAATCAACCATGATGCCCTTTCCTCCCTACCATCCGAGTCATCAAATGTTTCCTCCTCTCTTAACACAACCACAGTGGAACTGCCCCAAATGCAAACCGCCTCTACAACTCATGGTATTGATGTTTCACTGACTCTGATGAAACATATGAACACTCATCATCTTTCATGCCAACACCCCACAATACAAGAACAAAAGAAGAGGAAATCAAATGCTTTTGCTCAACCATGATGGTAACACTCCATTTACCATGCCATGGCTAGAGCTTGGGCTCTCGCCAATAAATGAATACAATATGAGAGGGCCTGTTCTCAATGGCTTTCCCAACTTTGTTTCCATAGCTGGAAAAGCAATGTGGCAACAACCCCGCATAAAATAAGTTCCAATGCATGAATATGCTCTTCATTTGATGCACTACCATGATGGGCGCTTCGGTTCCCACCCAAGATTTCACTACTTCCTTCTAAACCTCATAATGCGGCACATAAGAGCTAGTCCACAACTGCAATTTTCATGAAACAAAACATCGAATCTGGAATCCCTACAACAATTGGAGATCTGCGAAGACAACTATTGGAATGCCCCAAAGATAACCTCCCAAATAATTTAATGCGGTTTGGATCAAGCCTTCGAGGGACATTCATTCTGGGCAAAAAAAGATAAAGTGAGCTTCAGATATGGTGGAACAATTGGGGACACCAACCTTATTCTTCACTCTAAGTGTTGCAGACACTAAATGGCCAGATCTCCACAATATTATGTATGGTGAATGCCCTATTGATCCTCGAGCCGCACAACATTGGAGAACACTTAACATTGTCTCAAACCCTCATCGAGTATCAACATACCATCATCAAATTCACAATATTTCGTGAAGAAATATTGCAGAAGGAACTTGGAGCAGTAGACTATTGGTACATGTAATAAAATCTACTATTTAATAAGTTTTTCTAGACTACATAGCTAATATTTA
The DNA here is from genome assembly GCA_018340775.1 of Taxus wallichiana var. yunnanensis. NCBI lineage: Eukaryota > Viridiplantae > Streptophyta > Pinopsida > Cupressales > Taxaceae > Taxus > Taxus wallichiana. The sequence goes on along the minus strand of CM031240.1, from coordinate 190,998,530 downwards.
TGTTCTCTCATCTCGCATGTATGAATGGAAACATAGAGGCTCCACACACATCCATGGTTTATTGTGGCTCGAGAACACCTAAAGTTGACGCAATGGACTGGGAGGATACAATAGTTATTGAGGCAACAAAACAATACTTTGATAAGTTTGTGTCTGCCTAGAACCCCCATTCGGCTTGCAACCGCTTGGATTTTTGTTCACAGTCACCCTAGATGACCCTTGTTTAGATAAATACAACACAAATTCTATCCTCTCCCACATGAAGGACTCAAGAATTGCTTAATCGTGTTCAACGCCACACAAAATGTTCTGTAGACAAACATGCCTACATGTAGAAGAAATCATACACCGCATAAGCATGTACAACGCACCATGGGCCACGTAACCTACTTCATCCTTTCTCATTGAAAGTGATGGGAAAATTAAGTACCTCCCTTCGAGAAATGATGATAGATTGAACATCCACAATCAAACTATGATATCCATATGGAGAGAAAATGTCAATTTCCAACCGGTACTTTCCCGCCATGCAATTCTTAAGTATATTGCAAAATATGCTTCAAAAGTAGAGCAACATTCAGAAACCTATCACCAAATGCTATCATATTTTCAAGAGATGCTGACGCGTGGATTCTCCAGCACACATTGTGATCCACAAAATGCTCACAGAAGTTGTTGAACATGACATAAGCACACAAGAAACATGCCACATGCTGCAAAAATTGCCACTTGTTATGTGCAACCATTCATTTGTATCATTAAATGTTGGCAAAAAATTGAGACGTGTCATTGAAAGTGATGTCGATGTACAAGAAACAACCACTTTCTTGGATGCATATAGAGTTCACCCGCAACCATGGAACACCTACCACTTATTCAGGTTGCTTTCGAGATTGGAGCTACAACAAGAACCGTAAAGGAGATAAATGGAAACTCATGATCGACTAAAGCAATTGTTCGGGTCCACCCAAGATTTGTGGATGTCCCAACTCAGGATTCAATGTCATATGACCTTTTCTGTTGGTCAGAACTCCTTTTATACAAGCCTTTCAGAAATATTGCCTCCGAATTTGGCTCAACCCCACATGACATCAATGACACTTGGGACATGTTCAAACACAACTACAGACCATGGCATGTTTTACACTACGCAAACATAGACATGATCATAGATGTTAGTTTAGACTCGAGGTCGAATGTAGTATTCAACACAAACCATTGCAAGAATGGAAAGTCTTCACACAACTTCATCCAGGGAAACAACACAAGTCTTGACAGTCTTGAAATGTTGGGGAAACGAGATTTTGACATACACAATAATTGGAACATACATGATGTTACACATGATTTGCAGATAATCACTAGTTCATCATTCATCGAGAGAGAAAAGGGACACAAATAACACCAAGCATGCATGCCACACCACCATCTTCCACACTTCCTTTGTCTTCAAAACAACAACTAGCTCTTGATACCATACTACACCATTCAACAAACAAAACCCTTCTACCTCCACTAAGATTGATAATTCAAGGAATAACTAGCACATGAAAATCATTTCTGATAAATAAAATCTGGAATTCATTCACAACAACATCAACCACATCTCCTCACCTCTCCTTCTACTCGCCCCTACCGGTGTTTCAACATTCAACATCTCCACATCCACAATCCATGCAACCCTCCGTATTCCAATCAAAGAACTAAAACCCCTTCAAGGCCATGCATTATCATCTTTTCAAGATTCACTAAAACATATAGAATATATTCTTATTGATGAAATGAGTTTCATCGGCCCAAAGTTGCTAAGAAAAATTGACTACAGGCTACGCGAGGCTTTCCCACATTCTAAAACAACTGAATTTGGAAAAATCATGTCATCCTCCTCGGCGACCTCAGCCAATTACCACCAGTTATGGACAATCCTCTTTATGCAAGAAATTCATATGGAGCTAGCCTTTGGAAGGGATTCCATTCTTCCATTACCTTGCAAACAATATTTCGACAATAAGGAACCACCACAACACAAGTTTCATTTCGGAATTTACTGCTCCACATGCGAGATTCAACTCCTCTTATTGAGGACTGGGAACTCCTAATGTCTCGCACCGACTCACACCTAACTCAGCAGGAGCTCAACACTTTAAGGATGCACCACATTTGTTTGAAAAAATGAACTGGTGGACTCCCACAACCTTCAAATGTTGAAAGTATCAACGCTCTAATCGCACAATCCATCATTAAGGTACTGCATGCAACAATGTAAGAATCGATGATGATCAATTAGAACACAAGGTTCTTCTATGCAAACAACAAAAAATCATGGTTATTGCTAATTTATGGGCCGACATGGGGTAAATGGAGCTACAAGAGAATCACTGACATTATTTACAACACATCAATGCCACCACCAAAGATTACCTTTATTTATTATTATCAAAATTGGTAGATACAACATGTTGGGATCCTCCAAATCATGCTACCTATTCCAATACCCCTATTTCAAGGGAATCAAAGATAGGCCAATCAAAATGGCTTGGGGATTAATGATCCACAAGTCCCTGGGACTTACTTTGCATAAAGCAACTATCGACAATGAAACACTAAAAGGCAAGGTCCGACATTCACAACTTTCTCCGAGTTCCCTCCTTGACAATGCATTTCCCTCCTTTTTCATTCAAAGGGTACTCAAAAATGGTGCAGATATCAACACTTAGAGCAAGAAGAAAGGAGGAGTCAAGACTAATATCTCTCAATGAAAACAACACCCTAAATATGTAATGTCCCTTTTTCTACGCCAACGCCCAAGTGGCCGGGCCCAAAACGTGGTCGACCCAAGGGGGTGGACGCCCAAATACGGGAGCTTGTGGGAAGGGGAAGCCTCTGGGAAGGGGCCCCATGGTTTTAATGTCCTAGTTTGGCATTTGGGGGTCACTTTTGGACACAACGACTCAAAAAGGGAGAAAGTAATTATAGATACTTTTATGTTAGTGGCCCCTCCATGGAATGAAATGTGCTAGGGTTGTGGGGGCTCGTTTGCCAAGGAAAGGTATATATGGAGACGGGGAAGGAAGAAAAGGACTTTTTGGTCATATACATTTTTAGCCTCCTTCACGTGCAAGCTATTGTTGTGTTTCTACAACTTGTGGAGTCAAATCCCACATGGACCCTAGCTTCGGTGGTGAGAGACCCATCCCTAGCTAGCAGGGCATTCTTCAGTAGTGAAAGATCTACCCTAGTCTGTCATCTTGGAGCCATTTTTTTGGGCCGTGCTACAGAGATATTTCCAGAGGGTCAGAGGAAGGGTTTCGAGGATTTTTGGGGCTTTTGGGAAGACAATCAGAGGGGCTCTAGATCCGACTCATGGCAGCCATCTAGGCTAGGCGTGGCAACACGTGGAAGGTGCCTCCCTCATTTCCTCGACTCCATTCCTAGCGTGGCGACTCGCAGCCTCTATTTGGGGTTTTCCCACTGCTCGGGTCAGATCCATGTTGTCGTGCTATTCCCTACATACATCTCCATTGTTGTTTTCAAAGACCCTTATTTTGCTCTTGTATTTAGAGGGTCACGACCTCGAAGTCGACTCAGCCGCCTAGGCATTCTGTCAGAATCTTGTTAGAAACAATATATTATTCCATAAAATGTTTACATAGTGTCCTATTATTATTAATGTCAAGCTTCCTATTTAAATTTCATGTATTCAGTGGACAAATATTTTGTGCAAATATCAAGTTTAATACCATTATCGATGTCCAGAAATTTTCATTAAAAATAGTATTTTACTTTGCTACGCAAGTTTTCTATATTTTGTGCATTTTTAAGTAATATCCCACAAGGGATATTTCAAAGTTGGTATAGAGTGGCTGTTTCTCCAACCTAGTTGGGATGAAAGATGGGGACAAGAGACAAGGAGGATATAGGGGTGGAGCTGATGAAACAATTGTTCACCAACATGGTAAAGCAAACAGAGACTACCAATCTCTATTTGAGCCACCACGGGAGATTAAGACAGACATGTGTCTGATACTCATGTGGAAAGAGGAGAAAATAGCAAAGAACAGGGACAATATGGTCAAAGAGGTGAGGGTGGACATTCAGACAACGGTCCCCCATTCTTCTACTAGCCTCTGGGTCTCACGAACCTTCTTTTCAAGGATCCGGAAGTTTCATGTGACGAAAGCTGTGGGATGTTGTAGATGAGGAGTCTTGTTGGGAAAGGTACTGATTTTAAGTGATGGTTTTGTGACAACATGCCATTCCAGAATATCAAGCAAAATGAAGATCGCAGCAGAGCCTCAGAGAGATTACTGTGCACAAGTACCGGAGATGCAAAGGAGGTTGGGACAGATTTTTGTTCCACATTTCGATGGTTCTAAGAAGTGTACTGCATACTTGGGTGCGTAAGTCAAGACATACTTGACTTGAATCCTATGCAGGAGGAAGATGCAATTAAGTTTGCAATCCTACATCTAGAGGGAGACGCTCATGATTGGTGGCATCATGGGTTGATTACACAAGGACACATATACATCACGACTTATGCAGAGTTCACAAAGAGGCTAGTGAGCAGATTTGATAAGAGGGACCCCGACAGGTATTTTAGAGAGTTGACTCATCTGAGACAGACCGGTTCCGTGGATCAGTATATCACCGATTTTCAGAGACTATCGGTCATGGTACCTGATATTACAGAGATGAGGTTGATTTCCCTATTCACAAATAGTAGGATTGACAGACGCTCTCACTGGATTTGTGAGGGCATTTGAGCCTTCTTCGTTGCATGAGGCTATTAGGAGAGCTCGTGACCTAGAGTTATCCACTCCTAAGTCGAGGTTTCCACCTCGAGTGCAAGCCTAAGGGTTTCCCTTCAAGAACCGGGGTTCAGCCAAAGGTACCTCCACCTAGGAAGGATACAACCTGGAGACCATTCGGAGCTAGTGAGGACAGGGAGGAATTGAGGTGAAAGAAACTGTGTTTCGATTGCCGCGCACCTTGGGTCCCAGGACACGATTGCAAGGGCAGAGGGAGGGCCCAATACATAGAGGTCTTCGAGGAGAGTGATGGTGACGAAGAGTTGAACACACAACCATTAGAGGATGATGATGATGAGGCATCAGATGGTGCGGGTGTGGAGCAAGATAGAGAGACTTTCCCCGTGAGACTATCGCCACATTGTCTAGTACCCCGAGGTACAAGGCATTTGAGTTAGGGGAGTTTTACAGGGACAACGAGTGGTGGTACTCACTGATAGTGGGGCAACCCACAACTTTATCGATGCCTCATTGGTCGAGAGGCGGGGTTACATATAGAGGAATTTGAGGGCTTCAACGTGGTCAGAAAGCCAATGGAGAGTCTATGAGATGCACATGACGGGTTCCCAATTCGAAAGATCGCAATGGGTAACTATACAGTTACTAATGATTTCTATATTGTTGGAATTGGAGAGACCAACATAGTGCTTGGGGTACAAAGTGGCTCCATTCCCTTGGTGAATTTCGAACTAACTTCCAGATGATGGAGCTGAAGTTTAAGTCTGAAGGGAGGAATGTGATCTTGAGGGGTTTATCCTCGGGGGCACCCCGAGTTGTTATGGCCAAGAGGATCGAGAGGATCTATAGGCACGACGAGGTGGATTGGGCAATACACTGCTTGGTTTCGACCAAGAAATCAGAGGAGGGACAACAACAGTACCATGTGGATATACAAGGCCTATTGGACAAACACAGTGTCGTGTTTGGTGACATACCTCCAGGCATACCTCCAGATAGGGGATTTGAGCATGTGATTGAGCTCGAGGATGCTAGACCAGTGGTCACTTCTCCTTACCGCCACCCCAAGTGGTTTAAGGATGAGATCGAGAAGACTATACAGGAGCTCATGGATATGGGGCATATTAGACCGAGTTCCAGCCCTTTTGCTTCTTCGGTGGTTTTGGTGAAGAAGAAGGATGGGACCCTATGGATGTGTATGGACTACCGGGCCTTAAATAAGAAGACAATAAAGAACAAGTATCCCGTACCACGCATTGACGAGTTGTTGGATGAGCTACATGGTGCAATCTATTTTTCGAAAATAGATTTGCGCTCTGGATATCATCGATCAAAGTCGTGGAGCAGATGTGCATAAGACAACGTTCAAATGCCATTACTGGTCACTTTGAATTCTTGGTGATGCCTTTCGGATTGTCTAATGCTCCAGCTACATTCCAGTCTTGCATGAATCATGTGTTCAACCACCACTTGCGGAAGTTTGTGTTGGTTTTCTTCGATGATATTTTAGTCTACAGCAGGACTTGGGAGGACCATATCAGGCACCTGGGTGAGATATTGGGGATATTAGAAGCTAATTCATTATATGCGAAAGCTTCTAAGTGTGAGTTCGGCATGACCGAACTTCGTACTTGGGATATGTAATTGGCGGGGGTACAATGAAGGTGGACAGAGAGAAGATATGGGCAATCCTAGATTGGCCCCCACCTAGAACATTGACACAATTGAGAGGATTCGTGGGGTTGTGCACATACTACCGGAGGTTCGTGAAGAATTTCTCTCTGGTTGATTGCTCCATTGACCGATTTGACCAAGAAGGGGGCTTTTGCTTGGTCAGACGCTGCTCAACAGGTTTTTGACCACCTCAAGGAGGTAATGAGTTCGTGTCCCATCCTCGCATTACCAGACTTCTCCCGCCCATTCATCCTAGAGTGTGATGCTTCAGGAGAGGGTGTTGGGTAGCTTCTCATGCAGGATCGACATCCCATCGCCTATGAGAGTCGGAAACTGAAACCCGTGGAGAGAGGGTATTCAATCTACGACAAGGAGATGTTGGCCATTATGCATGCCTTGGCCAAATTCAGACAGTACCTTGTGGGCAGCAAATTCATGGTTCGTACGGATCACAACAGTTTGAGATTCTTCTTGGGACAGAAAGAGCTCAACGATCGCTAGCAGAGATGGGTGAACAAGGTGCAAACATATGACTTTGACATTGAGTACACTCGAGGTAAGAATAATATTGTTGTTGACGCTTTATCTAGGAGGCCTTACCTCACTGCTATGCTTAGTTCTATGTTTGAGATTTCAAATGATCGGGAAGGCTCATATACTTGTTGAGTATTCCAAAATCAGGCCATGCATGGAATCATGGATGGTATGATACAGGACGACCGATACAGAGTAGTGGATGATCTCATTTTCTACAAGGATAGGATCTTCCTTGTACCAAGATCCAAAATGAAGGGGAAGATCCTTCGAGCAGTACATGATACACCCCTAGCTGGACATCCTGGGTATTTCAAAACATATAGGTTCATCAGGGAGAGATTTGCATGGAAGGGGATGAAGGACGATGTCCTAAATCATGTCAGAGAATGTATGGTTTTCCAGCAAACCAAATCCGAGCACTCTTTCCCAGCAGGATTACTTCAGCCTCTCCCCATTCCCAAACAGAAATGGGAAAGCATATCTATGGACTTTATCACAGTGGCTTCCTCGTGCATGGCATAACCGCATTTATGTTATAGTTGATCGGTTAACTAAGTATGCTCATTTCTTTTCCCTACCCAAAGGGCACAAGGCCGTGGATGTGGCCCGGATCTTCTATACCGGTATTTTTCGGCTACATGGGTTGCCTAAAAATATCGTCAGTGACAGGGACAAGATCTTCATGAGCACCTTTTGGCAGGAGATCTTCAGACTAAAGCAGGTACGGAGTTAACTCCTAGACTAGCTACCACCCATGCATATGGGCAGATTGGGAGATAGTCAATAAGTGGATAGAAGGCTACTTGTGGAGTTACGTGACAGGACACCAAGGCATGGATCAAATGGTTACACATGGGTGAGTATTGCTACAATACCACCTACCAGATGAGCATAGGTATGACCCCTTTCTAAGCCTTATATGGGTACGATGCAAGGACATTCATAGATTTGGTATTACCAGATAGCCGAGCTCCCAAAGCTCGAGATTGGTCAGAGAACCAAGATATTCTGAAGGCTCTCAGAGAGAATCTTCAAAAGGCACAAAATCAGCAGAAGGTATACGCAGATCGGCACAAGATAGAGAGGTCTTTTGAGGCTGGGGATCTAGTGTTCCTACGTTTACAGCCATATAGGTAGTCCTCACTGAAGCAAAAGGGTGTAGAGAAATTAAAACCACGATTTTATGGTCCGTACCGAATAGTTCATCGAGTAGGGGCAGTGGCATATGAGCTAGAGCTACCGGAGCACAATAAGATACATAATGTCTTCCATGTTTCATGCCTTAAGAAGGCTCAGACCACATATTACACCATCTACAGAGCTACCGCCACTAGATGAGGAAGGGAAGTTGGTGCAAAAGCTGAACCGGAAGCCATTATCAAACGAGACGGAGGGGGCTCAGGAGCAGAGCAATCACCGAGTATTTGGTGCGATGGAAGGGACTGCCACTTGAGGATGCTACTTGGGAGGGGGAGCAGATTTTGCAGCATCCTAATTTGTGTTTGCTTGAGGACAAGCAAATTTTGGGAAGGGAGGACTGTAATGTCCCCTTTCTGTAATGTCCCCTTCTTCCTACGCCAAATGGCCCAAGGGCCAAGTCGGGCCCAAAACGTGGTCAGACCCAAGGGGGTTGTGGACGCTGGAAGCTTGTGGGAAGGGGCCCGTGGTTTTAATGTCCTAGTTTGGCGTTTGGGGGTCACTTTTGGACACGGCGACTCAAAAAGGGAGAAAGTAATTATAGATACTTTTATGTTAGTGGCCCCTCCATGGAATGAAATGCGCTAGGGTTGTGGGGGCTCGTTTGCCAAGGAAAGGTATATATGGAGACGGGGAAGGAAGAAAAGGCACAGTCAAATCCCACAGGACCCTAGCTTCGTGGTGTGAGACCCATCCCTACTAGCAGGCATTCTTCGGTAGTGAAAGATCTACCCTAGTCTTCATCTGGAGCCGTTTTCGTACATACACGTAGATATTTCTGTGAGGGTCGTGAGAAGGGTTTCAAGGA